>JANAVB010016400.1:7434535-7870368 GCA_029216955.1 Iris pallida | reverse complement strand
CAAGATAATTGTTGGGTTATGCATTTTATATCAGAAATAACATCTTCTATTCATCCTTCATTTCAATTTATGTTAACTTGGAATAACTTGTCAGTATACAAGAATGACTAAAAAAATATTTAACACAAACCATGTATTTGCTTTCTTAGTAAAAGGAAATTTAGGTAGTCTTCGCATTCCATAAGAGTAACAATAAATAAATGAAACTGTTGTAATTGATTGATGAGATGATTTCATTGATAGTCTCATAGCTTTATATAGCCTTTGCATCATGAAATATCCAATGAAATATCCTGTGGCATATTCTGACATCCCAAATATGTTCTCAGGATATTCCCATACTAAACATAACATATTCTCATACTAAATATAACATATTCCTATACTAAATATACCAACACTCTCCCTCAAGATGGGCGAAAGATATTCACCAAGTCCATCTTGTCACATCCTCTAATCATGCTCACAGAGTAAGTCCCTTGGTCAGTCCGTCTGCTACCTGATGCTTGGTTGGAACGTGGCCTAGCTCCAGTAGTCCACTAACCAACTTCTCCTTGATGAAGAACCTATCGATCTCGATGTGTTTGGTTCTGTCATGCTGTACTGGATTGTTGGCAATACTAATAGCTGACTGGTTGTCACACCACAGCTTCATCTTGGCTCCTTAATCCAGCTTCAGCTCCACCAGTATATTCTTCAACCAAAGCAGCTCTGCAACTCCCAGGCCATAGCTCTGAACTCCACTTCAGCTGTCGATCTGGCTACCACTAACTGCTTCTTACTCCTTCAAGAGACCAAGTTGTCTCCTAAAAATATGCAGTATTCCGAGGTAGACCTCCTGTCATCAGCACAACTAGTCCAGTCAAAATCACAGTAGCCCTCGATGTTCATGTGATTATTCTTCCTGAACATCAGTCCCTTCCCAGGGGCACCCTTCAAGTATCTCAGAATCTGGTATACTGCGTCCATATGATCCTTCCGTGGGTCATGTATGTAGCGGCTCACCACACTAACTGCAAAGCATATATTTGGACGTGTGTGGCTCAAATAGATCAGCTTGCCCACCAGTCTCTGGTATCTGTCCCAGTCAACTGGTTCTCCAGCCTCAGTATTCAGCTTGAACCTCTGATCGATTGGCGTCGCTGCAGGTTTGCATCCCAACATTCCTGTCTCTGTGAGAAGGTCTAGTGCATTTTCCTTTGAGAGAGAACAATCCCCTCTGCATCTCGAGTGATCTCAATCCCAAGGAAGTAGCGAAGAAGACCAAGGTCCTACACCTCAAATTTCTTGCCAAGCTTCCCTTTGAGTCGGGCGATTTCCTGCTCATTATCTCCCGTGATAATCATGTCGTCAACATACACCGCAAGTATGGTGATGTGGCCTCCACTCCTTCTGAAGAATACAGTGTGATCAGCATTGATCTGCTGATATTCCATCCCTATCATCACTCTCCTGAATCTGTCAAACCACGTTCGAGGAGACTGCTTCAGTCCATAGAGGAACTTTTTCAGTCTGCAGACCTTGCCTGCTGTCTGATTTGTGACAAATCCTGGTGGTATCTCCATGTAAACCTCCTCCACTAGATCTCCGTGAAGAAATGCATTCTTTACGTCCAGTTGGTGTAGCTTCCATCCACCATTCGCTGCTAAAGAGATCAGAGTCCTGACAATGCTCATCTTTGCAACTGGTGCAAAGGTCTCGTCATAGTCGATGTCGTATGTCTGACTGTATCCTTTCGCCACTAGTCGAGCTTTGTAGCGCTCAACCTGTTCATCTGGGTTCTGCTTCACGGTAAAGACCAACTTGCATCCGACTGCTCTCTTCCCCTCCGGCAGTCTCACCAGTCCCAAGTGTGATTCTTCTCAAGAGCTCCTAACACCTCATGCATTGTGCTTTCCACTTTGGATCGTTCTTGACAATCTGCCAATTGTTAGGTACAGTAATACTATCCAAAGATGTTATAAATGCTCCATGAGAAGAAGAGATATGGTCATAAAAAACAAACTGAGCAAGATTCCAACCATCTATGTCCGGAGGATTTTCCGCATTGCTGCGAGTGGTCATTTGTACAAATAGTGGTGTGGAGGAGTAGGAGGAATGATATCACCTTAAGGGAATGGTGGTGTAGGTGTCTCAGGAGTTGGGACGAACGCAAGCAAGGGAATTGGCACTGGCACTGTAGGTACTGGTCCTGCAGTTTGCTTTTTCCTCCTGCTGTAGGTAAGTAACTTCCCCTGAGCCGTAGGCCTAACACTTCTCATCTCCTCCCCATGTTTTGTTTCACCTTCATGTTCCTCCTCAACCGTGCCTCCATGCCAAACTTCCAAATCAGTCACCACCAGGTTCTCCATCTCCCCCTCTCGCCTTATACTGGTAGTATTAGGCGTGTTGTGTGAAGTTTCCTCCTTGTGGTAGTATGGCTCATGCTCCCGGAAGTAGACATCCATACTGACAAACTTTTTCTACTCTACTGGACTCCAGCACACATACCCCTTCTGGATTGCTGAGTAGCCCACGAAGATGCACTTGACCGCAATTTTTCAACTAATGGTCCGTTGTCCTTTATAAAACACACACACCGAACACCTTCAGTAGAAGTACCCCACTATTATTGCCTTGTAATACTTCACACGGGGACTTCCATCGCAGGACTTTCGAAGGCATCCTGTTGATGAGTTGAGCTGTTGTTAACACTGCATGTCCCTACAGACTTTGTGGGACATTCATGTCGATCATCATACTTCTTACAGCCTCCAGAAGGTGTCGGTTCTTTCTTTCTGCTACTCCATTTTGTGCTGGTGTGTATGCACACCTGTGTGCTGACAAGTACTCTGCAAGCGTCCTGTTGGTATATTCCGTTCCATTGTCAGACCTCAGTATCTTCACAATTGCGTTGTGAAGAGTCTGGACATGCTTATGAAAATTCCGAAAACAAGCAGGTACATCACTCTTATTTTTTATCAAATACAGCCAGGTGACACGAGAGGCACAATCAATAAAGAAAACAAAATACTTATACCCATTCATAGTGTTAATAGTATATGGACCCCAAACATCGGATTGTACTACCTCAAAAGCAATAGAGCTCCTATGACCCGTACCAACATATGAGCTTCTAGTAAGTTTTTCTAACTCGCATGCATCACATACTAATTTTTTTATCTTTTTTGCATAAATCTCTAGATATAACTTACTTAAAGTATCAAAGGAAGAATGTCTCATCCTCCTATGATGAAGTATCAAAGTCTCCTCAGTCCTCTGTTGCAGTCCTCCCATTACAGCCTTCTCTGCCATAGATACCAGTGCTGAGTCCAGTCATTCTCGATCTAGGTACCACAGTCCCTCATGCCAAGTGCCAGTCCCAAGTCTTCGTCTCGTCCCTTTCTCCTGAAAGATCACCTTAGGAATATTAAAAGAAACAATGCATTTAAGTTGGAGAATTATAGAACTAATAGACAAGAGACTGACTAGAAAGGATGGAGCATGTAAAACATTGGATAATCTTACTGAACATGTACAATTAACAGTACCCTTACCGATCACTGGCTGGAAAGTGCCATCTGCGGTCTGAATGCTGTCTGCTGATGCTAGGTGAGTGTAAGAAGAAAACTCACTAGCATTTTCCGTCACATGCCGAGATGCTCCTGAGTCGATAATCCAGTCTGACGTTTTAAAGAAAGACATAGATGCAAGAGCAAGTGACTCGTCAGTACCTTATGATGTTTGGACATACATAGCGGCGGCGTCCCCAACGAAGAATGAGGTGGATGCCTCCTCTATTCCACTCCTCTTGTCTCCCTCGGTTGACGCTCTCTGCTTCCTCTCCAGCAGGTCTAGCAGTGCATGATCCTCCTCAGTAAAAGTGCCAACAGCTCCTCCATTCCCTTCTGCTACCAACAGATTTGCCCGATAACCTCCTCGGCCGCCTCTCGACCCCCTCGACCACGACCACGTCCTCCAATATATCCACGTCCATCGAACTGTCCGCGTCCACCACCTGAGTCTCCCTCCCTAGGTGGTTTGGTACAAGCATACCGATGATGCCCATCTCCCCGCAGTTGTAGCACTGCCGATTGTGCGGCCATGGTTCTCCCTTGGACCCTGTGTCGCCCGAGATGGTAACCGCTAGTGCTGATTTTGCTTCGGAGGGACCACCTGTCCCCGTCTGCAGTCTGATGCGTGTCTCCTCCTGGACCATGGCCGAGATAGCCTCTTCATGACTAGGAATCTCTGGTTGGACGAGAAGTAAGGCCGTCCTTTATACGAATGCTGCAGTCAGCCCTTTGAGGAATTTCATCATCCTCTCCTGCAGACACACGTCTCTCCTTACACTTCGGGTCCCCGCAGCTCGCCCGTTTTGAGGAGTGATCATAATCCAACCACAGACGCTCCAACTCCGTGGCATACTCGTGCACCGTCTTTTCTTCCTGTACGGTGCCGTTGATCTCCCCTTTATCTGGATGATCCGTAAGTTATTTTCCACATCATCATAGGTCCTCCTCAACTTCTGTCACACATCCTTCACCATCTCAATGCCATCTACTGTGGCGGCAATAGACTGGACTAAGGAGTTGAGAAGCCAGATGTAAATTACCATATGAGTGGACTTCCACTCGTCGCGTCCTGCCGAGCCCTCGGCCGGTTCTGTCTTCTCGCCCGTCAGGAATCCCTCCAGGTTCTTTTCTGCGAGAGTTCTTCTCACCCGCCGTGACCAACTCAAATAAATGGCTGGTCCATCCAGCTTCAGATCGATGGAGGGAAGCTCCAACTTCGGCGGCATTCGTGTCGTGCTCTCACCAGCCGACATCTTCATCAACTTTATCAACGTCGCGACCTCTGCAAAATCCAGCTTCTTGATAATCTCCTCCATCGATGCTCCTCTTTTCTGATCACGTCATGCCCGCTCCACGACTCACGCTCGTCCTCGTCATCCGTTTCTAGATCCGAACATGTCTTTTTTATCAGATCTAGGCATCGGTGTCCTCTTTCAGAATGATCCGAACAATGGCAACAAAGGCGCCGTTGTGTGCGGCAAGGGGTGGGACAGCGCGCACGTGGGGGAGCGGTCGGCGCTCGTGCCACCGTGGTAGCAGCGGCAGGCGCAGCCTCAGTAGCAGCCATGGTAGCAGCAGTCGCAGCAGCAGCCGCGCGAAAAGGGGGAGACTGCGGCGACCGCGGGAGAAAGGGAGGGTTGCTTCGGGTTAGGGTTTTGGTGGCGGGGAGAGAGAGGGAGAAGGGGAAAGGTTAGGGTTTAGTGGCGGCTAGGGTTTGTGGAAAGGTGGCTATGATACCATGTTGTAATTGATTGATGAGATGATTTCATTGATAGTCTCATAGGCTTTATATAGCCTTTACATCATGGAATATCATGTGGTATATTCTGGCATCCCAAATATGTCCTCAGGATATTCCTATACTAAACATAACATATTCCCATACTAAATATAACATATTCCTATACTAAATATACCAACAGAAACATTTGTCTCCATTTAGTTAAAGAAGTAGATAATTATACAAATACAGAGGAAATATGCTAATTTCACATATTCAAAATAGAATAAAATGATTGACAAAGTAAAAAAAAAACTTGCAACAATATTATTCACAGAGAAATAATTGATCTAGCTCATCATATGCATAAAACAGAAAGAGCTGGGATATTCAATTAACTTTTTAGTTATTTATAGCACATTTTGTCCGCCCTTCTTTAGATCAGGTCATAAAACTACATTATCTTAAAGTTCATGTATCTCTGACAAAGAAATCCAATTAGCTTAACTCTTTCCTTTCTCAAATGTGAATGTAGCATGATAAACTACACATGTAGCTTTTAACATCATATACTTTACATTGTATTACAAGATTTCTTAGAATATGATAAAGAATTTATTTATAGTGCTGTATAATGCCTTCACTCAACATGCATAGCAGGTTAACACGTTGAAAATATTTTATGATATGTATGTAAGTATGTAATCCATTATAGATATATATTGTTGAGTCAAGCTCAGTTGATCTCACTCAGGTTGATGAATATCAAACCATTGGGTCATATATTTGTATTTGGGAGCACTCATCTTTGATGGAGAGATTATTTTGTTAACATTTTCTACCGCATTTTAGAAAGGCTGTAAAAGATCATTTGGACTCGAGACAAGATTTGGGCTTCACAAAGGATTTAACTCCTAAATATTTACTCATCATGTCGGCACAGATGCATCCATGAAGTCATGACTTAGATTTATAAAATATTCAAGTAGTTTGGATAGAGGGATTCTAATATATTCCTATCAAACAACATGTCAGCTTGAGTGATTTGCTAATATATTCTCTCTTTTATGTTTGCAGGTACAAGCAAATAAAAGCACAACTGTAACTAGCTGAAACCAATATGTTTCTTCCAACTACTCAAGAGCCGCCACGTCAGCTTGGTTGTTTGCACTATCCTGTGCAGATGGGTATTGTTAGGCAGATGAAAGAGATCATGATGGTTCTAGATTATTTGCTTCAGCTATTGTTACATATCTCAGGCGTTTAACAACAGAAAAAAAAATGACACAAATTTCGTCTCTCTACCAGAACAGAATTCAGAAGGGAGAGGAACCATAAGAAACCTTTGAATACTTTGACGACGTTGCAGCAGTGCCACGACGATCTTAGCAACGTTGACGAAGTGGCAAGAGGCAGTTCTGTATCAGCAGGACATCAACCATCCATTCGACTACATCTGGCAGAACTGAGTTTGCATTAGGTTACTTTCCATTTTCTTGTATTTTGATTCATTGTGGAAATTTACTTCTTGTAAGTGTAGACCCTGGACATTGGGGTACTTTGCCAAGGGTGTGAGCAAGGCAAACTAGGTTTACAACCTGTTAGGCATAGGGCTAGTTGGGATTTGGTATCGGGCTTGCAACGATACACACATTGTGTTTGTATCGGGATCTCATTCAATTCTATAGTGGATTTAAGCCTCCTTTGCATTGGGGGGTTGGACATAGGCACTTAGGCCAAACCAACTGAAATTCGGTTGTGTTTTACTTGCTCCTTTATTGTTATGATATTTTGAGCTGCCTTTGTCGTTCTAAATCTTCCACTGCATACAATTAACAAGTACTTTAATTAATCTATTAACCCAACCCCCCCCCCCCAAAAAAAAAAAAAAAAAAAAAAACCCACCTCCGGCTCTAGGTAGTTGTTTCAGACCAATAATTGATATAAGAGCCACGTGCTCTTAATTTAGGCTTCACAACCAAGGAGAAAGACTATCCAGAATCAGCATCCAACTGCCTTCCCTGAAGGTTAGTCCACTATATGTCCTCCCATATTCAATGGGGTCGATTACACGTACTGGAAAGCTAGGACGAAGATAATACCTCATGTCCCTTGACTATGATTTGTGGGATATGGTAGAAACTAGATAGCATCCTCCTATGATGATCATTGAAACGGACACCATTCCTAAACCGAAAGATAAATGGGATATTGCTGAGAAAAAAAGATATAGTAACTTTAACATAATGTAGTTTTATGACCACTAGATGAATTTGCATGCTTCATACATGTTTATCATTCTTTTTTATTTCTTTTTCTTTCTTTTTTCTGCTCAGACCAGAGCCAAATCATCATCAGCAATCGAGATGTATGTGCAAGAACCTTGTCCGCACAGCTCAGTTTTCATCGCAACCTTTACATGCTTATCATTCTTAATGGTTTGCTATTAGGAGAAATGTTGAGTCAAGCTCAGTCAACCTCACTCAGTTTGATGTCTAACAAACCATTATATTGGGAGCATTCAATTTGATAGAGAGAGAGATTATTTATGTCAGCATTTTCTACCACATTTTAGAAAGGCTGAAAAAAATCTTTTGGACTCGAAACAATTTGGTCTTTGCAAAGGGGTTATTTGTTAAAAGTGCATTATAAGTAAGTCACACATCATGTAAGCACACTGGCACTCATGGAGTTATGATTACTTTACAAAAGCTGCAAATGAAATTTATAACAGGATTCATATGCAAAGTGCATTCTCAAAAATTTACTCATCATGTCAAGGCACATGCATCCATGAAGTCATGATTTAGATCTATAAAATATTAACATATCTATCTTTTATGAAGTTTCAAATTTATAAAATATTCATATAGTTTGGATGGAGGATTCTAATATATTCCTATCAACCAACATGTTAGGTTAAGTGATTTACTAATAATTATCTCTCTTTATGTTTGCAGGTACAAACAAATAAAAGCACAACAACTGTAGCTAGCTGAAACCAATATGTTCTCCCAACCACTCAAGAACCACCACATTAGCTTTGTTGTTTGCATTATCCTGTGCAGATGTGTATTCTTAGGCGGATGAAAGAAATTAGAACGGTCCCGGATATTTGTTTCAGCTATGTTATCTCTCTCATGCGTTTGACAACCAAAAAACGAAAATTCCATCTCTCTACCAAAAGATACAGAAAGAAAAAATTCAGAAGGACGAGAGAAGAACCATCAGAATATCATGTACTTTGACGACGTTGCATCACCGCCACGTCGATCGTAGAAACACTGACGAAGTGCCAAGAGACACTTCTGCATCAGCACAAATCGGTCAACCATTCGACTTCATATTGCCAAACTGACTTTGCGTTAGATCATTTTTTTCCATTTTACTGTATTTTGATTCATTCTGGAAATTTACTTCTTGTAAGGTAGACCCCGAACATTGGGGGACTTTGTCTAGGGTGTGACCAAGAAGACTAGGTCTACAACGTGTTAAGCTTAGGGTTAGTTGGGATTTGGGATCGGGCTTGCCGGCCGAAGATACTTGGTTGTGTTTGTATATGGAATATGGATCTCATTCTACTAGTGGATTTACGCCTCCCTAGCAAAGGGGGTTTAGATGTAGGCACTTACGCCGAACCAACAAAAAATCGGTTGCGTTTGCATTGCTCTTTTATTGTTATGATATTTTGAACTGCCTGTATATTCTAAATCTTATGTTGCATAACAACAATTATTAATCTATTAAAACAACCTATTCACACCCACCCACCCAGGTAGTTGTTTCGATCCAACATACAGCTAACTAACTTCTAATACAAGTGATAACTTGATATTCAAGGCATATTATCATCAACTGAAATGAAATCATTCAAATGCCCCAGTGGAGAAGCCAGGACTTTTGGCAACAGGGGGCAAAACAATAGAAGAAAGTTCTACAGTGACTTTTGTCGGATAGTTAGGAGGAGAAACGGAAAATTAGTTCCTGGTCTCTAGGGATTAGTTTAAGATGTTGTTTCTCTGGGGTTTTTTTTTCTAACAGAATCAAGGTGGTTGTTATCAAGGTTGTTTATTTTTTGTTACTAGAATTAAGGGATTCAATAACAGGACGTGTTGCCATGCCCTCAATAACAAGATGTGTTGTCATGCCTTCCTATATATATATTTTTTTTTTCCTTTTATTCAATTATATAGAAGAAAATTGAATTACTTCTTCTAAGCTTACATGGTATCAGAGCCATGGCATCATATGTGCAAGAAGTCATGTCATACAAAGAAAACATTTAGTTACTGTTACTATTGTTGAAGCAGGAAAGACGATCGATGGTTCTGATGGCGAAAATCTCGTTCAATTTGGAGCATCCCCTCGAAATGAGGCAAGCTGAAACTTCTCGTATTAGGAAGAAGTATCCTGGTAGAATTTATATTTCTCCAAACAACAACAAGAAGAAGTAATTGGTTCCTGCAAACTATAAGAAGAAGTCGGGGAATGAAAATATGGCATTCCAAGTCTCCCATGAAGAAAGTCAGGGGCAACAAGACAACTCAAAAGTGTCTTCATTCACAAAGGAACATCTAGAGTACTTGTACAAGCTTTTACAATCTCTAGAAATATTTGTAAATCATTCTTGTCCTTTACCTCAGAGAGGTATCTTCGTTACTGCTGTCCTTAGAGTCAATTCTCAAAATACTTCTTGGATCATAGACTCTGGAGCAACTGATATTATGACAAGTTGTTCCAATCTTTTTTTCACTTACAATCCGTGTTCAGGAGTGACAATAGCAAATAATATTTTAACAAAGTCTTAGACAAATTTTTCTTACCCACCCCCAACAAAGTGGAGAGGCTAAACGCAAAAACAAACACCTTTTAGAAGTTGCTAGGGCTCTGATGTTCACTATTAAGATTCCTAAGTATCTATGGGATGGAACAATTCTAATGGCTACATACCTTATAATCAAATGCCTACAAAGATCATAAAATTTCAAACACCATTAAATACCCTTCAACAAAGTTTTTCAATGTCAAAATTGTCCCCGTGCCCTTAAAATTGTTTCGGTGCACTGTTCTTGAACACATACACGATAAAATCGGGGGAAGTTAGATCCTAGATTATAAGAAAAAGGGGGTTTTGTTGGATATGCTCTAACTCAGAAAGGATACAAATGTTATGATTATATTTCCACAAAAATGCTTGTCACTATGGATGCCACATTCTTTGAGTTTCAAATGTTTTTAAACTCATCTTCAGGGAGAGACATAAAAGAAAGATGTAGGGTACTTAGATGGAGATCAAAAAGAGAATGTCAATGTAAAAACCTCAAATGGGCCAAAAAATTCATAAATACATATTCTAGTATTTTAACTAATGAAAATCCATGTCCAAGTTCTATGGAGCCATCTCATAATCTTACTAACTAAGACAATGGGACAAAAACGGGTACATGAGAACTCCTTGTCTATTCACGAAGGAAACAAATTCGAGATAAGGAGACCCATACTCCTCAGCATTGTCAAGAATCGAACCAAAGGATGGTCAGAACTCTACTGAATCTTCAGATAACTTCCAAACAAACTAAATTCAAGTTAGTCATTCTAATTATGAGCAAAATCAATATGAGTCTAGCTTTTCTGACCTTAATGTTCCCATTGCTAATCGAAAGGTTCATTATATACCAAATATCCTATGTCAAACTTTGACTCTTACAAAAATATGTCTTCTATTTTTTATGTCTTTACTTCACAATTGTCGTGTGTGAAAATTCCAAAGAATGTACATGGTGCTCTAAATGTTCAGGAGTGGAAGGAGGCTATTCTTGAGGAGACGAGAGCTCTTGAAAAAAACATGGGAAATAGTAGATATGAATGGAAGAAAAAGATGGTTGGATGCAAATGAGTGTTCACGACCAAGTACAAGTCAGATGGATCACTGGAAAGCTACAAGACTCGCTTGGTTGCTAAAGGTTACACTGAAACATACGGTATTGATTACCTAGAAACCTTTGCATATGTAGCAAAGCTAAACACAGTCAGAATACTCTTGTCAATTGCAGCCAATGTTGACTGGCATCTATAACAGTCGGATGTGAAGAATGCATTCCTTAATAGAGGACTTCGAGGAAGAAGTTTGCATGGATCCACCACCAGCCTTTGATAAAAGGTTCGGATTGAAGGTCTAAAGACTAGACAAAAAATCCTTGTATGGATTAAAACAGTGGCTTGGTTCGAAAGTTCACACATTCGGTGAAGAGCTAAGGCTATGTACAGGGGCAAAACCGATGACACTATGTTCACAAATTTCATCCTATAGGAAAATAGTTGTTCTCATAGTTTACATGGACGACACTATTCTAACAGAAGATGATGTAGCTAAGATTGAATGACTGATCGGTCTGGCTCAGAGTTTGAGATCAAAGACTTGGGTTCACTAAGGAGTTTCTTAGAATAGAAGTAGCTCGATCAAAAAAATGAAAATCAGTGTTACAAAGGAAGTACGTTCTCAAAGAAACTAGAATGATTGGATGTCGTCCTGCAGATACTCCAATTGATCCAAATCATAAATGTGAAAATTCCAAAGGTAATCCAGTGAACACATTACGGTACCAAAATTTCATTGGAAAGTTGATATACTTGTCACACACGGAACCTAATATCGCATTTGCAGTAAGCCTTGTAAGTTAGTTCATGCATTGTCTTCGTGAAGAACATCTTGAAGTTGTATAACGAATTTGGAGGTACTTGAAAAGCACTCCAAGAAAGGGTCTATTCTTCAAAAAGAATGAACAACGAAATATTGAGGCGTATACAGATGCAGATTGCGCAGGCTCAGTTACAAATAGGAAATCAACATCAGGACATTGTACTTTTGTGTGAAAAATCTTAGTGATCTGAAGAACCATGAAACAAAGTGTAGTTGCCTGAAGTAGTGCGGTAGGAGAATAGACCGATGGCTCATGGAGTGTGAATTACTATGGATTAAACAGGTTTTAAAAGTGCTATACAGATATATGACCATACCTATGAAGGTGTATTGTGGTAACAAGGCAACGATTAGCATTGCACATAATCTAGTCCAACATGACAGAACAAAGCATGTTGAAGTTGACATACTTTATAAAAGAGAAGCTTGAAGCATGAGCTATTTGTATGTCATTCGTACCAACATCACAAAAATAGCTGATATTCTCACAAAAGAATTTTCAAACCTATCTATGAGTTTCTCATTAACAAGTTGGACGTGCTAGATATTTAGGCACTAACTTGAGAGGGAGTGTCGGATAGTTAGAAAGAGAAACAGGAAATTAGATCCCGATCTCTAGCGATTACTTAGATATTGTTTTTCTGTTTTTAGTTTTAAAAGAATCAAGGCTGTGCCTTTACTTTTCTGTTTTAACAGAATAAAGCTTCTTTATTTTTGTTACTAGAATCAAGGGATTCAATGACAAGATGCGTTGTCATGTCTCCATATATTCTATTTTTTTTTTCCTTTCATTCATTAATATAGAAGAAAATATATAGGTTAAATGTTCCGTAAATTTTACTTTCCTTTTGATTGATATCCATATGTTGTGTGCTAAAGAGTAGGAGCCTAGGTTTAAGAATTCTTTTGTACATATGTACATACATATTAAACGTAAACGGCTACTAAGTACATATAGACTTTCGAAGGCATTAAGAAAGTCTGTCGTATATATGAAGCATTATACCTCTTATGGAGTCTATACCTCTTATGGAGTCGATTAGTCACTTGTAATTGCAAGTCTAGAAAGGATAACTCTTTCGAGTGTCAGTAAGTCAAGAACTTCGTCAATCTCCAAATACTCATTATACTACTCCCTCCTAAGGCTCTTCAAGCCATTAAACCAAATTCCTTATGTATGCACTTCAAGCCATTAAACCAAAACTCCTTACATATATGCTATCTGATTCTAAAAGACACTCTCTACATCGCTCCCTTACATTTTACTATAAATGGACAAACAAAGAAAATGTATCCATCAAAAGATGGACTTTGTTTCTCAAATCCGTTCCACTGGGACTTATGCAGTTTCAATTCATATGAATTCTGAAGTACAACGATCTTTTCAAGAGAGATTCATAAGATCTTATCAATAGACATAAGAAGCATGATCTACGCTAAATATAAACATTTCAGTCTGAAATGTTGGACTTGGTTAATTGTTTTTCCTAAACCCAAATTAACTGTAATAAGTTCCTACTAGATGACACCTGAATATAACAAAGAAAATAAAACCATAAGTACGCAAAGGAACTCCTTCCACTTTGTTTGCTACCTCAAAGATGCATGGTTTTAGAATCAGATAGCATCTGTTGTATTGGAAAGGCATTCCAAAAGTCAAATAAGAAGAAAGGTCATGTGTAACATAGTTTATTTAAGAGCTTATTAGATATACGTGATTACCTGCTTTCTCTGATTCCAATTCTCCTGCAGACATAATGACAGGCTCAACTCCCATTGCCCGGAATATAAGTTCAGTTTGAAAAGTTTTACCCTGACCTTTTCCTCCCCAGATACCTAGAACAACAAAGGAATTTTGTGTTAACAAACAGGCACCAAGTGATAGTTCATAAAGAACGAGAAACAATTGTGGGTGAGAAAACACTCACTATTAAACACAGAAAATGTACCTCAATGCATACTTGTCAAATACAATTCATTATTCTAAAGTTGGTAGATGTGTTATAAACAACTAGAAAGTAGCAATCGGAATCATCAGATTTGAAAAAATCATATGAAATTATTTAAATTACAGGACCAAGGCCAAACTGTAAAGGTGTAGGTTTTCTGTAGAGAACTACATTTCTGTAAAGAACTACATGGAAATCAAAGGAAGAAGAACTTCGGTAACTCGTGAAAAATAATATTTAGTAATGTTAGTTCATATGTCCAATTATGTTCACAAGACAACCCAAAGATTATGTTAAACCTTTTGTTATGTATAACTTTATGTTCTTTAGTACTTACCCGTCTGGTGAACAGTAGAAAATGTAATGAATACACGAAAGTAAATTTTAAGAATCTTTAATGTTGAAGACCAATTACACCACTCAGGAGAACAAGGTTTTCATGTGCGATTTTGAAAACACAATTTGACACTATAGGTTGACAAAAATATATGCTTAGAATCAAGATACTTATGGGCCTGCTGTCATTTTCTAAAATCAAATAAAATTTTCAGGGATATTGACAGGTTATGGCCGAAACATAAACATAGGCACATGAATGCAGACTTGAGAAAAAGAAGGTTTGATCAGAATATTCCCACATAAAGATTATAAAAGAAAAAAAAAAAACTCACTCGGCCAAGTCTTTACCTTGCCTGCCGCTTTGCATGCAAGTGATAGAACATTGTGTGCCAGGAACAATTTTTATATGCAAACTATGCTAAATAGGAAAGTTAAATATGTATTTACCAAGAATTAAAGGGACTTTGGTGTTCAAAAGATGAGCGATAAAGTTCTTCACAATATGACATGCTGCAAAGAAACAAGCGTCAGATTACTGACAGAATCAGAACAGAAATTTAGCGAGCAGCAATGAAGATAGAAAGAAGATCTTGCAATTTCATTTTTTTTCTTTAAAATCAATCTTGAAACAATGCAAACAGTCTGCAAATTATATACGTGATTCTTTTACTAGAAAGATCAAGAACTATTGCCATTAAAATTCCAATTCATCCCACAATATTCATCAAAAAAGTGACCAATGAATGTCACAGTGGATATGCCTCCATCTTCTGTGAAAATAACTAGTTGAAAAGTAAAAACGACAATTTATTTGCATATAATAGAATAATAAACAAACAAACAAGCAAACAAACTATATCCGAGGCAGAGAAAGACCTGCCATATCAACAGCTAAAATCAGATGGACCTCAGGAGGGAGGCACAGTGCAAGATAGATAAGAAGATGACGCAACGGATGCTTTTATTGGCTAATGCAGTACTCACTCTATTACCTTCCATGAGCATATGATGGATATGATGTTCTGAAACTGAAACAAGAGATGCACGCACTCGTCCAGAAGAATACCCTAATGGTTGAAAGAAGATGAATTATTCTGAATAGTAGAGATGGAGACCAAAGTACCTGACCTGATCACAATTGTAGAGAAACCCTCCTACACCAACAAAATTGACCATTATGAATAGCCCGCAATTCCACATCTTGATTGGAAGCAAGGTTCCCAGTATCGGTATCAGAGTTGGTTTCGGACTCTTCTTATGAGGGGGTTTCGAATCGGAGTTTTGGAGTTCTTTGTTTCGGTCTCAAAAGATATATTATTATTAGAAACTAGAAAATATCTGATATATTCGGACATAATTCTATTTATTGTTTGTTATTTCTTGTTAATGGAATAATATTAAGATGGGTGAATGTTGTGAATCTTAAGTATACAACTTTGACAAACATAAATGGTTATAGTGCGCCAGTAAATGAATCTTATCGACATGTTGTAGCATGTAGATCTTCGAACGTCGAATAATGTCGACATGTTTTCTCAACGTTTCTCTTGCTTCCTTGTAGTTTTCTTTGTTGAATTGACCAGGAAAAAGATTTTCCTATGTCCGTATTAGATAGTATCAACTAGTATAGGTAAGGGTCATTGTCGGATCGAAAGTGCCAAAATGATCGTATTGGTATCAGTCGATAATGTGAACCTTAATTGGAAATTGCCCTCACATAACAAGCGTAGCCAATAATCCATTCACCATACAAGCCTCTCGTTACGTATGCTTCCCCCACCCACCCACACATAACCCCCCATCCCCCCCCCCCCCCCCCCCCCCCCCCCCCCCCCCCCCCCCCCCCCCCCCCCCCCCCCCCCCCGCGCAATTGACCATCCTTGGGAGGGAATATATAGGTTGAGGAGGTGGTGGAGAGGGAAGGAGAGAAAAGTAGTGGAAGACGAGGAAAAAGTAGAAGGGGAGGGTTAGGGGTATTCTTTGAAGGAGAGAAAATTAGGAGGACAATAGTTTAGGTTTCCCTCACTCTAATGATGCCATATAGATAATTTAACACAGAGAGAATTAACTTTGGATATACTATTGAGAAGGTTTGGGTACATACATATAGGATGGGTGTTGTTCCTAATAGTACATTATTAGATGCAGGACTAAAGAAGACTACATAGAAGCATTATACCATCAGTTATAAAAGCATGCAATATTTTGTTGGGAACGCGATGTGCCCCGAACCGGAGTTGGCCCATGAGGTGTGATATTAGACTGGGCCCATAGACCTTAAAAGGGAATTCTCATGTAAGGTCTGAACCAATTCTAATTATCTACACACCTCATGATCCCACCCCCTACCCGATGTGGGACTAAATTACCAACTCCATTGTCACCCCCTTTGAGGGCTCATCTGGAAACGAGATGCAATCCAACATATTTAAGACGAGGAGCCCTTTTCCAACTCAACTGCATAAGGAACTTCTCTATCTCAATCTGAGAAGCAAATAGGTAAAAATAAGAAAAAGAAATATTGGAAGTAAAAATAGGCATTCTAAAAGATTTGTTGAAAGAAAAAATGGGCAACCTATTGAAACTAGTACTGGACGCAGAAACGAAAATTATACAATAAACACAAAACAAGAAAAAAGTAGGAGAACAAAGAAAATCTGTAGATTTAGACAAAAAAGAGGCACATAAAACCATCTCCGAAAATTATGTTGGCATGACATACTAAGATCTATGACCTCTAGGAAAAAGGATTCTTAGCTTCCTCAAACGAAATCCGGTTTAAACTATCTTCAAGGTAAACATTTGACACGTTATGATGAAAGGAGGAGAATCCATCTAAACTGAAATGTAAGGGCAAGAGTTAAAGATGAAGATGAAAAGAGCATGCAATACAAATTTGATTCTGTTGTCACCATCAGGAATCTAGGGAGCTATAAACAAGAGCAAGTTTTCGCTTCCTAAAGTTTTCTTGAACTTTTTATAGGTGTAGACTGACTGCAATACAGAACTACCACATAAAATAGCAGTTTGCTGCATCTTACACCAGTGAACGCATACTTTTTAAAAGATATGAAGAATTATTGGATTATAAGTTAAGCAAGCGAATTGACCATAATGTACAAAGTTAAAGTAGGGCACATCATCTAATACAACCATCATTTAATTTTCTGATTTAGTTATAGTAGTTTCCATACAAAGACCATGTAACTATGATTACTCTTTTCAAGTTGTGAAATAATTCATTATTTATTTCACAGGACAGGGGTTGAAGAGAGGTTTACAGCCTAGTGCAAAATAGAAAGAACTGGACCAATTTTAACTAACACAGTTCATGAGGAACACCACCAAGCTACCTTAGCCTGGTACAGGTCTCACCTCTTAACGCAGATCTCAGCATGTATGACAAATGATAGACAATTAACAAGTTATGAGTATCATCAAACTGTTCATGAGTCCTACTTAGCTGATCTCTGTTAGATACTAACACTACAAGATATAATCCTGGAAGAGCATTTCAATATTAAATCTACATGGTCTTTGTAAAATGTAAAGTCAAGAGTCAAAACATGCCATAAATGCATTATTTCAGTGCCAAGGTATGCTTCCCTTCCAACTCATCACATGACGAGGATGTAGCTTCACATAAAATGGAATTTGACCTTTCAGCTATGCTAAATCACAATTTCTAAACATTATGTTTAAAGTTCAGTGTAACTACCTGTCATCATCTTGATCTGAGTACACCACATCATTCTAAGATAAATAAGTGGTATCGTTCAAGTTATTTGCTTAGTCGTAATAGATATTTGGTACAAAATTTTAGAACCATAACAACATAGTTAACACCTACAAAAGAAATAATAGTATATTAAAATTTTAGATTACGCTATAGAACACAATGCCACAATGCAGAAAGACTAATTGACGCTCAAACGTGCTACCTCATCAAAATGCACTCCGATCAAGGTTTCATAGAGCTTACCGACTTTATCCTGAAGAAAGAGCAGCATCGATATCAAGAAATCATTCCCAATTTTCTAGAAAACGACAAAAATGGAAGCGTGGGAGCAAAAGGAAGAATAAATGTGGGAGGAAAATGGAATATAGATCTCATCATCCAAATGAATGTTGTATGCTTCATAATCTTCAATTGGAAAATATCTATAACAGCTTGTCATTGGTAATCTAGGTGACTAAGAAAGCTACAAGAAACAGACGAATCTTCTAACATACTTCTCACAGTAAACGTCTAAGGGACCAAGGTTCGCAATATCGGTGTCGGAATCAGTTTCAGACTCTTCTTATGAGTATCGATATCGGTGATTTCGGTAGCTTCGGCTGTTACAGATCGGAGTTTCGGCTTATTGTGTTTCGGAAAGTCAAAAGAACAATAAATTATTTTTAAAAAAAACTAAAAAAGAGTTTGATAAATTTGGGCATGTCTAATATATTATTGATGTTTTTTGTTTGTTTTGAATGTAATAGTATTCAACATTGTTGAATTATTCACCCGCAATAGATATTGGTGTTCATCTTACTTGCTTTAGACAAAATACCCTCACAATATGTAGTTATTAATGGTATAAAATTAAGATATATGAACATTGTCAATTTACAATATACAACTTCGACAAATGGTAATGGCTACATTGTATAGATAAAGAACTTAATCGACAAACTGTAGCATGACATGTTCTTCGGCATGATCAAATCATTGTGTCGACATTTTGTTACCATACTTTTCTCTTATTCATTTCACTTTTTCCTTGCTTAAATGGAAAAGAATGGAGGGGGTATCTAATCTGACATGCAAAAAATGGCGAATATTGTGAACCTTGTAAAGGGCACTTATTTAACACGACATTAACACTTCAAAATGTTGCATTATGGGGTTATATTCCCAAACAGAAAACCTGAAGGTCAACCGATCATATGGACTGGATTGATGCAAGAAGCTCTTGTTGGGAAATCTTAGTCATGTGCCAACCGGTTAACTGTTCACAAAGGAATGATCAACCGGTAGGGGCCAAAATTGGAAGTCATTGATAATTGGCTTGGGTTTCAAGTTAGCATCTATTACACAAGTTAATAAGGGATTTAGGATTGCTCGGAGGAATTAATAATTGTTCTTGGGTGTAAACGCCATGATCGATGAACAACAAAATAAATGTTCAATCATCTACACTGAACCTTTCTTGTTGCAAACCATAGAATACCCGTAGAATATACATTGATATAATCTACAAAGAAAAATGATCAAAAGATTAACCTATGATCAATTTAGATCGAGCAGAAGACTTGTAGAATGCCTCATGGTCGAGGTGTCTATGAGTTGTCCATAGCAAAGTTTCGCCAACTTGGAACTCCTGATTTTCATGTTTCTTCTTGGTTTCCTATGGTAGGAAACCCTAGAACAATTCTCACATAATAATCAAAAGAGATCGTCCATATTTATACAAGACTATATCTCCTTAATTTTAGGAATCATAATCATTTAGGACTAATTACGTGATTATGAATGTTAGCTTCTGTTAAATATCAGTATGTGTTAAGTTTTAGTATTGCGCTTTAGTCCCACATTGGCTAGAATAATAGTGAGAGGGGTCAGCTTCTCCTATATATATGTAACTTCCCCTTTAATAATATTTCATTCTATTATCCAACTTTACATGGTATCCAAGCCATAACTTTATCTCCATAAAAAAAACCTAGATCGCCTCCCTCTCTCTCATCAGCCGTCGCCTCCCTGCCGACCCCCCCCCCCCCCTCATCTGCTCCAGCCGACCCCCCCTATTCCCTGCCGACCCCCCTTCCCTGCCGAACCCCGCCCCTCCCACCACCCCCTCCAGCCGACCCCAGTCAACCCCCTTCCCCCTATTTCCTTGCCGACCCCCCCCCCTTCCCTGTCGACAGCCCCCTCCTTCCCCACTATCCCCCCCCTCCCCTGCTGCCCCTCAGCACACAGCCCCCGCCCCCCCCCCAGTGCTTAACCCCCCAAGCCCCCCCACTCCTCTTCATGGCTACAAACAGAAACCCTAATCCCAGCTCTTTCTATGCAGTCGCCGCTCACTCTCTCAAAACCCTAATCTAAAAGAAAAAAATTGGATTCTCAAAGGGTAAACATTTTGTTGTTTACTGGAACCTCTGACTTTCAACAATTAACTTGGGATCCTCAGAGGATAAACATTTGGTGTGTTTGTTGGAACCTCTGATTCTCAATGTTAATTTCAGAAATTTAACAAAGAACAGACAAGTTGCTTGTTTTGCATGAATCTTTATTTTCTTTTCTTACTTGATCTTCACATCCGGATCTACAAGAGGGTAACCTGGATTATCTCTCTGTCCTAGCTTGTGTGATCTGCTTCATCTCTGCTACCTATGTGCGTGCTGGTTCTGGCCACCTTTCTAGCGCGTTGGCAGAGTTGATATGATTATCAAGTTAGAAAGAACAAATCGACAGTCGAATCAGGAATACTGTAGAATGACTAGTACTAGGACAAATAGCAGTGTTACAGACACTAGTGTCGGAAATGCAATGGCATGACCAATGGGCACTGCCGTGACGATTTTCTCAATTCGACTTGTCGATCAACGATTAGATGAACCAGAAGGTTACTTGACATGACGAAAAAAGGCCGAGAAAATTCTTTGGGAAATGCGGTTGTCAAAACATCTGACTGACAACCATCCAACAGTGACTGATCCCATATTTGAGCAATGAGAGACAAATGATAGTCGACTGTTTACACAGTTGATGAATTCAATGGAACCATTGGTGAATGACATTGTTCAGAATACAGATTCCGTGAAGGAATTATGGAAGGTCCTGGCGACGGTATTTGATGGAAAATACGATTTGTCTCGTACCTATGACTCGGTTGTTGGCGTATACCGAACAAATCAGGAAAACAAATCTCACAAGGACCACTTCGGGACCTTTAAGACTATGACTGATGAGATCGACCGCATATTGCCTCTAATGACGAATATAAATGAAGCAAAAGCTCAACGTGAGTACCTTCATGTCATGGCATATCTTGCCTCTCTTCGTCCTGATGCGGACCATGCTCGCTCTTAGGTTATTGCTGGATGTGATGTTCCGTCTGATGAAAGCACACTATCGTGTCCTTCGAACAGCAAAAGTCGTTGAAACCATTCCGGCTGATGCTTTTGCTGATCGATCTGCTCTTGGTAATGCTTGTACGGGATTTCGTGGTGGTCGTCGTGGACGACGTGGTGGCCAAAATGCTGGTCGCGATTGGGGACATGGCAATGGCGGTCGTGATGAAGAAAGAATGCGCGCGTGCTTCCACTGTGGTCAGCATGGTCATTTCCAGTGGCAATGTCCTAAAGCACCTGTTGCTAATGTGACATCTGATGTTCCTGATGATAGTCTTCGATCTGTTCAGATGACTCCAGAGTCATACACAGACTTTCTCAACTTCCAAGTCAACGACGTGGTGTAATATCCACATCTGGATCCACAGCCGGGTACTCAGCGGCATGTGTGGTGAAGTCGAAGCAATGGATAATTGACTCTGGTGCGTCTGCTTACATGACTGGCAACGCATGTATGATACGCAATTATGTATCAGTGAGTCGTGTTTTCGATGTTACAGTTGCCAATGGTGGTTCACTAATAATCCGTGGACGAAAAAATGTCCGTCTTTCTTCTGGACTGTCACTTAGTTCCGTATTACATAAAACGGAAAACCCGTTCAATTTGCTTTCAATTAGTCAACTTATTCGCGACTTGCATTGCTCGGTAACAGTTTTTCTTGACGGTTGTATTTTTCAGGACCTAAAAACTGAAAAGACTATCGACAAGAGGCATGTGGCTAGAGACTTGTACATATTTGACATTCCTTCTTCTGTTGCTTGTGCTGGCGTGAAACTCGATCATTTCGATTTATATTATCAGTTAGGCCATCCATCAATCCAAGCTCTTCAGAAAATATATCCATCTTTAGATGTTCCAGTCAACTGTCATTGTGAGTCATCGTCTGGCTAAGAATCATCGGATTTCATATCCGGTGAGTCAAAATAAAATTACATCCGCTCCTTTTGAGTTGGTGCATTCTGATGTCTGAAAACCATGTCCGATTGAATCAATGATGGATTTCAAGTACTTCGTTACCTTTGTAGATGACTACTTACGTGTCACTTTTGTCTATCTAATGAAAAATTGCTCTGAATTATTTGAAATTTGGTGCAATTATTATGCCGAAGTCAAAACACAGTTTGGTGTTTCGATTAAATGTTTTCGAAGTGACAATGGTTGTGAGTATCTATCTCGTAAATTTAGTACTCATCTGTACTGAAATGGCATCATCCATCAAACCTCATGTCCTTACACACCACAACAGAATGGTGTGGCCGAACGCAAGAATCGTCATCTCTTAGAAACAATACGTGCTCTTATGTTTCAAGCACGTACTCCCAAAAGATTTTAGTTGGATGCGGTGCTTACTGCTTGTTATTTTATTAATCGCATACTATCGTCAATTTTCAATGGTACTACTTCCTTTTCACGGTTATATTTCGGAAGAGAACCGTTTCCTCCCTCTCAAAATTTTTGGTTGTTTGTGCTATGTTCGAGATACTCAACCGACTCTTTTTAAATTAGATCCTAAGGCGATTCAATGTATTTTTCTTGTATATCCTAAACATCAGAAAGGGTATCGATGTTTCTCCCCTACCTTGAAGAGGTATTTTTTTCTCTCGGGACGTTAGCTTCGTTAAAACTGAGTTTTCTCCCCTTCCACAAACTTCGGATCTGGTTCTACGAATTTATCCAGACGAGGATTTCTTGTTGTTTCTATTCAAACACAACAACCACCCATAAGGGTGCCTCCACAACCGAGCAAGTATCACAGTCCAACGGTCCGCAAACATCAGTTCTGTCAGTACCGACGTCACCCGAAAAAGCATTACAGATAGTGCCCACAGAGCCATCATCCTCCTCTAGCTCCACTGATTCACCTCCGCCGCCTGTTCTGCCAGCTCGATCTCGTCGTGCATGTCGTGATCATCCATTGTATGTTGACAACTACAAAGGGCTTGCCAGCTACACTCATTCCTTGGTAGCTACTATTGATGTGATTTAGATTCACAATACTGTCGAGGAGGGTCTCAAACATTTCAGTTGGCGTGCTGCTATGGAAGAGGAGATGAAAGCACTCCGGAAAAACCATAGTTGGAACTTGGTAGATTTGCCTACTAGTAAGCAGGCAGTCGGATGCAAATTGGTGTTTGCGATCAAGGTGAAACCGGATGACACTCTTGATTGTCTAAAGGCTCGTCTAGTGGCTAAAAGATATTCTCAAACCCACGGTAAGGATTATTTTGAGACCTTTTCTCCAGTTGCCAGGATGATATCTGTGCGCGTACTCTTGGTCCTGACTGTTCACTATGACTGGCCATTGCTTCAGCTAGATATCAAGAATGCATTTTTCTATGGGAATCTTGAAGAAGTATATGTGGTGCAACCTCTCGGGTTTGTTGCAAGGGAGGGTAAAGTGTGTCATCTACGGAAGATCCTCTACGGTCTCAAACAATCACCTCGTGTGTGGTTTGATCGATTTACACATGTTGTTACTTAGTTTGGCATGTATCAATCAAAGAAGGATCATTCGGTATTCTACCGACCGACATCAGCTGGAAGGATACTACTTGGTGTCTATGTTGACAACATTGTGATCACGGTAGACGACAGTCAGGGTATTGCAAGCCTAAAGAAGTTTCTGGAAGAATAATTTTAAACCAAAGATATGGAGTCGTTGAACTACTTCTTGGACATTTAAGTCAAATGGGGTAAGCGGGACATTGTAATGTCCTAGAGGAAGTACGTGCTGAACATACTAAATAATGCATGAACGATGCAAGCTAAAGGAGCAAACTCTCCCATGGATCCAGGAGCAAAGTTACTTCCAGATAAGGGAGTCCTGATGACCAATCCAGATCAGTATCATCGAGTGGTTAAACTTAACTACTTGGTGGTCATGACTCGGCCAGACATCTCTTTCGTCGTAAGTGTCGCAAGTAGATTTATGGCTTCTCCAAGAATTTTACACTGGCAAACAGTTATCAGAATTTTGTGCTATCTAGTCAAGAATCTAAAAAAAGGAATTCAGATAAAAAATTATGGACATACTCGTATTGAGTGCTTTATTGATTCTGACTAGGGTGCAAGTCTGACAGATAGACGGTCTACATCTAGCTACTCGGTATTCATTGGCAGAAACTTGGTATCATGGAAAAGCAAGAAACAGAATGTAATAGCACGATCAAATTCAGAAGCAGAATATCGAACCGTTGTCCATGGTACAGCAGAGGCGTTATATTTCAAGCATCTTCTACAAGAACTGGGAGAAGAAGCAAGATCTAAAGCAGCAGATCTGCGGTGTAATAACCAGTCTGCTATCCACATTGCTACTAATCTTGTATTTCATGAAAGGACGAAGCACAATGAAATCGACATCAATTTTATCCGTGATGAGTGTACAAAGAGGGTGATAACGTTTCACCTTGTGAGGACCGGTGATCAGATAGCTGATATCTTCACGAAATCTCTTTTGGGTCCTCGGGTTCAATTTTCATGTAACAAGTTGGACATGATTGACATCTATACTCCAGCTTGAGGGAGGGTGTTAAGGATTAGTATGTGTTAAGTATTAGTATTGGGCTTAGTCCCACGTTGGCTAGAATAACAGTGAGAGGGGTTAGCCTCTCCTATATATATGTAACTTCTCCTTTAATAATATTTCATCCCATTATCCAACTCTACAGTTTCTTATCCTAATTACTACTACAAGGGACTAATTGGAATATATCAAATATATGCAAATATGTCCCTATATAATTCCAAATTGTTTGTTTGTGACTAATCAGATTCTCGTCAGATTGAGTTGCACACACGAAAATGATAAATTTGGTTACCCGCTTCTAACTCAGTACCCCTACTGAGTAAATATGGGTTGTCTATAAGTATGAGTGAAGTCTAGCAACATGTCATGAACCTTCAATCCACTTGAATAAAAGGCATGAAATGAAACTAGCATGTCATGAACCTTCAATCTACTTGAATAAAATGTATGAAATGAAACTGGGTTGTAGCAATCATTTACATTGGGCATACAACTAATAAGTTAATTCAGTCTTAAGGATAAAGAAAATTAGAAAAGTTAAAATCTACTTGAAGCACTTGAATTTGTTCAATAGAATGTTGGACCAACTAAGATTATAGTATCAAAATGGAGAAAGAAAATTTGATCCTTGTGCTTCTTGTCCTGCTTCTTACTTGGTATAAGCACAGAGCGATGGTACTCTTATGAGAAAGAAAGGGCAGAGCTTTATCTTGTCATGGGAGCCTTACTACTTCTGAAAAATAACCCCACGTCTGGGAGTATGCAACTTATGGGCAACAGTGGAAGATGGCCATTTAATAATAAATCAGAAGAGGCACGATCTCGATCCTTGTGAAAGAATAGGGGCAAAAGGTGTTATCGCTGCAAAGAACTCTGGAATTGCAGCAGTAGCGATAAGTAGTATTGGTAGCAAAGATGATTTACTGCTAACAATAACATTGAGTATGTACAGTTCTCCTAATGAGTTCGAGTAGCTCGGTGCATGTTTGTTCAGGCAGGATTTCGATAGGGTGGTGCATGTCGTTGAAAATGTATTTTATGTGCCGAAATTGTGGAGGAATTTAATCTTCTTCTTTTTTTCTTTTTTTCTTTTTTTTTTTTTTTTTTTTTTGGGTGGGGGGGGGGGGGGGGGGGGGGGGGGGGGGGGGGGGGGGTTTAGTCAAAAATGATATCAGAAGCATATTGTGGTGGTGATTTCAAAATCACAGTGGTTTGGGATAAAACACAATTATTACAAGCTACATGTGTTTGTGATTGTGGTATTGGAATTACATCTATCTTGTGCTTCTGCAATTGCCACATAAGATAAATAAAATAAAAAATTATCATAAATTTCAACGTATCTAAAGAAATAATCTAGATTAAAATACATAGCATTAATCTTATGTTCTATATATATATATAAAATCACTATGTATTTTATATATATATATATATATATATATATATATATATATTTGGAAAAGGTAATTTTATTGATAAAAGAAACACAATTACATCAATGTATTTAAAGAAAAAAAAAATTTGGGAAAAGGTTTTTTTGTTGGAAAAGGTAATTTTATTGATAAATAAAAAATATTTCTCACGAACTTTCAATGTATCTAAAGAAATAATCAAGATTAACATATATAATATTAATCTTATGTTTGTGTATATATATAAAAAATTCTTCTTCTATATGCAAACCATTGACTTGAACCAATTTTTTAATCAATAATCTGGTGTGGTCTTAAAAAGAAAAAAAAATTCAAATGAATCATTGGCTTCAGTTTAATGAGTAGTATGAAAGCTAAAGTAATTTTGGCATGTTCGGTTTTTTTAAATTTCAATATTAAAATAATCTTATATGTGAAAAATTAATTCGATCAGATTCCAACAAAAAGTCAAGTTTGTATGTTAATAACGAACCGAATAAACTTCAGGTTGTGTTTGGCATATAATATGAAACCATTTATATTTATTTTGGGTTTTAAATTTTTAGGAGGAGGCGATGGCGACGGTGGTGGTAGTGGTTTTAGGGCCAGGGGTGATGACCATCGGTGGGATGGAGAGACGGTGACCAGATGCAAATGGTAAGGGGATAGTCATTAAATAAAAATAAAAAATGAGAGTGGATAGGTGGTTTCAAGAATCTCACCATTTTATGGTGTGATTGGAATAGATTAAAAATGAACATAAAAAGAAATGTGTGATTTGAAATCTTTAATCAAGGTGATTTTTAAATCTCAATTGATTAATAGCAGATTTGGAAATCACATTGCAAAATGTCAAACCACTAACGCTAGATTTCATATCATAGCATGTGATTTGCAAATCACGATTAACCAAACCCCCCCACCCCCACCCTCACCCCCCCCCCCCCCCCCCCCTAGTGCACTAGACTCGATGCGTTGGCGGAGGAAATCAGTTAACCGGACGTATGAACCGAATTGATCCATGTAGGCCCTGATTGAGAAATTTGCACAGGTGAGCCAGCCACAAGGTCCAGTTAACTGGTTTGGGATCAAAACATGGAATCTAATGATTTCACTTGTCCACGTTAACTTGTCAGGTGCCAAAGTTAGGATTTAACTAGTCGGGTGCCAAAATTCTATGTTGGAGGATGATTGGCTTGGGATCAAAGTTAGGATTCGTGATATATGTTATATAAGGGACTTAGGGTTCCTTAAGAGATGTAATCCTTGTGCTTGGGTGTTTGCCACCAGTATATTGAGGGAAAGAGAGATTGGAAATTTATGGGGCTTTTTTGGATGTTCTTGTATCCTTTCTCTTGTATTGAGTATCGTGAAGTTGTAGCGATCTTGTAGTGCCTTGTAATCCTAATTTTGGTGGTCATCTCACTCTGGTTTTTTCGGCTAAGGTTTCCAACTTATTCCTGATGTACTCTGCATCCTTCTTTAATGTTTGGTTGGGTGTGTCCGTATAAGAGAGCGATTAGTTGTGATCTGATCTTTATATAGAAAAATAAGGAAAAGAAGGAGGAAGAGAATTACAAGGAAGAGCGGAGCGATGTAGTAATCCCCCTGGAGGTACTCGAACGACCTTGTGGCCTTCTGTCGATAATCAAACACGATATCCGCTGCAACAACAACAACAACAACAACAAAGCACACATCAATCATCATTCATCAGAGAGAGAGAGAGAGAGAGAGAGAGAGAGAGAGAGAGAGAGGAGAGAGAGAGAGAGAGAGAGAGCTCAGAGAGTAATTATACTTACAGTCTTTTCCGAGGAATCCGCCGACGAATAGATCGTCGATGAGCCCCTTCCTCGCCCCAACGGTGATGTTCATGTTGTCGGCTTCCTGGCCTAGCCGGTAGAGGTAGTCCTTCCCAGTCGAGTCCTTGGACTCCCACGAAGACTGCTCCGATAGCTTCTTCTTCTTACTGCTCTCTTTCTCCGGGCTTGAGCAGGAGGGAATTCTGCTGCTGCTGCTGCTGTTGTAGTAGTTCTTCTTCTGGAGGAGGAAGAAGATGTGGCTTTTTGGCGGGAAGGAGGATAGGCTGGAGAAGGAGAGGAGATTGGAGTTCAAAACAGAGAGCGTCGCCATTTTTTCGCTATGGGGTTGTGGTGTGGAGATAGACGATGGTTGGTTTGATGAGGATTTTGTGGTGCTGCCTGCTGTTCGTGTTCGTGTTCGTGTTCGTGTTCGTGTTCGTGTTCGGGGAGTTTTCTTGGGCTTCCACTACTCCAACTGATCAGATTTAGTTAGTTTTCTTTTTGTTGGAGAAAATTGAACTCAACTTTTATACCCTCAACTATTCGTATTTTCAACTTGATGCCCTCAACTTTCATAGATATTAACTTAGGTAATTTCTATGGGCACTACCAAAATTGCTAGGGGCTAGCCCAAAATAGTTCAAGTTTATTACAAGTTTGCCATCCAAAATTTTTGCTAGGGGCTAGCCCAAGCACACCTATAAATACCAATTTTCATTTTCTCTCTCCTTCTTCTCTTTTATTTTCTCCCTCAACTATTTTCTTCTCTCCTTCTCTTCTCTTAGGTCAAAGAATTAAAACCCTAATTCTTTTCTTTTCTCCCTACATTTTTGGCAAATTGTTCTCTCCCTCAACTCTAGGTCATTGACTTCTCCAAATTTTTGGTAAGTCATCGAACTATAATATGTTACATGTTTTAAACAAGAATTTCACATATTAAAGTTGAATTATGTGTTAAATATAGAAAATTATTGAACATGGATCAGCCGGGATCATCAAACGTTCCCGCCACGTCCGAAGAACACGTTCCCGCAACGTCCGAAGACAACTTTGATGCATCGGAAGCTCTCTTGGTAACTACATTTGAACTTGTCATCGGACCTAAAATCGTGCTGTGACACAGAGGACTGCCAACACTCTGGCAGTCCAGATCATAGACTAGGACTGCCAGAGTGGTGGCAGTCCTTCACAGAAGAAGGACTGCCAGGACCCTGGTAGTCCTACAAATATGTAGGACTGCCAGGGTCCTGGCAGTCCTTCTTCTGTGAAGGACTGCCACCACTCTGGCAGTCCTATTCTATGATACTAGAATGCAGAGTTTTATTGCAGTCCTTCACAGAAGACGGTCTTGCTATTAACACAATTTGCTATTTATGGACACCAATCTTATGCACGGGCCTAATCTATGAAACCTATTTACTTTAGGATTTTGTCTAATTGTACTAACCAAAGAACATTTATTGTAGGACTTGAGATCTTCCGATTTTGCGGTACCGGCTCCAATTGCAGTCAATGTAGCCCATTTATTTTGGACCGATCTATATTTTGAATCAAGCGAGGGTGCGGTACACTGGTGTCGAGAAGTGGGACGGGAAAACAATATTGTTCTAGTGATATCCAGATCGGCCCGAAATCGACCGGGACGACAAACTGTGGTGGTGGGCTGTGAAAGAGGTGGTGTGTTCAGGACGCACAAAAAAAACACAGTTATCCAAAGTAAAGTTCCAAGAAGAAATGTTGGAACGAGGAAAATGTGGTTGTCCATTCACGATACATATCAGAAACGAAAAAGAGGGGAAATGGACAGTAGAAGTGAAGAATGGAACACACAACCATGAGATTGCCGAGACACTATTGGGTCATCCGTATGTCGGACGGTTGAACAATACGGAGAAGAAGATAGTCGAAGACTTGTCCACCTCCGGAGTTGCACCGAGACAAATATATTCCGTCATACGACATGAAGATGAGAAGAACATGTCTACAATGAAGTCAATATACAACGCCCTAGCTTTTTCAAACGCTGTCCGGACGAAATCAAGAATGGCGATGCAAGAAGTGCTCAAGTTGCTTGCCGATAATCATTATGTTGAGTTCCATAGAAGACATCCCCAGAGTAATGAAGTATTATCACTCTTTTGGGCTCATCCTGATTGCACAAATTTGGCCAGGTCCTTTGCCGACGTGTTAGTCCTTGATTGCACGTACAAGAAAAATAAGTTCAAGATGCCTCTCTTTCATGTTGTCGAGTTCACCTCTACTTGGAAAACATTTTCAGTGGCATTTTGCTTCATGAAGAGTGAGAAGCTTGAAGACTACACATGGGCGTTGGAGAAACTGAAAACACTTTACACTAGTAATACAAAGCCGTCAGTATTTGTTACAGACAGAGAGTACGCCCTCATTAATGCTATTCGCATTGTTTTTCCTCAAGCGGATACATTGCTATGCACTTGGCATGTCAATCGTAATATTCAAACCCAAAGTAAGTTAAAGTTTCGGAAGGAGGATGGTAAAATCGACATGCAGATTTTTGACGAATTCTACAATGATTGGAATTGTGTGTGGCGAGCATCTACGATTGCCAGTTACGATGCCGCATGGTACTTGTTCAAGCAAAAGTGGGAGACGAGGGAGCCGGCATACATTTCTTACATCAAAGATACATAGCTTGAACCGCACAAAGAACAATTCGTCTTAGCATGGTTGAATGTGGTGAAGCATTACGGCACGACAACTACCAACCGTGTCGAAGGAGCACACTCTTTATTGAAGAGGCACCTAAAATCATCTCTCGGCAACTTCGTCTCTGTTTGGCAAGCTATACATTTATCAGTAGACCGGACGGTGAATGAAATTAAGACATCATTTGAGATGAGTTTGAATATAGTCAAGCATGAGCATAGAAAGGAAGTACTCTTAGATGCTTTGATGCGCGTGGTATCTCACAAGGCGTTGGCCTTAATAGCTGATGAGATTGAAAGATCAAAGTTTGTCGGACTTGATCCCGAGGTTTGCGGGTGTGTACATCAACATACACTGGGCCTCCCTTGTGCACATCGGATTAATAAATATCGCCGTGAATCCATTCCTATTCCAGTTGAAGCAGTCGATCAACGTTGGAGGCAGTTGTCTATGATGCCTGTGGTAAAGACGGACGATGATTTCTTCTCTTTGCCACAACTGAAACTTGTCCACGCAAGGTGGTTAGCCTTAGTAGCAGCGGAGCGGCAGTCCATTGAGCTTAAAATGCAAGAAATTGCATGTCCGGTCACTACTACAATGCATGAGCCGACCGTTGTTTCCAATCCTAAAGGCAGGCCTCAAACAAGATTGATTAGTTCACAGAAGAGAAGGCTGGAGTCAACTAGGAGAGATCCATCGTACTTTGAGCATGTTGAACGAAGCTTACAGCAATCTTCGCCTGCACGGAAGGGCAAGCTTGTCGTTCGCCGAAAAATGGAGAAAATGGATCTCCCAAGAAAAGATACAGTTGCAAGCCAAACAACGAGTTTATATATTGACAAATTTCAACCTGCGCTTCGAAGTTACATTTGGTCTATTGTCGATGTCCCCGGTGATGGCCATTGCGGATTTCATGCCATTGCAATGCATCTTGGTTATGATGACAAAGACGGATGGAGACGGGTGAGGCAGGAGCTGTACGAAGAGTTAGAGACTCGTCTTCCATTCTACTCCCGCATCCTAAGCGAAGAAACGGTTGCAAGTTTGTTGTTAAGTATCCCTTGCACCGACAGTGTTACCGGGACAGGCCACTACATGTCAGTCCCGTCTGCCGGCTATTTATTTGCTAATAGGTACATGATACCTGTTGTACTTATCTCGCCGAATATTAACAATACATTCTTTCTGATGTGCGCTCCTCCGACGGACCACGGAGTGTCTAACCTATGTACTATAGGTCTGATCGGGGATCACTTCGTTGTACTAAAGATGATCGCTCATTCTCCGATTCCTCCACCTTCAACAGTTTGGTACAAAAGAGCACCGGTTGAAGCCATCGCTTGGACCACACCTTTCATTGAGCAGATCAACCATTGTAAGAGGTTGTTGAAGATTGAGGAGCCAAGAGACTTACCTGCTGACCACTACGACGTCGAAATCGACTAAGTATAGATATATTTACAGTCTAACATTTTGTATATGGAGGACCACTTTTGTATATAGTGAAATATGAAGTCCAGTAATATATATATAGTAAATTTTGAGTTATATGTGTTTGATTTTGCGTACCTGTGTTATATGTGCCTACCTGTGTACTATATGTGCATGCCTGTGTTATATGTGTTTACCTGTGTCTACCTGTGTTATATGTGTTTACCTGTGTCTACCTGTGTTATATGTACCTACCTGTGTCTTATCTGTGTTATGTGAGTGTCCACTGTCACATCGTTTCAGTTTGAGAAACTGTTACAGAGTATCAGTATCAGGACTGCCACACCCATGGCAGTCCTACACTGAAGTAGGACTGCCAGGGTCTTGGCAGTCCTATCCAAAACTTGATGTTACAGTAAGTTTTGGATATGACTGCCAGTATCCTGGCAGTCCTACTTCAGTGTAGGACTGCCAAGGGTGTGGCAGTCCTATCTAAGAATCTCTGTGATGAATTTATGTGTGAATCAAATTCACACAAAGATTCATAGTTAGGACTGCCACACTCATGGCAGTCCTACACTGAAGTAGGACTGCCAGGGTCCTGGCAGTCCTATCCAAAACTTGCTGTTACAGCAAGTTTTGGATAGGACTGCCAGCATCCTGGCAGTCCTACTTCAGTGTAGGACTGCCAAGGGTGTGGCAGTCCTATCTAAGAATCTCTGTGATGAATTTCTGTGTGAATCAAATTTACACAGAGATTCATAGTTAGGACTGCCACACCCATGGCAGTCCTACACTGAAGTAGGACTGCCAGGGTCCTGGCAGTCCTAACTAAAACTTGCTGTTTACAGCAAGTTTTGGATAGGACTGCCAGCATCCTGGTAGTCCTACTTCAGTGTAGGACTGCCATGGGTGTGGCAGTCCTAACTATGAATCTCTGTGTGATGATTTCTTTGTGGGACTCAACACACAGAGTTAAAATTCTTCACAAATTGCCACAGAGTTAAGATTCATCACAAATTGCCACAGAGTCAAATTGCCACAGAGTTCAAATTGCCACACAGAGTTAAAATCATCACCACCACAGAGTCAAATTGCCACAGAGTTTAAATTGCCACACAGGGTTGAAATCATCACAACTACAATAATTCATCATAACTACTTAGTCCCAAACATTCCACATCCAAATTAAGTCACAAACAAGCAAAATATCCACAATAATTCATCAAATGTACGTTACTAATCCACAGCCAACTAAAGTTTGAATCATGAAAAATATCGAAATCCATCTACATATCATGCCGGGCCTTGGAATGAGACTTCCGATTGTTCATGAAGGGGAAGTCGACTACGTCGTCGATGCGCTCAAGCTCGTTGGCGACGGCGACACACTCATCACTTTGGCAACCTCTCCGGAGTGTCTGCGCCAACTCCTTCACCCTTTGAGACTGAAAATGAAAGTATAAATGAATTAAGTCTACAAACATGAAAATCTCAGTCTTATTACAAATACGGAACTCACCATTCTCATCAACCCAGCATACAAGGCATTCTTGGAAGGAAGAGCTCCAACTGCTCCGACGGCCACGGGACCCGGGTTGGTAGGGTTCGACAACTTAGGATGTCCGACCCCTAGGAAGTACTGCATGTAGTCCTCGCTGCAGTCGGCCATCTCGGTGATCGGTCGTCTCTCAGATTCTCGAAGTACATGTCGTTGTCACTCCGAGTAAAAGTCGGTCACCCAGTCGAATTCTGCCGGTTTGTAACTTAAAGGTTGGGTTCCGCGCGGAGGCTCCAACAGCCGTAATGTACGGCTCCGTAATTTCATAGCATGTGATCATGCCATGAAATAAAGAAACTGGTTGGACCTCACGATTCAACTGACGTAAATCCCGGTATGGATTCTAAAAAATCTGTAGGAATAAAGTTAACAACAATACAAAATTAACATGAAAAAGTTAGTCAAAAAATAGTACCTCTTCTGGCACCAAACTGTCTAATACTTCACGAATGGAAGCCAGTATTTGCCAATTTTTTGTTTCCAGCTGGGATGGCCTCCATCGACACACTCAGGGAAGGTGTTCAAGATACGCTGGGTTTTCGTCAGCCCGTCTAAGCATCGAAAAGTGCTCGTATATCCATGCCTATTCAATTTATAAATAGTAAAAATTAAAACAACAAATTTAAGTATACAAGATTAAATTGTTAGAAGTTTTCTTACATGTAGCAGAGTCTGACAGCAGGCCATAGTCTTAGTCCCGACACGGGATGCGATGCCGAGCTCGCGGTAAAGGTTGGCCAGGATACCGCTTCCCCAGGATATCTCGATGAAGTCATCCACTTCAGATAAGTTTAGCATGTACCGAGCATGTATCGACGTACCGGACTTGTCCGGAATGTCGACCGTTCCCAGGACGAACAACATATATGCACGAGCTACCGCGTCGACCGTCTCATCGTCATCGTCATCCACCTCCATATCCATGAACTAGTCTACCAGAAATGATAGAGAAATTCTGTACGACTTCTTGAAGCCTGGTAGAGTTGTAAAACTCGTACCTGTAACTCCAAGGTGAGTTGAGACGAACTCGACGATCTTCTCGTACCATTTCACGGATTTCTCATTCGTGTAATGTTCTTTGGTCATTACACGCCCGGTCACTGGCAGATCCAATATCTGGTAGACGTCGTTGAGTGTAATGGTCATCTCCCCTGCTGGGAGATGAAATGTGTTCGTCTCCGGGTGCCATCTCTCCACGAAGGCGGATATGAGGGCACTATCCATTGTTCGGTAGGCATTTTGTGCCAAATTGTGCAAGCCGCTCGGTATGATTTTGCTCCGGACGGCCTCGGATAAGCTTGTAAACTGCCAGGACACGGTTTTCTTCCCGTGACTCACAGCCCTAAGGATACAATATGTCCTCTGTATACAACAAAACACATATCAATTATGAAATACATATTTGAAAAGTATACTAAACTGGTAGTTTACAAACGTCATGTACATACCGGGTTCTTTCATATTTCATACGCAATGTGGTTCTCAAAAGAAACCAACATTGAGCAACCGGACGGACGGACAGGCGACTCAGAAGGACCGGCCCTCTCAGAAGGACCGACCTCCTCAGAAGGACCAACCTCCTCAAATGGAGCAGAACCCTCTTGACATGATAGGAGTTGGGCAATTGGCAGGTCATCGTCATCGTCGTCGGAAGGAGGCGTAGGAGTAGGAGCTCGTTGCTTCGACCGAGCTTGACGTGCCGGTGGCGATGTCCGAGACCGAGCTTCGGGCGCCGGTTCGGTAATTGTTATCGGACGCTCGCGAGGACGTTCCGCACGTTCCTTCTACTTTGACGCGGTAGACCGTATTCTTTTGTTCACTGGACTGCATGACAACATACACTTATTAAGTAATAGAAACAACATGCACTTACCCAACTCCTATATGTCATAACAAGTAGGACTGCCTGGAATGTGGCAGTCCTAATGAAAATTAGGACTGCCACATTCCTGGCAGTCCTCTTTCAGAATAGGACTGCCAGGACTGTGGCAGTCCTAAATTTTATTAGGACTGCCACATTCCAGGCAGTCCTACTGTCGTGAACCCGAATTCCCATAACGACATCCTACTTTGTCGTGTTCTAGGGTTAGGGTTTCAACATAAATTTCCGATTTTTTGTGTTCGAAAATAAGGGAAGAGAACGTGCAAGAGATTATAAACCTATTTTACAAAAAAAATTCATGAATTAAACTAATTCTAGGGTTTCGAATATAATATAAAAAAATTCGAAGAAATTAGGGAAGAACGTACCTGGATTCCGGTTGCTTTGACTTGCGTGTCATCTCTTCGAGAATCTTCGTGGAGGAATTGAGAATGGAGTGATGGAGAAGAAGAAATTAGGGTTTAGGAGATGGAGAGGGAGAGGGAGAGAGCTTTCTTTCTTTTCTTCTTGAGGAGAGAGGGTGAATAATAAAAATGAAAGTGAATTTTTGGGTTTGGGGGGGTTGGGCTGCCCCTAGCAATTTTTGGGTGCCCCCTAGCAATTTTTCCACATTCATGGGCTGCCCCCAAGAATGGGTTGTGTTCATACCCGAATTCGTGGATCGATGAACGATCGAACGTACGCTGCAGAAACTCTTCGCGAAGTAGCCTTATTGGGCTACTGCCGCTGTGTTCCTCTGTTTGTGCACGCTCGCGTGCAGCTTCTCCAGCCGGCGGCGGTAGCCCAGGGCGGCGCTGCGGTGGCGCATGGCCGCCTGGAGGTCGGGGTTGGGGTTTGCATTAGGGTTTCCTCCTCTCGATATATATACAGTATGTAAACTGCTGTCGAAACCGTTCGGGGTGAGGGTCGGGGCTGTTCGGCTTGAGATGGGATTTGAGTTTATGTTGTCGGGCCTGGCCTGAGCATGGGCTCGTGGGTTGGTCCAGTGCAGTTGGGCCTGGGCTCTCTTCTTTATTCCAATATTGTTTTCTTATTCTTTTATGTACTACTCTACATATATGTATATATATATATATATATATATATACTTACACACATGTATTCTATATACTTCTATGCATATACACATATTTATATCTTATTCACAGATACATATTCATATATATTTAATATAAATTTATATATTCCTCCACATACACATATATAATTATTGTATATATATATACATATACACACATATATTGATATATATATATATATATATATATATATATATATATATATATATATATATATATATATATATATATATATATATATATATATATATATATATATATAAAAAAATATATATATATATATTTTATATATATATATATATATATATATATATATATATATATATATATATATATATATATATATATACACACACATATTTATATCTTATTCACAGATACATATTTATCTATATATATATATATATATATAATACATATATATATATATATATATATATATATATATATATATATATATATATATATATATATATACATATTTATCTATGTACATATACATGACATATATACACTATAATTATTAATACAAGCTAACAAGGTAATTTATATTTATGCATATATATATATATATATATATATATGTAATGACACACGCATATATGCTATAAATTCAAATACGCGTAATAAATATTAAGTATAATCAATATTAGAAATATAATCCCTAATATTTATATACCAAAATTCACCTAAACGAAATACAATGATAATATATATATAAATAAAAGCTTAATTATTTCATATTACATAAACATTTATATATATATATATATATAACCTAGGCAATTCCCAGAAAGTCCAACTTATTTGTTAAGGAAAATTATTTACTATATTTATCAATAAAATATTATTTCCAATAACAAGCACATATAATATGCTTGTATATATATATGTAACAATTGTTCTTAGGATTGCCACCAAAATTGCCAAGGTAAAGTACCGACACAGTATATGTCTATTCTGACATCTTTGGTCACAATACCCGACTACATTGACTGGCCTGGGTTTAGGTCAGGTCCGGGCAAGTTTGGCAATATCGGGTTCCCTGAAAGTCGTAACATTACTAAATAAGTAATTAAATCATTTATAGAGATTAACTCGCAACTTGGCCTGGGTTTCCTAGTTAGGATATCACTATGGCTCGGTCTTCCCCTACCATGACTAAACACTAGTCAAGGCACGCCACCGAGCTATCCGTGCCATGATTCCTAGCCACCTTGTACTCCAAATCTCAACTATGGCTAAATTCATCCATCGTAATAATAAACCAATTAATTATTTATAATAGTCTAAAATCACTATTTAAATAAAATAAATAAATAAAAAAATATTTAAAAATTTCGAGAAGGGGAGCTACAACACACTATCCCACTGATACCTCTATTATCTTGACACTAGGAAACAGTTTCAAATACCCATGACTGTAATTGTTCTTGACATTTGGTATCTTGGTACCAACATACACTCTAGGCCACTTACTCTTGACACTCAACAAATATTCATACCTACTTTTATAATTGTATATTTCTATCCCCTTATATATGTCATTTTTTAGTCAATTTGGCAAAGAAAATTGAACGCAAAATACCAATCAACAAGGGTGTAAAAGCATAGAAATGTTATAAAAGCACGTAAAAGTGGAAAATTAATCTATCGTATGTAAACCAATCGGTAAGGATGACTACTATCTCATTCATTTTAAACCTACTAATAAATAACACTGAAAATATTAAGGTTATGCCTAAGTATGAAATATATTTTCTAAAATGTTAATAATTTATTAATATTATTTTCTTTCCGATACAAAAAAAAATCTAATACTCCGATCTGAAAACTATAGACACAACTAATTTGGCACATATAAACTAACTCTCAATGATACTAATACTCAATTCTATAACTACCAAGCTAATTATATAATGCTCAACACCATATGTTAGTAAATTCATAATAAAAATCCTATCAAACTATTATATAGCATAGTGACAATCAAATAGAGAATAAAATTTGACAATCAAATATAGAAAACGTAAATAGTCTAGAGAATATATATACCAGGAAGTGAAAGATGCTGTGTGGGCTCTGAATGAGCACAGTGCTCCGGCCCAGACGGATTTTCAGGAGTATTCTTTCGCTCATACTGGGGTATTATCAAACAAGACATCACCGAAGCAGCTATTGCGTTCTTCGAAGGTGCCATATACCCCAAAGCCATTTCGAGTGCCAGTCTGATCCTTATCCCGAAAAAAGACAAACCGGAGTCCTTCCGTGACTTTCGCCCCATCAGTCTTTGCACCTTCACTAACAAGATCATCTCCAAGATTATCGCAACCAGAATGGCTGGAATTCTCCCCAAGATCATTTCCGAGGAGCAAAGCCGGTTTGTTCGTGGGAGAAACATCCAGGAAAATATTATGCTGGCCCAAGAGTTAATCACCTGCATGAAATTCCCAGTAAGAGGGGGCAACATCGCGATCAAAATCGACATGGAGAAAGCTTATGACAGACTGGATTGGCAATTCATGATCTGGGTTTTCAGGGCTTTCGGATTCTCGGAAACCTAGTTTTCTACGGTCATCAATGGTCAAGCACAGGGGGTTTTCAAATCCCATCGCGGGGTTAGACAGGGCGATCCTCTATCATCTACTGTCTTCATCATCATAGCAGATGCCTTGAGCAGGAATCTTAACAACATGGCCAGCACCCCAAACTTCCAGCACTACCACACATCCAGCGGATGCCCCATCATAACTCATCTGGCTTTCGCCGACGACTTACTCATCTTCTCCTCCGGGGACGAAGGAGCGGTGGAAGTAGTCCACAACACCCTGCAGAGGTACTCTAGATGCTTATGCCAAAAGATCAATCCCTCCAAGAGCGTTATCTACGCCCACCACAACATCAAGAGAGAGCAAGCTATCAACCTTGCCAATTTAACATTCTTTTCTGTTGACCATCCTCCGTTCAACTATCTCGCCCTCTTGTTTACGGGAGATCCAATGTGAGCATCTTTGAGAACTTGATCACAAGAATCAGGAAGAAACTTGAAGGGTGGCATAATTCCACTCTCTCCCCTGGAGGCAAGATGACCCTCATCAATCACGTGCTCACCTCCATCCCCATCCATACTCTGGCTGCATGCTCCCCATCCAAGAAGGTTCTTTCTTCGATTGAACAGATCTTTTGTAATTTCTTTGGGGGCATTGCAACGGCCAGGACAAGCATCACTGGGCTAGCTGGGAATCTATGGCTCATCCGACTAACGAAGGGGGGCTGGGATTTACCAAACTTACTCACATCATTAAAGCTTTCTCGATAAAATTATGGTGGAAGCTCTGCACGACCAATAACTTATGGACCAGGTTTTCGAAGGCCAGGTACTTCAAGCACATCCATCCTTCAATGGCCATATCCAACTGCAGATCCTCAGCGGCTTGGCGTCGTATCCTTATCGGAAAAGACCTTGCCGAGACGACAATCAGACTCCAATTGGGGGAGGACGACTCGGATCCATTCCTAGAGAGATGGGTAGGGATAGCATGATTCCGAATCTCACAGAGACCCCGAGAGACAGCAAGATTAGAGACCTATGGAATCCCACTACCGACGACTGGAACTGGGACAAAATTAGGGAATGGTCTGGTAACGAAATGGTGGATAGCATCCGTATGCGCGGATTAAGTATCAACCGTGAGGCCGACACGCTGAAGTGGTCGCTCGAGGCCTCGGGGGAATTCTCGGTGAGGTCGACGAGAATCGCTGTCCAGGGAACCGGGCAGCCGTACCATGTCATTGCTCACTATTGGCATCCTGCATCCCTAAGAAGTGGTCTTTCCTAATATGGAGAGTCATTAGAAAGAAACTGCCTACTGACGATATCCTTAACACCATTGGCATTAGCTTAGCATTAGCCTGCTCGTGCTGTTCTGAGCCTCAGATGGAGACTATAGACCACATCTTCTGTCAGAGGAGCCTGTCTGGCAGTATCTGGAGGACTCTAAACAAGCTCTACAGTATTGAGCCGGGTGGTGGACGCTTCAATGATCTCGCAGCCTCCTGGGGTTTAGCCTTCCATGGCCACCAGATCGTCGCAGCGGCCGCCACGTGGACAATTTAGAAGAATCGTAACAAGGCTAGATATGAAGGTCATAAATACTCAGCAGACCAGCTCATTCAGGAAATCTTCCGCCAATACCGTAAAAGGAGCAACGGGTGCTCCCACAGTCCGAGAGCATTCTGGTCCTCGCTTCACCCCTAGCTTTTGGTGGTTGAGTTGTTTCTCCCCCTCGTCTTCCTTTTGGTGGTATACTTGTATAGGATTTGTCTTTTTGTGCCTTGTATACGTGTGCAGGCTTCGTCATTTTGAGCCTTCTTTAATAAAAAAAGGAGGGGTTTCTTAAATATATATATATATATATATATATATAAAAAAAAAAAAAAAAAAAAAAAAAATATATATATATATATATATATATATATATATATATAAAATTCATGTGTGTGTGTCCATGTGTCCTGGTTGTGTCCTCTGTGTGTGTGTGTCTTGTTTGTGTCGAGGAGATAGTTAGGGTTTGCCTAGCAGGCATAAAGGGAGGAGGAGCGTCGGGGAAGGAAGTAGGCGCCGCTAGGGGTCGGGGGTTGCCGGGGAAGGGAGGAGGAGTGTCCGAGGGTCGGGTGGTAGCCGGGGAAGGGAGAAGAAGCATCAGAGTTGGCCTGGTCGTTGGGGCGGGTGGGTCGCCGGAGGCCCGGGTGGGTCGTCGAAGAGCCGGGGGTCCGCGGGTGGGTCGCCGGGAGGTCACTGGGTTAGGGGTCTGGAGGTAGGGGGAGGGAAATAAAATTTTGGAAGAAGTAGAATAAAAAGTCAAATTATTCGAAGTAATTTAGCGACGTCATTATAAACACCGCTAAACGATGCTATGATTTAATATACTATGAAGTATAAGGTAGTAAGGCGCTAAACGTCGCTGATAATAAAAATATAGCGACGTTCATCGACTACTCCACGATGTTAGTTTTCTTTATATTAAATGTAGTCTCAATACGTCCCTAACAGTCACCAACAGTGACGTGTTGTGACATTTTATATATACGTCGATAATTTCTAAAATTTTAGCGACGTTTTATTCAAGAGTCGCTAATTTTGTCACTAGTATAATTTATTTTTGGTAGTGATTGATATTAAAATAGAAAATTTGTTTGTACATAATTTTTTCTAATAAATAATATAGGAAAAAAATAGTTTATTAAACATATATAGCAATACATTTCTCCAGAGTAATTGGCCGGTCATGTTAAATTTTATGAGACAGTCTGGTGAAAATCAAGCTAGATTGATTTGGTTGCAGTGGGTTTGTTTTTGTTGGGTTGGCAGTAGGTTTGACATTTAGTTTGGCTTCTTTGGCAGTAGGGGTTGGTTTGGTTTGGTTGGTTGGGTTGGCGTGGGTTTGTTTGTTATGAAGTGAGTTTGGTTGCTTGGTGGAGTTTTGTTTTGGTTGGGTTTGGCAGTGGGTTTGTTTGTTATGTAGTAGTTTTTTCTCCCAACATCTAGTTCTTCAACGGCTAGTTTTTATCTCTGTGGTCATCTGATACTCTATAAATTCTAGTATTTGCACCAGAATACCACACACAAAAATTTCTTCTCTATAATTTTTTTCGTTCTCTTCCTACAATCAGATATCCATTTTCTACTATATTCAGAAGTTCTTCAAGAGCATTTTTTCTTCTTCTTCAAGAGCTCTTTTTCTTCTTCAAGAGCTCTCTCTCTCTCTCTACTACTACTATAACTACTACTACATTCAGAAGCTCGTGTTCCTATTGACTATTAGTTAGACGATCTACAATTTCTATTCACCGTGGATCAAAGTCTAACAATAATAGTGGATTAAAGTCTAACAATAATATGCTCACATGGAGGTACAGTAATGAGTTAGTTTATGAAGGAGGTTTAACCCAAGTTCTTATAATTGATTGAAATATTGTGTCATATAGTTTACGTAATCTAATTATTAAATAATATTTCATTGGTTATGAAATTATATTAAGACACATTTTTGTGTCCAAGTGTTTATTACTAGATGTGAACAACATAAAAGTTTGTTCTTCAAGTTAATTTACAATCACTATATATAAATATATATGTTACTCCATCACCATCAAGAATTAATAATATAAGTAGTAATTGTGCTTCTAATAATCAAAATGTTAATATTGTTCATAGTTCTTCTCATCAAGTTGTTCCATTTACTGAAGAAGAATGTACATTAGTTGAAGTCATAATAATGATAAAGTAATGATGATTTAAAAAAAAATAGATGATGAACTTGATGATAATGTTGATAATGTTAACATTCTTGAATTACTTGTCAAAAAATCATTTGAAAAGTGTTCTAAATTTAGAAGTTTTATTATTAATATAACAATTGAACAAATTTTACTTGTCCGACTATTTTAAATAGTGCTTGCGGGATTATATATAAATATAACGAATCAAGTTGTAATTGGAGAGTATATGTCACGCCCTAATACTGAAATATAGAGAACGGGAGTATGGGACAACCAACTACATATGAGTACACCAGTACACCATAATACGATCATGGTTGTCACTAGACATGAGGGTATATACTATAATACAAGTCTTCTATAGTGTCCCGCCCCATAACCAGAATACTGGAGAGCGGGGGTAGACACAGCCAGCTACGTATATTAAAGTGCAACCTACCTCGCTATACGGTCACGGCTGTCTAGATACTTGAGGGTTTAACTACAAGCCATCAGCCTCTTATGATCATGAACAAGCCTATTGTCTCTATCTCAAGCAAATAATAACAGTTACAAGATGTCAGATCACCAAATATACAATAGTAAGGCGTCCCATACATTACATATTTGGATGATCATGAAGCTAGTCATACAAAATGTGAAGAATAGCAAGAGTTTCAGTCATACATGATCAACCCTATGATTCGTTAATCATGTTACAGCCCGTAGGTAGACAGTAAGTAAAGTGCAATCGAGCTAACACGTGCTCGTCGGCTAAACGTCTCAAAAGATTATTTTTACAATTGAGTGGGAGAGCAAAAATAAAACCCACTCGTTGCCAGGGTTACTCCTGGTGGTCACCATCTGACTGGAAGGTAGGGAGATCCTCTGGAACCGCTCCGGTATCTGGCCATACAAAACCAGCTGGGTCAGATCCCAGAAAGAGCAAGTGCCACAAAGGAGGCTTCACTTAAGAACTAAAACCAGCAATTAGCACAAGAACATAATTATATAATAAATGACTGGAAATATGGAAAATCATGATGATATACGACAAGATAACCATGGGACTATTCAGATAACCAAGTTACAACCCGTAAACCAAACAAAGACCGGGATTGTACCTCTTCATCTAAACGGACCTTGGTTTCCTACCATTTATCGATAAGATAACATAAGCAATCGGGTCATATAACAATCTTGCACAGGATCAGGACAAGACTAGACTGGTTAGACTCCATCCAACATTCATGGCCAAGCAATAAGTACGGCTTGATACTTTAACCAACGAGGGTTATTACAGGCCTAGTTACAAGCAAATGCAATGAGATTATTCCAACAGCCACAAGCCCTGCAGACCATCCAGGTTACCTGGACGCAATTAGGGATTGAGTTCATGTGGGTACATCGCCCAGGAAATGCATGTACCTTTATGTAGCTTGGTGGGTACAACACATGACAGTGTGCTGAAAATGTGCCCTACTCGACGACAGGCTACAAATTCCATGATGGGGCGCCCAGATAAAGGGATTGCCTGTAGCTAGGAATCTCTTCATGACTACTGGATTATTCTAGTTTTTCAGTATGTACCCCTGACCGTGGTACTCAGGGGTCATGCCCTAGACATGATGCAAGACAATACTGGTCCATTTGTATAAACATAATCGCCCACGATGTCCAGGCCATTTATTCTTGTCATGTCATGCTAGCCGTTGCAACAACATATCAAGGTTATCATGTAGGTTACTTCTCAAGAGTGCACCACGTTAGGCCACTATCATGTCATGTTACTTGTCAATAGTGTACTACGACGGGTCACTATCGTGTTCTATCCCTACATTATCATGTCGTATTCATGTAAAAGTCATGCCAATATTGAAATCATGCCACGTCCAAAATATAACCCTGTATGAGGGTTGCCGCAAAAGACTGGCCGCATGAGGGTTGCCGTAAAAAGTTGGCCGCATGAGGGTTGCCGCAAAAGGCTGGCCGCATGAGGGTTGCCGCAAAAAGCTGGCCGCATGAGGTTGCCGCATAAGGCTGGCCGTATGAAGTTGCCGCATAAGGCTGGCCTCATGAAGTTGCCGCATAAGGCTGGCTGCATGAAATTGCCGCATAAGGTTGGCCGCCTGAAGTTGCCGCATAAGGCTGTTCTTCTTCTCCAAAGATCCGAGAAGAAGAACCATGGAAACCATGGCTTCAAAGCTCCATTAATCCTTCATTTAAAGTCAAAATCAGGACTTCTATAGGTCAAAATGGGGTAGAGCAAAATTCTCTACAACATGGAACAATCAGAACTTAAAAATAATAAGGTTTGATAGAACAAAACCCAAAAAATCTGAAAATACAACAAACTTAGATCTACATGAAATGAATCATAAAATTTAAAAATGCTAAATAGTAAAGTGTCTTAGAATCCCGTGAGGAAGACAATAGAACAACAAGAATTGAGTTCCTCCATGAAGCAAATTGCACTTGCCTAAGCTCTTGGTAGGTGGAGAGAGAGAATGGAGGAAGAAGAAGAAGTAAATAAAGAAGTGAATGAGGAGAGAAAAAGGGGTTCGTGGCTTATACAGAGGGGTTAGCATGTTGGACCAACCCAACCAAGCCAAACCCAAAACCAAGCCATGCCAATATTAAACCAATGCAAGATTAAACCAAGATCAAGCTAAGCAGGACAAGTCTAACTACGGGTCGAGATTCCGTTCACGTATACTGGAAATATGTATAACGAAAAACGGAGGTGACAACTCTACCCACCTTAAAGAATTCCGTCCTCGGAATTTAATCAAGAGGCTAGAGATGTCGGGACACGCTATATTAATCATAAGCAAGCTACGACTAGGTAATCAATCAAGCAATCATTCATGCATGTAAGGAATTAAGGCATAAGGCATAAGAAAGACATTATACCTTATAAGTCAAACAGGTTGGGATATCGCGATCGGATATCATTCTCACGCTCCCACGTTGACTCACCCAAGGAGTGATGACCCCAAGCAACACGGACTAACTTGATAGACTTGTTCTTGAGTATCTTCTCTCTTCGGTCCAATATGGATACGGGTCTCTCCTCATACGAAAGGTTGGTACCAATAACCAATTCCGAATGATCAAGGACATGACTTAAATCCGGGATATACCGTCATAATTGGGATACATGGAAGACATCATGTACCTCAGGTAACGACGACGGAAGAGCGAGACGATATGATACATCACCTACTCACTCCAGAATGTCGAACGACCCTATATACCAAGGACTAAGCCTTCCCCGTACGCCGAAATGAATGACGCTATGGGTAGGCAAGATCCTGAGGAATACATGGTCGCCGATAGAAAATTCAAGGGGACGCCGACGAGAATCGGCCCAATGACGCTGGCGATCTTGCGCAACTCGAAGATGATCTCTGACTTACCTGACCACCTCGATAGTCCGGATGATCATCTCTGGACCAAGCATCTGTCTCTCGCCTATATCATCCCATGCTAACGGAGATCTGCACTTTCTGCCGTACAAGGCTTCAAAGGGGGCCATCTGGATACTGGCCTGGAAACTGTTATTATAGGAGAACTCCACGAGATGCAGGTGATCTTCCTACGAACCATCGAAGTCGAGTGTACATGACCGCAACATATCTTCAAGAGTCTGGATTGTATGTTCTAACAGACCATCTGTCTGCAGGTGATAAGCTGAACTGAACTTGAGACGAGTCCCCAAATTTTTCTGAAGACTCTGCCAAAAGCGCGATGTGAATCTTGAATCTCTGTCGGATATAATACTGACTGGTACTCCATGCAACCTGACTATCTGCCTGAGGTACATTTTTGCTAGCTGATCCGTCGATTGACCAATCCTGAAAGGAAGAAAATGAGCTACCTTGATAAGTCTATCGACTATAATCCAGATAGCATCTCTCCCAGCTGGGGATCTAGGTAATCCAGTTACAAAATCTATGGTAATGTGCTTCCACTTCCATTCTGGGATCGGTAAAGGTTAAACAGCCGGTCTCTGATGTTCAGCTTTAACTTGTTGGCAAACTAAACATCGGGAGACAAACCGGGCTATCTTCCTCTTCATGCCATTCCACCAAAAATACTGTCGGATATCACGATACATCTTCGTACCGCCCGGATGAATCGAATGCTGAGAACTGTGAGCTTCTGCCATGATCTCCTGTCTGATATCACCACTAGGTACACAAAGTCGTCTCCCATATCGAAGTGTACCATCCTCATAGATACATAACTCTGGTCTTCGTCCTGCTACACATTCTGCCATAAGCCGCTGAAGCTTAGAATCTGATGATTGAGCTAACTTGATCCTCTCAACTATACTGGATTGAACTTGCATACTAGCCATTAATGCCACACTGGTAGGAAGGATAACTTCTATACCCATCTTCTGAAGATTTGCTAACAACTCTGGTTGTGCTATTAAAAAATAAACTCCGGCTCTTCTGCTCAATGTATCTGCAATAACGTTGGCCTTCCCAGGATGATACTTCAGGTTGATGTCATAATCCACAAGCAGCTCTAGCCATCTCCTCTGACGCATGTTAAGATCCTTCTGAGTGAACACATACTTCAGGCTCTTGTGGTCGGTGAAAATCTCCATCCGATCTCCATACAAGTAATGCCTCCACAGTTTCAGTGCAAAAACTACAGCTGCCAGCTCCAAGTCATGGGTCGGGTAATTCCTCTCATGATCACGGAGTTGACATGACGCATAAGCTATTATCTTCCCGTACTGCATCAAAACACATCCTAAACATCTGCATGAAGCATCACAATACACTGAGAATCCCCTGGTCCCATCTGGAAGCGTGAGAACGGGTGCCGTCATCAAGCCTCGCTTCAACTTCTCAAAAGAATCCCGATATTCTATTGTTCAAGCAAACGGCACATCCTTGCGGGTCAACTGGGTCATAGGTGCTGAAATCCGTGCAAAGTCTGAAACAAATCGTCAGTAGTAGTCGGCCAAGCCAAGAAAACTGCAAACTTCTGCAACTGTGCTGGGTACCGGCCACGTCTCAATAGCCACGATCTTTTGGGGATCCACTTCTACTCCTCCTCTGGTGATGATATGACCCAAGTATGAAATACGATCGAGCCAGAACTCGCATTTACTGAACTTCGCATACAACTGGTGCTCTCTGAGAATCTGGAGGACAACTCTGAGATGTTGTTCATGCTCTACTTCATTCTTGCTGTAGACCAAGATGTCGTCTATGAACACAACACGAACTGATCCAAATAAGGCATGAAGATACGATTCATGAGGTCCATGAATACAGCCGGCGTATTGGTTGTTCCAAATAGCATAACAAGGAACTCCCAATGCCCATACCTGGATCTAAATGCCGCCTTCAGGATGTCCTGCTCTTTGAGTCTGATCTGGTGATATCCTGACAGCAAATCAATCTTCGAAAATACGGATGCCCCTTTGAGTTGATCAAACAAGTCATCTATCCTCGGGAGAGGATATCTGTTCTTGATTGTCACTGAGTTCAAGGTACGATAGTCAACACATAATCTGGACATACCATCCTTCTTTTTCACAAGAAGCATCGGGGCTCCCCAAGACGATCCACTAGCATGGATGAATCCCTTGGTCCTGAGTTCTTCAATCATCTTATACAAGATCTCCAATTCTGACGGTGCCATCTGGTAGACTCTCTCTAACACTGGTGTTGTTCCGGGGATATAGTCTATGGTGAACTCGATCTCTCTTTCTGGTGGCATACCTGGAAGTTCCTCGGGGAAAACATCGGGAAACTCTTCTACGACTCTGGGAAACTGAACTGCTTCTGCTACTGCTATCCGAAATACTAGAGGAGAGGGTTCTACTCCGCCTCGGAAGAATGAAAACGCTGGCTCACCAGGAATGCTAAAAATAATCTTGTCGATATGGCAATCTATTCTAGCATACTGGTCCCTCAACCAATCCATCCCTAAGACCACATCATAATCGGCCATTGGAAATTCTATCAACCTAGTAGAAAACTCTCTACCGCTAACTATGATCCGACACGAGGAAAACACTCTATCTACCCCCACAAGTCCGTTACCAGTAAGTATATTGAGTCTTACTGATAATGACTCGAGCTCCAGTCCTATCCGTGTCGCGAATCGTACAGACATAAATGAATGCGATGCACCAGAATCAAATAATGCTGATGCTGGAAAGGAGTTAATGAGAATAGTACCTGCCACAACCTCACCTGATGCTAACTCCTCCTCTACAGTCAAAGCCATCACTTGACCGTGCCCTCGGGGTACTGGTCCCCTCTGTTGGAAACCTCTCTGACGGTTCTGGGTCTGAGCTTGGACTTGTACATACTGTTGGGGGTTCTGTTGCTGAAATGCTTGGGCCTGAGGCGACAAGGGCCTCGGGAATGGGTGCTGCTGCTGCTGTTGGACTGATACTAGGGCTGGTCCCCTAACCGAGGGACTAGAAAAGGTTGAAAAAGATGAACTCCCCCTATTCGGGCAGTTCCCAACCCTGTGGTCCGGGGCCCCACAAACCAAGCACAAACCTTGTGCTCTGCGATATTCTGACACCATGTGCCCTGGCTACCCACAATGAGCGCAACCCATTGCAAAAAACTGCTTCTGCTTCTGCTGCTGGGGATAGTCGAGGTCGAATACTAAATCGACGTAACGGAAGCCGTCCGCCTCGGAGCTCCAATGGTCAAAGCCCTAGTTGTCGGGGCTGGTGCTGAAGATTGGTTCATCTGGCCGTGAGACCGCTTCCGACTTCCGGTCCGATCCACAATCCTCTGGGAGGTATACTCCTGCCTCCTAGCTGTACTCAATACTGTATCGAAAGTCTGATGCTCAAACTGCTCTACTGCCAGTAAAATCTCCAGGTAGAGTCCCAGCTGGAACCGCTGAGCTCTGTCGAACTCGGTCGCCACCAAGGTGGGAGCAAACCGACTAAGTCGGAAAAACTCGGCCGCATATCCATCGACCGTCCTGCCCATTTACTTCAAATTAGTGAACCTCGTCAGTAGATTATACCGAACTACAGCGTCAAAGTACTTGGTCCAGAATCTCTTACGGAACACTATCATGGCAATAGGTGCTACTAATCCAACGGCCTGCGCCGACACCAGCTGCGGGCTAGATCCAATAACTGCAGGTGCACCACGGCCACCTTCTCGTCTTCTGGGGTCCTGGCTGCTTCTAGAATAACCTCAGTGTCCTGCAGCCAAGCGTCTACGGCAATAGCATCTTTGCTGCCATCGAAGAAGGGAGGGTTCAAGCGCTTGAAGCTGTTGGCCGCATTGTTACCTTGATGACCACCTCTGTTCAAAGGATCTTGTACTTTCTGGTGCAACGCATCACCTCGACGATCCTATGATGCAAGCAACTCCCTGATATGTCCAACCAAGACTTCATCATCCTGCCTTGCAGGCTGGACTGGCTGCACAGGGGGTTCTGGACCTCCGGGAAGCATGACTCGGGAAGCTACTCATGAGTGCTGAGCTTGATCCTCTGGTTGTAGGGGTACTCAATGAGCTTCTTCCGGCTGATTGGCGGGACCAGGAGCAATGCCGCTGAAGAAGACACAGGGAACAATAAGGAAGGACCATGACAGATCAAAGATACAAGCATGTGATCAGGTCAAGATTTCAGAAAGATTAGAAGACATGAGTAGAGATCAAGGGCGAGTGCTGATTGAGATATCTATTCAGTAAACCCTCACATATCTTGATTCACAAGACCTGCATGGGCCACTACTTAAATTGTGTCCCGCCCAAGAACCAGAATACTAGAGAGCGGTGGCAGACACAGCCAGCTACGTATATTGAAGTGCAACCCACCTCGTTATACGGTCATGGGTGTCTAGATACATGAGGGTTTAACTACAAGCCATCAGTCTCTTATGGTCATGAACAAGCATATTGTCTCAATCTCAAGCAAATAATAGCAGTTACAAGATATCAGAGAACCAAATATACAATAGTAAGGCATCCCATACATTACATATTTGGATGATCATGAAACTAGTCATATAAAATATGAAGACTAGCAAGAGTTTCAGTCATACATGATCAACCCTAGGATTCGTTAATCATGCTACAGCCCGTAGGCAGACAGTAAGTAAAGTACAATCGAGCTAACACGTGCTCGTCGGCTAAATGCCTCAAAAGATTATTTTTACAATTGAGTGGGAGAGCAAAAAATAAAACCCACTCATTGCCAGGATTACGCCTGGTGGTCACCATCTGACTGGAAGGTAGGAAGATCCTCTGGAACCGCTCCGGTATCTGGCCATACAAAACCAGTTGGGTCAGATCCCAGAAAGAGCAAGTGCCACAAAAGAGACTTCACTTAAGAACTAAAATCAGCAATTAGCACAAGAACATAATTATATAATAAAGGACTGGAAATTTAGAAAATCATTATGATATACGACAAGATAACCAAGAGACTATTCAGATAACCAAGTTACAACCCGTAAACCAAACAAGGACCGGGGTTGTAACCCTTCATCTGAACGGAACTTGGTTTCCTACCATTTATTGATAAGATAACACAAGCAATCGGGTCATGTAACAATCTTGCACAGGATCAGGATAAGACTAGACTGGTTAGACTCCATCCAACATTCACGGCCAAGCAATAAGTACAGCTTGATACTTTAACTAACTAGGGTTATCACAGGCCTAGTTACTAGCAAATGCAATGAGATTATTGCAACAGCCACAAGCCCTGCAGACCATCCAGGTTACCTGAACTCAATTCGGGGTTGAGTTCATGTGGGTACATCGTCCAGGAAACACATGTACCCTTAAGTAGCTTGGTGTGTGCAACACATGACAGTGTGCTGGAAATGTGCCCTACTCGACGGCAGGCTACAAATTATAACACCCCAGAACCAGAATACTGGAGAGCGGGGGCATACATAGCCAGCTACGTATAATGAAATAGAATCCACCCCACTATACGGTCACGGCTGTCTAGATACATGAGGGTTTAACTACAATCCATCAGTCTCCTATGGTCAATAACAAGCCTAATTGTCTCAATCTCAAGCAAGCAAGTAAATTTACAAGATGTAAGATCACCAAATATACAATAATAAGGCGTCCCAAACATTACATATCCAGCTGATCATGAAGCTAGTCGTTACAAAATGTGAGGACTAGCAAGAGTTTAGTTATACATGATCAACCCTAGGATCTGTCAATCATGTTACAGCCCGTAGGCAGACAATAATAAAGTATGCAATACGAGCTAACAGGTGCTTGCCGGCTAAACGCCTCAAAATAAAATTTTTACAATAGAGTGGGAGAGCAAAAATAAACCCACTCGTTGCCCTGGTCACGCCTGATGGTCACCATCGAACTGGAAGGTCGGTAGATCCTCTGAGGTAGCTCCGAAATCTGGCCACACAAAACCAGCTGGGTCAGATCCCAGAAAGAGCAAGTGCCACAAAGGAGGCTTCACTTAAGAACTAAAACCAGCACATCAGAAAATGATATTAAAGCAAATAAAGAACTTGAAGTAAAAGATTAACAACCATCAAAATGGAGCACGAGGGAACCATTCAAGTAGCCGGGTCACAACCCTTAAACCAAACAAGGACCGGGGTTGTAACCCTTCACTTGAATAGAACTCCGCCTCCAACTCCTGTTGATAAGGTAAAACTTTATAAGCATGACGTGGGGTGCAATAAAACAATAAACGAAGAGAGGACTTAGAACTGCTCCGAGAGCCAGGTTACAACCCTTAAACCAAACAAGGACCGGGGTTGTAACCCTTCGCCTGAACCGAACTTAGTCTCTGATCTTTATTGATAAGAGTGACAATCTTGCGATCAAGCTTGCAATAATCGAGCACTGAAACCACACCATACAATCGATCCCGGCCAATCAGTGACTACGGCATTCTACATTAGCTAACTAAATTGCCACAACGTGTAGTGAGATATTCCTCCAGCCACAAGCCCTGCAGCTAATCCAGGTTATCCAGGCGACTTGGGTTTATTATACAGTGCATCGTTATTTTCCACATATCAGTAAATTTTAGACTTGTGCCCTACTCGTCGGCAGGCTGCAAGTCCCACAATGGTGGCCGGGATAACGGGATCGCCTGTAGCTGGGGAAATCTCTTATGACTACTGAATTATTCTAGTTATTAGCCTTAGCCATTTACAGTAGGTACCCCTGACCGTGGTACTCAGGGATCCATGTCCTAGGCATGATGCAAACACTACTGGTTCAATTGTACAAACACAATCACCCACGGTGTCCAGGCCATCCAATCTTGTCATGTCATACTCACTATCAGGAGTGCGCCACGTCGGGCCACTATCATGTCATGTCAAAAGTGTACCACAACGGGTCACCATCGTGTCAGGGAACAATGAATTTAGCACAAGTACACATATAGTACTTGAATATTAGAAGGGGCAATGGCTGCGGGGGACTCATGCGGCTCGAAAAATTTCCATGCGGCCAACTGTCACTTGGCCATATACGGTTAAGCCATTAAATACGTTCATGCGACTAGCAAATTATATAAATATAATAATTAAAAGTATGATAAATAGAAGCATGCATGCTTGTAGGCATTTAAATATATTAAATACATTAAGTACAATATATTAATGTATATTATATCATATATTAATATATATTAAATGTATGCTAGCTTGCATGCGACTGATGTCGTTCCCCATAAGATAATATTAAAAATCACGGTAAAAGCAAGCCATGCGGCTCTCTATTGCTCCTATATGCGGCTGAAATGCATCAGAGAATGCATAAAATATGTTCTATTGCTCCCTTTAGAGAATGCCTTTAATAAAGCATTAAAGGCATGCATAAAATATTGCATTAAATGTATATGCGGCTGTGCTAGGAAAAATGCATTAAAGCAAATACATTAAAGCAAATGCATTAAAGCATACAATATATATAGTATCAAAGCATTAAGGACTAAAATGCATAAAGCATTAAGTATTAATCATGAGGACTAAATTGCATAAAGCATTTAGTATTAATCATGAGGACCAAAATGCATAAAGCATTTAGTATCCAGAAGCCTATGCGGCTCTCTAATAGTGCATGCATTATTATGCATTATTATAATGCATATGCGGCTGTATAGATTATAATGCATATGCGGCTGTATTATAATGCATAGATTATAATGCATTATTATAATGCATATGAATGTTTTGATTGAAATGAATGCATGCGGCTCACTTTAGAATTCTCATGCGGCTGACTTTATTTCCAAGCCCACGTGAAGGCGTGCCAAGCATGCATGCATGAGCTCTGGTTAGTGCCTTTAAGGCATTAATTGCCAAGCATGCTAAAATGCTTGGAAAATATTATTTCTAAAGCAATTTCAAATGATGCATATGCGGCTCATTTAGTGAAGGGCCATGCGGCCAGCAATGCCTGTAGGAGCGTAAAAAGTGATTCAAAGAAAGAGTCATCCCATTCATAAGTGATCGATTTTTACACCAAGCAGAGCGGGTAATCTCTTTTACGTCCAAATCTAGGCTAATCAATTTACGCCTAAGCAGGCTGATCATTTTACGCTTGGGTCTACACCTATGATTTTACGCCAAGGACAGAGCAGCCTCTTTTACGCTGGACAAAGCTGTCAAATCTCGCATTTAATGCAAACTCTGACATGAAGATATTAATGATGGCATTTACCACAGAATTCAATAGAATTTGTCTTATACAAAGACCATTGTTGTCGTTTATGGGGATCGAGCTACTTTACGCTCACTGTATGGTTTCTTTTACGCACGGAGTTTTACATGAGTTCTTACGCTCATAAAACAATGTGTGCGTAAAGTCTATTTGAGCCATTTTACGCTCAAGGTTATTCAATAACCACTTTACGCGGGAAACCTATGACAGAGCTATTTTACGCTCATCTTACTGCTTTACGTCCAGAGGATGTTGGGGCTATTTTTACGCCCTATTCTTTCTGGCCAGTTTTGAACGTGGTTTGCCTACATGGCCTTCATGCCACATATTTCGAAGAACGTGTGTACATATATCCTATTCTTACTGAAATGATGGGATGCGTGTCAACGTATGCAAAGGATGACTCTGATCATGGGTGGCAGTTGTTAGCGTAAAGACAGATTTTGATGCTCTTTTACGCACAGAAGCCCCAGTCTATAAATAGACTCATTTTTCTCGAAGACAAGGACAGAAAAATAGAGAAAGAACATGAGAGAATACATAGATCAGAACTTCGAGATTTTGATTCTCCGGAGCATTCTTCTTCAACTTTTCTTTCAGAACAGAGTGAAGCAAAGCAGAAAAGCATTCGGCCTCGCCATCAGTGCCCAAGTGCGTCGATACCTTTCTGGTGACTTAGTTCTTCCAAGTTGTTCTACTTCAAGCAGTGATCTTCATCATCATCATATGGTCCAAGGAACAAAGTGATCATTTATAGACCAGACTTCCATAGCAATACTTTTCCAGAATCAAATTTGTACTTCTTGTACTTTTTTCTCGTTTTATTTTCAAAATCCAACCTTTGTTTGGCAATTTTGTTAAGTGAAACAAAATGGCGACTCTGCTGGGGACTACCTTCTCCTCTGACGAGGAGGTGATTGCTCAATATGATGATGTTTCGGTCGGTTCGACCAAGAAGACTCTGGTTGTGCACTTCGACCAGACTGCCTATGAAGAAATGCTCCGAACTGGGGGTGGTTCTCGCTACTTCAATGTTCAAAAGTCTCGCAAAGCACGAAAAGTTTGGATTCCCAAATCCAAAGTGGTTTCTGATCTCTCTGTTACTTCTGATGACAAGGGAATTCTTCCCACTCCTGTCGTAGGGGCTCCCGTTCGTAACGAGGCGGTCCTTACTTCAGAGTTGCACTCAAAGTGTGATGATTTATCTCTCGTTTGTAACGGTGAAGATAATCAGGTTTCACGCCCACTGCGTAAGAATCAAGTTTTACGCTCAGTGGGTAAGAACCAAATTTTACGCTCAGCACATAAGAATGAATCTCCCATTTATAATGGGACATACTCTAAAGTTTATGCTTCTGAGTGTAAGAATCAGTCTTCCGTCGGTGACGTGGTAGGCCCAAATAAATTACACTCCTTGCGTAAAGCAAAATCTCCCGTCTGTAATGTGGTAGATAATCAATTTTCATGCCACGCGTAAAGGTAAGTCTTCTGTCTTTGACAGTGTAGATAAAAATTATAACGATGTTTGCACATCTAATATGAATGTACCTAAACGTGTGCAGCATAAAAATGTCGTTGGTAAAGCTTCTGTCCTACACCAACAACCTTCTTATACCACTTTACGCAAAGTACCAAACTTACAAATTACACGCCATGAAAATGGAGTCCTTCGTGCTAAATCTCAAGATTTACGTATACAACTCCAAACGCGTAAAAATGTACAGTTTGGTTCTGCGAATAAAGCCAGTAATCTTCTTTATACACAAGGGACTAAACGTTTTTCTACCCCAAATGTAATAAAGAAGAATACTCCCTCTGTTCCTTCTGATTTACGTGAACGTAAGAACAGACAATCTCCGGTGACATTCCCCCAAGAAAAACATCATTGTGAATATCACCAGGTTGTGATCAACTGTTGTTGTTCGGCTTCAAAACGGTCAGTTTTTGATCGTTTAAATTTTAACTCGCCTCAACATCAAGCTGAAGACCAAGAACATGAGCTGTCATATGTGTCAGTCAACATGGCATCTCATACTAACAGAGGACGACATCCAAGACGAAATATGTCCCAAACCCCAGGTCAACAACAGTTCAACAGGCTTCTTGATTCCTTTGAAGGAGTATATCAGAATACTCGATCAAGAAGACAAAGGCAATTACAGACTTCTGATTCAGAAGCTGGGGGTACTCAATCTTTTGAGTCTGATACCGATAGTGTGGATTTATACTTCTATACTAATCCCTCTATATCTTCAAGAGAAGTTGAATCCTACGCTGTTGGAGATGAACCAGAGACGTCATCAGCTAATACGGAACAACGTCTCACTGCCGTAGAGCAATCATTGAAAGACATGCTCAACATGGTGTAAAGCATGCATAAGACAATTTTGAATCAGCAAACTTCTCAACCTACAGTAATAACTCCGGTACCAGTAGCAGCACAAACTCAAGATAGTCAAGGGGCTGTTATACCTTCGAATATTCAAGAGCCTGCTGTTAATCAAAATTCTGCATCTCCAGATCCTATTATTCCAGAAGATGTACCACCTCCAGTGGGGGTTACGGTACATCCAACGACTATTCAATCAAATATGCTTCCTCAAACCAGTGAAGCCATTCAAGCAGTGCGTGAACTCAAAGCACAGTTTGAAGTTTTGAGGCACAAAGATCAGCTCCAGAGGTTAGAGATTAAGCAACCTTATCCTTCTCATTGGAATGATGTACCATTTCTACCGAAGTTCAAGCCACAATCCATGGTTTTATTCGATGGAAAAGCATCTCCCAGTCAATATATCAATTACTTTGATATTATGACTGTACACTGGCAGAAAAATGATGCTCTTCTCACTCGAGTGTTCATCGGGTGTCTGACGGGTTCAGCTTACGATTGGTATCGTAGCTTACCCGATAACTCTATTTCGTCTTTTGACAAATTCAAGGCAATGTTTCTCTTCCGTTTCTATGAAGGAGGTATGGACATGAACATATCCTCCTTGATAGAAATCAAACAAAAGGAGAAAGAAGATACTCGGACATTCATTGAATATTTTCGACAGGCTACTCTAAAGATGCCTCCTGGTATGCCAGATTCAGCGTTGATTAATACATGCAAGATGAATCTGCGACCATCCATTGCTGTCTTCACAGGTTCCCAATTCACAGATTGGGCTTCGTTTATCATAGCAGCAGTTTCTGCCGAGACCAATGGTAGGTTGGCTCGGGAATACGGGATGATTTTCGCTTCAGAAGATAAAGGAAAGAAAAGTAATCCTGGTAATAATCCTGGCAATCGTAATGTGAAAGGAAAAGATACTCTTATGGTCAATCTCTCCAAGAACAAAATAACGCCAAATAATCAGGAATCTTATAGGCCAAAGGAAGAATACTCTTTTGACGAAAGTGATATCCCAGGGATATTTCAGTGTCTGGTGAAAAGTGGCAAACTTCAGATTCCAGAACCAAAAAGGCCTAATGAGGTGAATCTGACTGACAATCCCAAATATTGTATCTATCATAGATACATTAATCATCCTACTAGTGCTTGCTATGTCTTGAAAAAGAAGATCCAAGACCTGATAAATGGTGGCGCTATCGCTTTAACCAATGATGACCACACGGTTATAACCAACATGGTCTCTCTTCAGTTTGGAGATTTTCCTCCACAGCAAGTCCCAGATGGAATTATCCCAATTTCGAAGGCGACTATGAAGATCGTGAATATCCCGCCCGCCAGGGAAGAAAATACAGGATTGCTGCCGCTCACATTGAAGAATGGTGAAATCATGTGGGTACATCCTGACTTAATACCTGAGTTGGAAAATGATGGTAAAACTTTAAAATCCAAGAAAGGTAAGAAAGTCAAAACCTGCAACATGATTTCTCATGTTATTACAAATCCTGATGACTTGGATCATCTATGGGATGGCCTTCCTCTAGAAGGTAGACTGAAAGGACTAAACATCTGTCCTCCAAGTCTAGCTCCTCGTACCAAGCTCAAGCTTACTTATCAGCAGTGGCTAGCCATGAATAGTGTTCCTTTATACCGGGTATAATAAGTCTTTGCTGCTTATGAAAAAGCTCCAACAGGGATTTCTTCTCGTATCCCGAATCCTTCTCCTCCCTTAACTACAGAGACGTCTATGCTTCATTCTCCTGTAGTTGCAGAGGTTTCTTCCTCTTCCTGTGCTGAAACACCTGTCCAAAGCTCACTGCCTATCCACTTGTATAGTCAGTAATCTGTCCTTCTCATGAGGAAGATGGGTTACAACTTTCAAAAGGCAGAAGGTTTGAATTATGATAAAGGAATACGTCTTCCTTTACAAATTCAAAATCAGAATTCCACTGCTGGATTGGGTTCTGAAGTGCCTCATAACAACCCTCACAAGAAGAAGACTAAGGGAAGAAAGACTAAATCCTGTAATATGGTACATCCTTCTCCTGAGTCTGAAGAAGAAACTTTTGCTGGTACAAGATCTGGGAAAGAGTACCACAAAGATTATGAGGGATCCTCCAAAGAAGCAGAAGATGTAGTGGAGACTCTACCAGTTCAACCTTCTCCTGTTCCTGTTAAACCGTCTGTGGTTGAAAAGGGGAAACAGAAGGCAGTATGCTTTGATATCCCATTGAAGCCTGCTTCCAATCAGGGGGTGGTGATGAAGCCTTACAAGTTTGACATTCTAGCTCAGTTAGCCAATACTTCGGCTAGACTTTCTATATTTGAACTGCTTCGCCTTTCCAGAGAAAGCAGAGAGACTTTGAGCGAAGCTTTACTTCAAGCAGATTCATGCTTGGCACAAGACTCCTGATAATATACCAGTGTCATGTCCGCAATGCCATAGTATGATGGAAGCAATTCCCAACATCACCTTTACACAAGAGGATATGCTATTGAAACACAACAAGCATGATAGGCCTTTGTGTTACACTGGATATATCGGATCCACTGAAATTGACAGGATTTACATCGATCCTGGGTCTTCAATTAGTATAATTCTTCAGAGTATGCTAAGACCTCTGAGGATTCCTACTAGTGAGATGACTTACACTAGTACAACGATAGTCGGTTTTAACTCTGGCAAGAGCAAACCACTGGGGAAGATTCGTCTGCAGATTCAGATTGGTGATCTTCGAACTATGGTAACTTTCTATGTTATCAACTCGGACGTATCCTACAATATTCTTCTTGGAAGACCGTGGATTCATGAGCACAATATTGTGCCTTCAACTCTTCACCAATGTTTCAAATATGTGGACTCCCAAGGAGTTGTGAAAACTGAGTTTGCTGATATTAATCCGTTCAAAGGTATCGAAGCCTACTTCTCTGATTCAAGGCTTTATAAACAAGAGCATGTGAAAGATATATCAGACATGGCTGAAGATCAATCATCATCTGAGGATCAGTCTATTAATGAAGATCCGCTAGAGGAGCAACCTTTGAAGATCATAGTCAAGGGACGAATCCAATCCCAACCTGTCAATGATCAACCTTTGATGATCAAGGTTAAAGGAAGAACTCAAACTTCATCTGAGGAATCAATAAATATTCCTGCTAAGAGCCAAGTTCAACCTTTCATGATCAAGGTCAAAGGATGTACTTCTTGTACGAATGATCCAGAACTACCATTGATTGTCAATCTTGGCAAATCTACGCAGAAGACGGATGATGGTCCACTGTTGATTAATCCGAAGCGTAGCAATCAGACTGTAAATGATGTAAATATTGATCATTATGTACTTTTTGATATCAATGAAGATTTCCTGTTCTAGTATATGGCTGTCAAGTTTATTGAATGACTTTATCTTCTGATAATCAAAGTCATCAATATAAAGACAACATAGAACCAGAAGAAATTTTATACATTGATCATAAGGAGAATTCTTTCCCTCCTTATACAGATGTTGGACCGTATGCTCAAAGGTTCCTAACATCTTCTCCTTATCTTCTACCTGTGGCCGCTTCATCACAAGCTTGCGTAACTTTTAGACGTTATGAAGAATCTTATTTCGTGGTTCCGTCCGATAAGAAAAACAAGTACCAAATTGTGTTTGGCCTTGCTAGAAATGTCCCTGTTGCTCAAACAGATGAGCTGAAGGATAAAGACAAAGGAAGAATCCGAATTGACAAATACAGTCAGCAATCTATCAAGATCATTCAGAACATAGGGTATGATTTGAAGACTATGCAAGGTCTCAATCAAGGCAAGGGCAGACGATTACCATTAGGTAGTGATCCGTTTTACCAAAAGACTCGTCATGGGTTGGGATATGACCCGTCCCACATGTTTTATGACGATATACAAGAAGAATTCTCTTCCAGCTCTTCACAATCATCAGATTCAGAGGAACTTCAATCTAAAGATGAATCTGGACAATTACTTTCAGTCAATATGATTCAAACTGATGGTGAATCTGAACCATTTGAAAATGTCCCTCGAGCCACCATCGGTTCATTTATTTCTCTCATATATATCTTCAAGAACATCTGTCTTCTTAATCCCCAGCTACCAAAGTTTGGTTAAGCTGGTTACTTGTCTCTTTGAAGAGGGATTTTGATCTTTTATCTTACCAATTAGTATATAAAGTTGGATTTATTATTTATCATGTTTTTATAACCTCTGGATAAATGCTAAATCCACCTTCTTTTTCTATCTATCATGTCCATTTGACCTCTGCATAGATATTAAATCTACTTTTCTTTGGGTTCTTACAAACTGTCATGTTCATATTACCTCTGATAGTATTGTACACTCTAAATAGAAAACAAGATTACATTATCTATCATGTTCATATTACCTCTGGATATATATAATGTTTGAGTTTAGAAAATTTGTCATGTTCATATAACCTCTGATGAGTATTTTCTACCCCATACAAAACAAGATTTCATCATAGACTTGTCACGTCCATATTACCTCTGATAAGTGCTTTCTATCTCTTACCTATTGTTTAAAATTCAACGATAGGATCACAAAACAAATCTTTCATTCATTTCTGGTAGAAATACTACAGAATGGATAAGACAAAAAGATGACAAAACACTCTCTTAAGGTGGAGTGGAAACATCTTGGAGCAACTTCTTTAATTATTCTAGCCGTCTGCCACGAGAACTCATAACCTTCTTGGTAGCCTCCGTACGTCGAGCTTCAGGAGTGCAAATACGGGAAAGTTTAGCAAAGGTGATTATCAAGTTGTCCTTTGCTTCATCAAGAGTTCTGATGGTCGACTCAGCCCCTGTCACGCCCCAGTACCAAAATACTGGGACGGACTAGGCCAGCTACTCCGTATGAGGTATAAAATGTCATACGGCGATCGTGGCTGTCAATCTTGCTGGGTATCCTACATTCAAGCAGTCTATGACCTAAATTCGATCTCATATCCATAGGCAATAATCAATAAAATAACGACAAGAGAGATAATCATATGAAAAACAGGAAATACTCATATGATAATCAGAGAGTCTACAATAAGAAATAATGTAGACAAGAATACCTTCCCACACAGTTCCCTCATGGTCAGAAACTGAAGCACGTCCTCCAAGTCAAGTCTGAAAGATCCACATGGTCGGTCACAGGCAATCTGGGAACAATCCAGGGTTGGTCAGGCCAACCGTAGCAAGTACCAGAAAGGAAGGCTCAAGGACGGGCGAATAAAACAGCAGGATATAATATGACTGGAATAGCATCTAAAAACAGTAAATAAGGTAAGGGATCGTGCGGTACCAACGCACGATTACAAAATATAAGGCAGCAATCCAGCTAGTAATACATAAGTAACCAACAATCATCACAGCCATCCTAACATCCACTAATGCTTGCATTGCTAACTGGAACTCGTAGTCTGTCATCGGAACAGTAACCCATCCCTACATCAAACAAGAACAAGGGAATGAATTACTGTACCGGGACAGCGTTACGTGCCAGCCAGCTTAGCAAGCAACAAGCCAAACAATTATATAAATAAGCGGCCACTCAAATGCCTACGGCTGTCTATGTGGAGGTTGGGTTACCCCAACAATGCAATATAGGAATCCTCAGATCGTGCCATATCCCGCAAGGGCTAGCGAGGCCAAATAACGCATAGTAGGCAGGTATGCACGGTCCCTCGGAAGGCCATCGTGCTAAGCAGGAGTACATATAGTAGTCGGATACTGCCATATCCGTGGCGGCCAACCCCGACGCGCCAGGACGAGCCTGTGGCGGCCGGTAATACACGATCTCGGGATTCCGTTCCCTCCCAATGCTTCTACCATTTTTAGTTGCCTAGATTAACCCTACATTTATCCGGAATCATATGCCGTGGTCACATGCTCATCCTCCTAGATGTCGTACCTCAGTACGAGAACACTAAGTAAGAATCAGCCTCGGCACCTATAGTCCCAGTTGTGATCCATCTTTAGTGTTATGCAACAAGCAAGCAAGCAATCCTAACCACGCTAAGACTATAGGCCAACTACCAGATACCCGTACAGATAATCATATAATATAGCCAGAATATCAAGATGGCATCGCAATGCCATATAATCATGGAAGTAGCACCTCAAAGTGCCAATAGACAAAGGGCACCGCAGTGCAATGTCAGGGCCAGCACCTCACAGGGTAAGCTGGACTTATAGCACGGATACAGGTAGTCAGGTCTGGGACAAGGACAACTCTGTCAGTCACAAGAAGTCATCTGCCCACATCGTGGCATGGATATCAGGTCAAGTACAAGACCAAAACCTCTACTATAATAACATCTCAAGCATATATGGGAGCCTACAGCTCCAATCATCAAGTCGGTCTACCCACCGGATCAATCTATCAATAGTCTACCAATCCTCGATGGGATAAATATCATATCAGGAAAATACGATCACTTGGTACTAGGCTAATCACTATAGACAATGCTAGGCCCTCTAGCTCACAAGAATCCTCCGAGTCAATGATCACAGGCTATCAGCAACTAAGTCTCCCAACTACCGGGATACAGCAAAGGTACTAGGTTTGGGCGTTTGGGAAGTCGAGTAATAATCATATAATAATATTCTTGATATTCTATTCGTTCCACGAGACACTCGCACCAATATCAAAATCCAAGAGTCCTCAAGACATATCTGATCAAATTAGAACATCACCAAAGAACTAGTAACACTATCTAAGAATCCACTTAGTCTACCATAACCACTATCTCAATATCATATCTCCTCATAGTCAATCCTCGAATAAGATCATAATCCCAACACATGGGTCAACACTAATCAACGCCGTCGGAAGATGGCAAGGATTGTGTGAACCACTCTGGATTAGATCCACAACCCTTAAACCAAACAAGGACCAGGGTTGCAGATCTTCACCCGAGTAGAACCACTCTCCTTACACAATTCGGCGGACAGGACAGATAATGGGATAACAACTAAACTAGAACACCATCTAAAAAGAAGGGTCACAGGTCAAGAGTTCAATGAGTGATACCGTCAAAAAGGCAAGGATTACGTGAACCACTCTGGATCAGATCCACAACCCTTAAACCGAACAAGGACCAGGGTTGCAGATCTTCACCCGAGTAGAACCACTCTCCTTACACAATCCGGCGGACAGGACAGGTCAAGACGCTAGGCGACTAATCTAGTCGGGAGTATACCTAACAGGCAATAGGGTCAGGGATGCCATACCAAGAAGAACATGCATGAGTTCAGTCCATCAAACTAAAGGAATGGTTCTGCCTAATCCTTCGAACCAAATTCCTAACTGGGAATTCTGGAAAAATCCGGCAGAGTCTTCTTTGTAATCTGGATGGGAGCACCCTACGAATAGGGGCTAAAACCACTCGGCGCAACCCGCTGCAGAATCGCAGAATCGCGGACTCGCGGGCTGAGAACACTAAGTCTCAGCTACCAGTAGCACTACGATGCGTACTGGACACCAATCCTAGCCGAGAACACTAAGTCTCGGCCTCCAGCAGCACTACAATGCGTACTGGGCGCCAAACCAACACATGCAGCAAGAATCGCCACACAGGGCGCACCAAGACCCACAGTCATATCCAAGCCACAAACAAAGTCATAGAAACAGTTAGCCAAAGCCGTTACACGACCGCGAGTCGGATACGGGGCATATGGGGACAATCCATACATGTGAGTCGTGCTCGTGTCCTCGGAGGTGTGGATGACCCATCCGAGTTGTCCGTAACGATCTATCCCGGTATCGGACCAAGCTATCCTAAGTTATCATCATGGCAGTTCTACTACTAGGCTACACTAATCATGGTTATACAGTTTACAAGTACAAATTAATTAAATGCCATAAAATCCAAGAGAGGGGATAAGAGCCGTCGATGAGCAAGGATACTTGCCTAGAGGGCTCGGCTAGGTAAGCAAGTCTTCGGCAGTCGCGATCCCAGCTAGCACGCCAATCGAGATCCTCAGAACACACAATAAACAATCATTAGAATTAAATAATAAGATAATAGAATAATCACAAGAGATGGCAGAAGGCTATACCGTGTGGGTCCCACAAGCAGTGCAGGGATCTCGCACAGAAATAGAGGCACGCGGACCGACGCGGACACGCAAACCAAGACGTGCACGCGAATCGAGACGGAGCGAGATTCAAGGAAGCACGCAAATCAATGCGGCATACAAGTCGATGTATGCACGCAAATCGATACGGTGCGGAGTCCAAAGTGATATACAAACTAAGGCGGCACGTAAATCCGTACGTGCATGCAAATCGAGATGGCACAAAGTCCAAGGTGGCACATATGCCAATGCGGCACGCAAATCGATGCATGTACGCAAACCAGTGCGACACGGAGATCAAAGTGGTACGCAATCGAGGCGGCACGCAAATCCGTACGGGTATGCAAATCGAAGCGGCACGAAAATTGAGATGGGCACAAAGGCCGAGACACATAAACGAGGCAACACGCAAACCAATGGGGCACGGTGCCCGAGGCAGCGCGGGGCTCGAGGCGTCCCGCTGCCCAAGGCAGTACGTAAATCGAGGGTGCACGAAAACGAAAAAGGCGCACGCAAACCGAAGCATACGCATAACGAGGCACATACGGACCGAGCAGCACACTGCTCGAGGAAGCACGTGCACCGAGGCACGTGGCCCGAAGAGCATGCAGCCCAAGACTGGCTCGCTGCTCGAGCAACGCGGGGCCCAAGGGCGTCCCGCCGCTCGAGGCGGTGCTGGCCCGGGCACGGCAACGACACGACGGTGGTGCTGGCCACCGGGGAGAAGAGGAAAGGAAGGGCGGGGGAGATCGGGGCTCACCGGGGTCGGTCGGGCTCCGGCGGAGGCGCAGCAGCAGCAGCGGTGGTGGTGCTGGTGGGTGATAGTGGCGGCTGGGGCATGGCCGCGGCGGAGCTGGCCGGATGCAGGGGCGAACGGGAGCTCGAGGAAGAGGGGAAAGAGAGTGCACGAGAGGGAGAGGGGCTGGGAAGAGAGAGAGTTGAGCGGGAGAGTGAGGGAGAGGAGAGCTGAGCGGGAGAGAGAGAGGGATGAGCTGTGAGGGGAGGGGGCGGCTGCTCCATGGAAAGGGGGAAAGAGAGAGGTGAGGGTTAGGTAAGGGAAGGGGGAGATTATTTAAATAAATAATGATGATGAAAGTAACAATAGTGATAATGGTTACAAGAACAATAATAGAAAAAATCCTATAATGAAGCTAGCAACATAAATTTCAATAAACAATACCGACAGTGATAAATACCAAGTTCCAGGCCTCAACAATCCTGACCAAATCAAGATCCAAGAATTAAAATAAAATTTAAATAATACAAAAATTTAAAATCTCCATAAATACCGAATACGGTCGTATACATATTTTGGAAAAATATGGGATATGACATCCTATCCACCTTACAAAAATTTCGTCCTCGAAATTTCGAAATCATGTAATATAGGATTTTCAAAACTAGTATATACATATCATGGAAACTCTACCCACCTTACAGGAATCAAGTAATAAAATTAGAAAAGAACAAAATCTCAATATGAGAACGTCAAAGAGAACAGTGTGGGGCTACATAAATCAACTCGTAAGGTAAATCCAAACAATGAAGTAATTCCGAAAAGTCAAAATCTCACATGCACGAAATAACTCCATAAATCAAAAACAAGTACAAAATATCGAAAACAGTATCAGAAAACCTGAAAGCCCCACTGCATGAAAACCCGCTTAAAATCATAAATCACAGGATAACTGTCTCGAGCCGACGACTGTAGTTTCCCAATATCCGAAAAATCTGTGTCATGGTCATTCCTTGCCACGCCACCCGAAATGGCTGCAAAAGATTCACCATGACACTATAATCGATCGGCTGCAACTTTCGTTACCACGCCGTCAAGGTATACTAGGGTCACCCGGTACTCTCGACAAATACCTAAAACGAATCAAATCCATAACCCAAATATCCAATTCACTAAAATCACGAAATCTCTAACAATATAACGAGTCCTAAAAAACCATCAAAATCCAAAATCCAGGTGAATCGTATCACACATCCGAAAATATCTTCAATAATAATCACAAGATAGCTTTTCTAGAAAAATACTCCATATCCGTAGAAAAATATTCCAAACCACGAATCCATATCAAAATATAATGTATAGAAAGTATATCTATAAACAAAACAATATCTAAAATAGATAATCATGAGTCCGGAAATATCCCGAATCAAAGGAGCTGAATTCATACAAGAACATCCACTGGATACTCAACAAATGTTAAAATATCCAATCTCAGAGTCCAGATGGAATCTTCATTCCGCTGCAATCCAGCCAACGCTCGAAGAGGGCGATAATAATACTAAGTCAACACGAAGTCAACGCACGAAAGGGATAACAAGAAATCAACCAAGGTGAAACACCGGTAGAGAGTACAGAACCCAAGACAGATAATCAAGTAACCCCATGATGGAGATAAGATGACATCTCATCGGATAAAACGATCGACATGACCAACTATAGGATCATATCTATCAAACAAGGATCAGGGGTAGATAACAACAAATGAGACAGGGCAAAGCAAAATAGGTCCAGGTAGAGATGAGGACCAATTCACAAGTTCAAGGGAGCGAAGGGCAAGTGTAGCAAGTTAGAATCCTAAGGAATAGTGGACTGAGATCAACAATCATGTGATACCCAACAATATCTCAAAACGAGACCTGCATGGGCCACCAATAAAACCTTGTCACGCCCCAGTACTAAAATATTGGGACGGACTAGGCCAGCTACTCCGTATGAGGTATAAAACGTCATACGGCGATCGTGGCTGTCAATCTTGCTGGGTATCCTAGCATGCAAGCAGTCTATGGCCTAAATCCGATCTCATATCCACATGCAATAATCAATGAAATAACGACAAGAGATATAATCATATAAAAAACACGAAATACTCATATAATAATCAGAGAGTCTACAATAAGAAATAATGTAGACAAGAATACCTTCCCACACAGTTCCCTCATGGTCAGAAACTGAAGCACATCCTCCAAGTCAAGTCTGGAAGATCCACATGGTCGGTCACAGGCAATCTGGGAACAACCCAGGGTTGGTCAGGCCAACCGTAGCAAGTACCAGAAAGGAAGGCTCAAGGACGGGCGAAGAAAACTAGCAGGATATAATATGACAGGAATAGCATCTAAAAACAGTAAATAAGGTAAGGGATCGTGCGGTACCAACGCACGATTACAGAATATAAGGCAGCAATCCAGCTACTAATACATAAGTACCCAACAATCATCACAGCCATCCTAACATCCACTAATGCTTGTATTGCCAACTGGAACTCGTAGTCTATCATCGGAACAGAAACCCATCCCTACATCAAATAAGAATAAGGGAATGAATTACTGCACCGGGACAGCGTTACGTGCCAGCCAGCTTAGCAAGCAATAAGCCAAACAATTATATAAATAAGCGGCCACTCAAATGCCTATGGCTGTCTATGTGGAGGTTGGGTTACCCCAACAATGCAATATAGGAATCCTCAGATCGTGCCATATCCCGCAAGGGCTAGCGAGGCCAAATAACGCAGAGTAGGCAGGTACGCACGGTCCCTCGGAAGGCCACCGTGCTAAGCAGGAGTACATATAGTAGTCGGATACTGCCATATCCGTGGCGGCCAACCCTGACGCGCCAGGACGAGCCTGTGGCGACCGGTAATGCACGATCTCGGGATTCCGTTCCCTCCCAATGCTTCTACCATTTTTAGTTGCCTAGATTAACCCTATATTTATCCGGAATCACATGCCGTGGTCACATGCTCATCCTCCTAGATGTCGTACCTCAGTACGAGAACACTAAGTAAGAATTAGCCTCGGCGCCTATAGTCCCAGATGTGATCCATTCTTAGTGTTATGCAACAAGCAAGCAAGCAATCCTAACCACGCTAAGACTATAGGCCAATTACCAGATATCCGTGCAGGTAATCATATAATATAGCCAGAATATCAAGATGGCATCGCAATGCCATATAATCATGGAAGTAGCACCTCAAAGTGCCAATAGACAAAGGGCATCGCAGTGCAATGTCAGGGCCAGCACCTCACAGGGTAAGCTGGACTTATAGCACGGATACAGGTAGTCAGGTCTGGGACCAGAACAACTCTGTCAGTCACAAGAAGTCATCTGCCTACATCGTGGCATGGATATCAGGTCAAGTACAAGACCAAAACCTCTACTATAATAACATCTCAAGCATATATGGGAGCCTACAGCTCCAATCATCAAGTCGGTCTACCCACCGGATCAATCTATCAATAGTCTACCAATCCTCGATGGGATAAATATTATATCAGGAAGATACGATCACTTGGTACTAGGCTAATCACTATAGACAATGCTAGGCCCTCTAGCTCACAAGAATCCTCCGAGTCAATGATCACAGGCTATCAGCAACTAAGTCTCCCAACTACCGGGATACAGCAAAGGTACTAGGTTTAGGCGTTTGGGAAGTCGAGTAATAATCATATAATAATATCCTCGATATTCTATTCGTTCCGCGAGACACTCGCACCAATATCAAAATCCAAGAGTCCTCAAGACATATCTGATCAAATTAGAACATCACCAAAGAACTAGTAATACTATCTAAGAATCCACTTAGTCTACCATAACCACTATCTCAATATCATATCTCCTTATAGTCAATCCTCGAATAAGATCATAATCCCAATACATGGGTCAACACTAATCAACACCGTCGGAAGATGGCAAGGATTGTGTGAACCACTCTGGATCAGATCCACAACCCTTAAACCAAATAAGGACCAGGGTTGCAGATCTTCACCCGAATAGAACCACTATCCTTACACAATCCGGCGGACAGGACAGATAATGGGATAACAACTAAACTAGAACACCATCTAAAAAGAAGGGTCACAGGTCAAGAGTTCAATGAGTGATACCGTCAAAAAGGCAAGGATTGCGGGAACCACTCTGGATCAGATCCACAACCCTTAAACCAAACAAGGACCAGGGTTGCAGATCTTTACCCGAGTAGAACCACTCTCCTTACACAATCCGGCGGACAGGACAGGTCAAGACGCTAGGCGACTAATCTAGTCGGGAGTCTACCTAGCAGGCAATAGGGTCAGGGATGCCATACCAAAAAGAACATACATGAGTTCAGTCCATCAAACCAAAGGAATGGTTCTGCCTAATCCTTCGAACCAAATTCCCAACTGGGAATTCTGGAAAAATCCGGCAGAGTCTACTTTGTAATCTGGATGGGAGCACCCTACGAATAGGGGCTAAAACCACTCGGCGCAACCCGTCGCAGAATCGCAGAATCGTGGACTCGCGGCTGAGAACACTAAGTCTCAGCTACCAGTAGCACTACGATGCGTACTGGGCACCAATCCTAGCCGAGAACACTAAGTCTCGGCCTCCAGCAGCATTATAATACGTACTGGGCGCCAAACCAACACATGCAGCAAGAATTGCCATGCAGGGCGCACCAAGACCCACAGTCATATCCAAGCCACAAACAAAGTCATAGAAACAGTTAGCCAAAGCCGTTACCCGACCGCGAGTCGAATACGGGGCATATGGGGACAATCCATACATGTGAGTCGTGCTCGTGTCCTCGGAGGTATGGATGACCCATCCGAGTTGTCCGATACGGTCTATCCCGGTATCGGACCAAGCTATCCTAAGTTATCATCATGGCAGTTCTACTACTAGGCTACACTAATCATGGTTATACAGTTTACAAGTACAAATTAATTAAATGCCATAAAATCCAGGAGAGAGGATAAGAGCCATCGATGAGCAAGGGATACTTGCCTAGAGGGCTCGGCTAGGTAAGCAAGTCTTCGGCAGTCGCGATCCCAGCTAGCACGCCAATCGAGATCCTCAGAACAGACAATAAACAATCATTAGAATTAAATAATAAAATAATAGAATAATCACAAGAGATGGCAGAAGGCTATACCGTGTGGGTCTCGTAAGCAGTACAGGGATCTCGTACGGAAATCGAGGCACACGGACCCACGCGGACACGCAAACCGAGACGTGCACGCGAATCGAGATAGAGCGAGATTAAAGGAAGCACGCAAATCAATGCGGCATACAAGTCGATGTATGCACGCAAATCGATGCGGTGCGGAGTCCAAATTGATACACAAACCAAGACGGCACATAAATCCGTACGTGCACGCAAATCGAGATGGCACAAAGTCCAAGGTGGCATACATGCCAATACGGCACGCAAATCGATGCATACACGCAAACCAGTACGATACGGAGATCAAAGTGGTATGCAACCGAGGCGGCACGTAAATCCGTACGGGTATGCAAATCTGAACGGCACGAAAATCGAGATGGGCATAAAGGTCAAGACATATAAACGAGGCAACACGCAAACCAATGGGGCACGGTGCCCAAGGCAGCGCGGGGCTCGAGACGTCCCGCTGCCCAAGGCAGCGCATGAATCGAGGGTGCACGAAAACCAATAAGGTGCACACAAACCGAATCATATGCAGAACGAGGCACACGCGGACCGAGTAGCGTACTGCTCGAGACAGCATGTGTACCGAGGCACGTGGCCCGAAGAGCACGCAGCCCAAGGCTGGCTCGCTGCTCGAGTAGCACGGGGCCCAAGGGCGTCCCGCCGCTCGAGGCGGTGCTGGCTCGGGCGCGGCAACGACACGGCGGTGGTGCTGGCCACCGGGGAGAAGAGGAAAGGAAGGGCGGGGGAGATCGGGGCTCACCGGGGTCGGTCGGGCTCCGGCGGAGGGACAGCAGCAGCAGCGGTGGTGGTGCTGGTGGGAGATGGTGGCGGCTGGGGCATGGCCGCGGCGGAGCTGGCCGGACGCAGGGGCGAGCGAGAGCTCGAGGGAGAGGGGAAAGAGAGTGCACGAGAGGGAGAGGGGCTGGAAAGAGAGAGAGTTGAGCGAAAGAGTGAGGGAGAGGAGAGCTGAGCGGGAGAGAGAGAGGGATGAGCTGTGAGGGGAGGGGGCGGCTGCTCCATGGAAAGGGGGAGAGAGAGAGGTGAGGGTTAGGTAAGGGGAGGGGGAGATTATTTAAATAAATAATGATGATGAAAGTAACAATAGTAATAATGGTAACAAGAACAATAATAGGAAAAATCCTATAATGAAGCTAGCAACGTAAATTTCAATAAACAATACCGACAGTGATAAATACCAAGTTCCAGGCCTCAACAATCCTGACCAAATCAAGATCCAAGAATTAAAATAAAATTTAAATAATACAAAAATTTAAAATCTCCATAAATACCGAATACGGTCGTATACATATTTTGGAAAAATATGGGATATGACAGCCCCAAACCTTTTTCTTCTAAAATTGAGCTTTGGGTGAGGTGCAAATTTCGAGCATCGATCATCTTCTCTCTTTCAGCCTTCAAGCAAGCTAGCTCTGCCTCGACTTCGCGGATTCTGTCATTCTTGCTCTGAATATCTATGTTCAAAGCGTCATAAGCCACTCTGTGGCCATGCAGTACAGGTTTTATGCCAGTCAAAAAGGCTTTCTCTTTGGCAACCTTCAGACTGTGTTCATGGAGGGCTGTATTATATGTAGTCTCTCGAGCAAGATAATCAGCTGTTAAGGCATCGTATTCTTCCTCGATGAGACTTTCAACAGTTTTACTAGACAGATTAAGATATTCTCTGATTGGCTGTTCAAGGTCCTCCACAATTTTCTCCAATGCGGCAGCTCTCTCAGTATCGTTGAACAAAGCAACGTTCTTGATGGTCGAAGCCATTGCCGTCTTCAGAGTCTCATAATTGAGGCCCTTATTTAGGACCATTGTTATCAAGGTTGCCAGGCTCTTATAAAAGGTGTCAGTCTAAATCTCAATAAGGAGATCCATTTCTGTGCTGGAACTTGGCGTGGCAACAATATCTAATAGATCTCTTTCTCAGAAATCGGGAACAGATATTGGTGGTGCAACAGTAGGATGAGACGGAGTCGTGGTTGCTACTACCGTTATAACCAATTGATCCCTAGAAGCTTCAGGGATTATATCTCCAATCGGTGTAACAACAGACGGGGGTGGAGCTGGTGACGTTACTACTGTTATCTGGTTTCCAGGGACCTCAGCATCAACGTCTTCAATATTTGTCACTCCAGCCATTTCTGGAATTCTGGCGGCGGTAATGTTGGTGGATGTGATGACAACTACAGGAGCTGGTTCAGATTCTGGCATTGGCTTGTCAGAAACTGGTACTGGATCAGTGACAACAGCAGAGGATGTTATTATTTCCTCAGTTTCTGTTGGAAGTTCAAGCATGCCTCCAACATCTCCTTCAATTGATTGCTCCACAGGATTTCCCACAGTTTCAGCTGTGGTGAAACTTTCTACAGCTGATTCTTTGTTCAAGTCTGTGTCTCCTCCAATAGTCCCATTATCACCTATAGTGGGATCGACTCTAGTCTTCTTTTTGTGCTGGTCCTCAACAAGAGAAGACAATTCAGATTGTGCTTGTTGTGCCTCAAGTGATGGAGGATGTTCTTCTTGAGGCTCCATCTCAGGTTTTTGCACTCCCGCCTCTTCAGCATCTGAGTTTTTTGAAGAAGAAGCTTCCTCTTCAGACTCCTCATTTTCTTTATAAATTTCTTCTTCTTGAGGAGGAGGAACTACAGGCTTTGGTGCAATTATGACATCTGCAAAATGAACAAAAATAAGTTAGTATACAAAATCATGATATATAATTCCGTATAGGTTTTGTATAATACTTGGAATATGTGCGTTTTTTTCAAGATATGTATCATAATCACCATCCCAATCATCATCCTCAAAGTCAAGAGCCGGTTCGTCTGATGGAATGCGATCTTGATCAGCAGTGGATACACTAGTAGTACCCTCTGTAACTTGTGCCTTGGATGGTAAAGATAAATGGAGTGAGGTGCTAAGACGTCCAGGAGACAAAAGTGTTACAGCTCCTGATCCAACTATCTGTGGAGGGGCTGAAGATCCTTCTCCAGGATGGACTGAGGAAGAACCAACGAGAGGATCTTCTTCAATGTCCTCTTCTGGAGTGTGAACGCTTGGTTTGGAAGGCCCTTTTGTGATAGACCTCTTCCTCTTTTCCGGAGTTTTCATTGGAGATGTGGCGACCGCACCCTGTTTTCTTTTTTGGCCTTTGCCAATGATGATAGGTTCTGCAGCTGGTTCTCCAACTCCTGTTGGGATAACTACTAAAAATGGATCTGGAATGCCAGTATCGTCAGGGATGTCTGCTGGTACCCTGACCTGCTCCTCAATATCTCCTTCTTTAGGCCACCTCAGACTACCCTTCATATTGTAACCGTAGGCAAAAGAACGAATTGAAGCATAGAAGTGGGCATACGTATGGAGTATACGTAGTTCTGTAGTGCTAGTGGCAGTCGAAATTCTAAATTTAGCACCAGTCCGAGCAGCACCGAAATACCTCCAACCCCTAGCTCCGTCAAGTAATTTCCTATAGTAACGGAAATTAGTCGAAAGATTACCAACATGAAGTTGGTCGTACCCAAATTGGCGAGCAAACCTACTGGGTAAGTATGGTTTGAACGCACAATTATCTTCATTTTTGTACATCAGATGAGAAGGTCTGATGAACTGAAGCCATCTAAAGACTGACTGTGGCAATTCAACTCTTCCTTCAACTTCATCTTCAAACTGGACACCGAAGCAATCTGTTGGAACTTGCGGCCGGGTACAGAAGAAGTTCCAACCGTAAGAATAATTCAGAACTGCTCGGGTATCTGCCACAGTCGTAGCAATCCATGTAGCTTTGCTGAATTTTTGGAGGAAGACCTCCGCATCATCACCTGGGCCTGGCGGTAACAATCTACAGTTGTGATGCAACAACCAGCCCATCAGATAAGTGTAGGGCATCTCTACTCTAGGGAAAACATTCCGATGAGGAGCATTGTTGATTAACTCCTTGCCGAAGGTCCTTAAACCTGCATTTATCCGACACACCATGGCCGACAGCAGGTTGATCCTGACTTTAAAAACCAGACGTACTGCTGGCCATAGCACACTGCGGTGAATTCTGTCAATAGTACCAATACCCGGTACAACCCATCTTCTCAACCATAAAGAAAGAAAGCCTGCCAGCAAAGCTCTTCGTGAGATTTTCTGACTACCATATCTGAGGAAGCTCAAGGCTTCAGTTCCGGCAGGAAATTCCCCAGTCTTCGTAGACGGATATTTATTCGAGAATTTATAAGTAATCATCATATCCCGAACCTTGTTAGAGGGGATTATCGAATCTATGTTGATTACTGGAGCTTTGTTTTCCTGAAACCTTTCTTTGTCTTCCTTGGATATCTTATCCTTATGGAAGAAGAGATAAGTCGTCCACTTATTGATATACGCCAAATGGGATGTACTTTCATGCATTGTGGTACAAATTAGGTAGTGGCACATCAGTTCTTTGTATATCTCGATTAACTGAGGGTTAACTCCTCTAATTTTAGCAAGCTCCCTGTTGGAGGGAATGTATTCTTCATATGGGGCCTCCCCCATTGGCAGCTTCGAGATAAACTGTATCTCATGAAGGGCAAGACCTATTTCACCTTTCGGGGTGGCAAAAGTTCCAGTTGAACTTAGATATATCTCCATCAAGGCCAGAAATAAGTTTCCATTCGGAGGAATACCATAACTGGTGGAAGCTACCGCTTCGTACAAGCCAATATCTTTCAACTCTGTCTCAAAGTTCTTCATCATCCAAAGACTTATCTGAATCCAACTCTAGTTGAATGGAGTCAACCATCCTGGCAGTCTGGGGTTGGTTTGGGGATATAATACAGCATCCCTCATAAATTTATTGACAAATATCGGGGTTTGTACTGGCTGTATTAAACCCGAATCTTCGCTAGGATTAGAGCCTGGCATAAGGCCAAAGATAGAAGTAACACCTCCATTGGGAACACTAGCAAAGTATCCCATATCATTTGCACGCTCTCTCTTGAAAATAATTCTACCCGGTCGTCCATGACTGCTGGGAGTCAAATTCCACAACATTTGTCGAGGATGAGTAGCATGAACGAATGCTGACAAAGGATAATCTCTGTCCATATCTGCAAGATACATGGCTCTATTTCCAAATTTGAAAACCTAAGACTCCTTCTTGGGGTGTGTCTGGGATTTACAATCAATGGCATCTTCAAATAGAAAGGCTGGTTTTGCGAAGTGTTGTTCGTCTAGTGAACTCAATAATTCCCCATTTATCATGGATAGCAACAGTCTATCCCCTTGAGCTGCTATCAACTGTGCCCTCTCTACCGGATACTCGGGGTTCGACTGAGGAAATTGGACATGAGATAAATCTTCCAAATAGTTCGAACCCACCATGCCAACTAATGATCCGAAAACTTCAGCGAGGGGGTGAACTTGCAAATCCACTGGTAGAATAACAAAAGAGATCAAGTTAGTTCAAAGTTTTTTACTAAGAGTTGATGAAAAGCTTATGAAGTCTTTGTTCGACAAAATCTCTCAAATGATTGATGAACTTTATGCTACCACATAGTAATATGAGCGTGATACAACTTTTTACGCTGGCATGTACGAACATGAGCGTAGTTAAGTTTTACGCTAGCACATTAACTGTGGGCATAAAACCAAATTTTATGCTGACACGTATAACGTGGGCGTATTCTTGTTATCTTTTACGCTAACACGAACAACGTGGGCGTACGATGTTATTTCAGCTTTACGCTAACACGTACAACGTGGGCGTAAAAAGCTGAAAGTTTGGTTTATCTTCTTCTTCCTCGACGGATTTGTTTTCTTCCAGCCAAAGAATAGGGTTTTACCCATCATAGGCGGAGCCACGGCCGGGTTGGGATTTCGTTGTGGTGTTGATGACTGAGTAGGGGTTTTCACATGATCAGTCGATAAGGAATCAATGGCTGGTTTCTTCCCCTTGCTACCGACGGCAGATGATTTCTTAGGAGCCATCAGATCAGAGTTTTGAAGAAAGAAAAGGCAAAGAGATTCAAGAAGATGAGTAAAAGTGTTTTCTCTCTCTGAAAAGATCTATTTATAGAGAGATTCAAAACCGACTGTTGGATATCCCTATAATTACGCTGACTGTTGGACATCCCCGCTTTTACGCGGATGGCTGTTGCGTATCCCAAATTTTACGCTGGCAGATCAAATCTCAACTTTTACGCTTCTGTTCAAAGTATTTCAAATGTTGGAGATATTTGAAAACTTTGAAGGAGGTCTTGTAGGAGCGTAAAAAGTGCTTCAAAGAAAGAGTCATCCCATTCATAAGTGATCAGTTTTTACACCAAGCAGAGCGGGTAATCTCTTTTACGCCCAAATCTAGGCTAATCAATTTACGCCTAAGCAGGCTGATCATTTTACGCTTGGGTCTACACCTATGATTTTACACCAAGGACAGAGCAGCCTCTTTTACGCTGGACAAAGCTGTCAAATCTCGTATTTAATGCAAACTCTGACATGAAGATATTAATGATAGCATTTACCATAAAATTTAATAGAATTTGTCTTATACAAAGACCATTGTTGTCGTTTATGGGGATCGAGCTACTTTACGCTCACTGTATGGTTTCTTTTACGCACGGAGTTTTACATGAGTTCTTACGCTCATAAAACAATGTGTGCGTAAAGTCTATTTGAGCCATTTTACGCTCAAGGTTATTCAATAAGCACTTTACGCGAAAAACCTATGACAGAGCTATTTTACGCTCATCTTACTGCTTTACGCCCAGAGGATGTTGGGGCTATTTTTACGCCCTATTCTTTTTGGCCAGTTTTGAACGTGGTTTGCCTACATGGCCTTCATGCCACATATTTCGAAGAACGTGTGTACATGTATCCTATTCTTACTAAAATGATGGGACGCGTGTCAACGTATGCAAAGGATGACTCTGATCATGGGTGGCAGTTGTTAGCGTAAAGACAGATTTTGATGCTCTTTTACGCACAGAAGCCCCAGTCTATAAATAGACTCATTTTTCTCAAAGACAAGGACAAAAAAATAGAGAGAGAACAGGAGAGAATACAGAGATCAGAACTTCGAGATTTTGATTCTCCGGAGCATTCTTCTTCAACTTTTCTTTCAGAACAGAGTGAAGCAAAGCAGGAAAGCATTCGGCCTCGCCATCAGTGCCCAAGTGCGTCGATACCTTTCTGGTGACTTAGTTCTTCTAAGTTTTTCTACTTCAAGCAGTGATCTTCATCATCATCATATGGTCCAAGGAACAAAGTGATCATTTACAGATCAGACTTCCATAGCAATACTTTCCCAGAATCAAATTTGTACTTCTTGTACTTTTTTCTCGTTTTATTTTCAAAATCCAACCTTTGTTTGGCAATTTTGTTAAGTGAAACAATGCCATGCAATTAATTGCATGCTGTTAAATTGCTGAGTACTATTAATTAATGCTCAAGCAACTGCCCAAGCCCCTATGCGGCTAAGCACCGTTGCTTGTACAAGTATTTAACGGCCATGCGGCCAGCAAAATTTCGTAGATCAAATTTGGACCAAACGAAATTCTCTGCAACATGGGATCACCAACTAGCAAAATGCAAGTTTGATAGATCCAAAATTCTAGAAACTGAAAATACCACAAAGCTAGATCTACGAAAATTTAACCATGGAAATAAAAAATGCCAAGTACTAAAGTGAGTTAGAAACACATGAGAAAGGCAGTGGAACAATAAAAATGGACTTCCTCCATAAAGTAAGATGCACTTGCCTAAGCTCTCCCACTCTCTCTATCTCTCTCTGGTGGTTGAAGAAGTAATGGTGGAGAAGAAGAAGTAATGAAGAGAGAGAAATGAGTGGTGGCATATTTAATGAAAGTGGTGGTGGTAGGTAGGATATTAATGAAGGGGGTGGTAGGTGGGAGTGGTTCACATAAAACCGAACCATGCAAACCAAGCCGAACCAAGTCAAGTTGGGCCGAACCAACCAAGAAAACATGCAATATGGGTCTAAATACGTACACGTATACCGAGATACATAATACGAACAATGGTCATTACACAAATCCCATGATGGGGCACCCAGATAATGGGATTGCTTGTAGCTGGGAATCTCTTCATGACTATTGGATTATTCTAGTTATTAGCCTTAGTCAGTTTCAGTATGTACCCCTGACCGTGGTACTCAGGGGTCCATGCCCTAGACATGATGCAAGATAATACTGGTTTATTTGTATAAACACAATCGCCCACGGTGTCCAGGCCATTTATTCTTGTTATGTCATGCTAGCCGTCGCAATAACATATCAAGGTTATCATGTAGGTTACTTATCAAGAGTGCGCTACGACAGGCCACTATTATGTCATGTTACTTGTCAATAGTACACCACGACGGGTCACTATCGTGTTCTATCCCTACATTATTATGTCGTGTTCATGTAAAAGTTATGCCAATATTGAAATCATGCTACGTCCAAAATATAACCCTGCATGAGGGTTGCCGTAAAAGACTGGCCACATGAGGGTTGCCGTAAAAAGTTGGCCGCATGAGGGTTGCCGCAAAAGGCTGGCCGCATGAGGGTTGCCATATAAGGCTGACCGCATGAAGTTGCCGCATAAGGCTGACCGCCTGAAGTTGCCGCATAAGGCTGTTCTTCTTCTCTAAAGATTCGAGAAGAAGAACCATGGAAACCATGGCTTCAAAGCTCCATTAATCCTTCATTTAAAATCAAAATCAGGACTTCTATAGGTCAAAATGGGGTAGAACGAAATTTTCTACAACATGGAACGATCAAAACTTGAAAATGACAAGGTTTGATAGATCAAAATCCAAGAAATTCAAAAATACAACAAACTTAGATCTACATGAAATGAACTATGAAATTTAAAAATGCTAAGTAGTAAAGTGTCTTAGAATTCCGTGAGAAAGACAATAGAACAACAAGAATTAAGTTCCTCCATGAAGCAAGTTGCACTTACCTAAGCTCTTTGTAGGTGGAGAGAGTTAATGGAGGAGAAAGAAAAAGTAAATGAAGAAGTGAATGAGGAGAGAGAAAGGGGTTGGTGGCTTATAAATAGGGGTTAGCATGTTGGACCAACCCAACCAAGCCAAACCCAAAACCAAGCCATGCCAATATTAAACCAATGCAAGATTAAACCAAGATCAAGCTAAGCAGGACAAGTCTAACTACGGATCGGGATTCCGTTTACGTATACTGGAAATACGTATAACGAAAAACGGAGGTGACATATAGCATCATATATCTCAATAAGACAAACAAGAAGCATGTATGTAGATCATATAAGATAAAGCAATAAGACGTCTCCGACACCCTATCAAAAATAAATATGAAACTAGCTATACAAATATAGAAAGGCAATATAGTATCAAAAATATATGATCATAAAGTTAATACAGTCTGAATATACATACAATCATGTGATAGGAATAAATCTCCTAAAATATACAGGCAAAACAGGTGATTGGTTAAGTGCATCAAAAGTAAAAAATGATATAGTAAGTGGTGGAAAGGAATCCACTCAAGCCTGTAGAGCCTAAAATCAAGTTGCGCCATGTTTTTACTGCCCAAAAATCAAGTTGCGCCACAGTTTTGAAGCTTAAAGGATCAAACTGCGCCACTGATTAGGTTACGCCTGACAACAGACTGCGCCCAAATCATATTGCGCCTAAGCCTAGGTGGCGTCTGACAAATAATGGCCATCATTACCTGACAGCACTGACAGCTGATAGCACGATAAACAAAAAAAATCTCTTCGAATCCCTCAAAGAGTGTCGCTCGAGATAATTTGATTGACAGCTGTCCTGCACACCCTGCAAGTTGTGCCTAGGCGCATTTCGAATAAATTCCCTACATATCCTGCAAGTTGCGCCTAGGCACAATCTGAATAAATTCCTCTCATACATTCAAGAGCTGCCACGTGCCTATGCACTGGGTTGCGCCTAGGCGCAACCCAATCAGGCGCAGTTTGACTTGTTGACTGAAGCTCGTGCAACCTGATAAAGTTGAGACAACTTACATTCTAAAGCAGGATGACGTGACGCACTTTTGTAAAAGTTTATTATTTAATAATAGGATTTATGATTTATGAGAATTTTTAATTAATTTAATACTATTTAAAATTGGTAAATTATAATTTTGATGTGTTAGCTAGTGAACCCTAGAACTGTTGAGCCTAGAGACTAACCATGACCATGTTGACCTAACCATGTGATTAGAATGACTATTTACAACTTTTTAGGCTAAGGGTATTTTGGTCATTTTGTGACTTTTGAATTATTTAGGATTTTAATTAATTGGTGAATTTTAGATTATTTTAATAATATTTAAATTGATATATTATGATTTTGGTCATTTTTTATATTTTAATATTTTAGGAAAATTTTATATTTTTAATATTGTTTTTATTGGATTTGTTTAGTCGGGTTTGAGTTTCGTCTCGTTCCGACTTGTATTGTGACCCGGGTAGCTTAAACTCTAGATGGGACCCAATATTAAGTTAAGCATGGCCCACAAAATCTAACATTTAAGTTAGTTAATTAAACTAATTTTTATCATGTTAGAATGGTTAAGTTAGAGACTCAAAACTAGATCCTTTTGACCCCAAACTTAAACCTAGTCTAGACTTAACCATATGAGATTAGAGATGGGCAATTAGGACATTTCCCATTAGCCCTAATGGACTCTTTATGGCAGCCAACTTTAGGGGAGAATGATTCATTTCATTCATCACAATCTTGCCTCTTTTATTTTCCTTTTGCTCTTCCCTAATTTTAGAGAGCCTTCCCTTTGATTTGATCTCCAAATCAAATCATTCCTTCACCAAATCTTTCCTCAATCATTCCCATTCTCCAAGGGAAGGGTGCTACCAAGGATTGGAAGAGAAGTACAAGGAGAAGTGTCCACTTTGAGGGATCTTCGTATCGGAGCCGTGTCATAAAGGATTTTATTGGATTCCACTCCCAATAGGTAAAACCCATCCTCTAAATTGATTTTCTTTGCATATAAATTAGTTTTAAATCCGTAGGATTCATCCTCATGCATGTGTCCCCTTTAGATTCAAATTTGAGGCCATTTGGAGCTCTCTTGAGGATTTTAGATATGTGTCTTGTGTCCTACTTGATAGATCCCAAATTAGGACATCCCATGTATATGTATGAATGATAATAGTTTATATAGATTTTAAATTCAGTTTTAGAATGGTTAGAGAGTGGATTTATCTTAATTAGGATGGTTAGAATGAGTTTCATTTGCATACCTATGTTTGTATCCAAGTATCTTGGCCTATATGTGTTCTTTTGTCCAAAACAACTCAAATTCGTCATAATATTCATCCACGTTTTTATTAACCAAAGCAACTTAGAAATGTCATAACTTTTAGCTTAGAACTCCTTTTAATCTCTTGTTTTTTCTAAAAGAAGCGTATCGAAGTTAGCTTTCCAAATATATATTTTAATAAGCCAAAATCATTCTGGAACTCTTTGTAAAATTATTTTAGTGTCAGCTGTACGAAAGACGAATATGTTTCGGTATTTTCGCAATTTCGGGAGCTTCCGGACACGAAAATGCGATCCGTTTGAAGTTTCGGAAAGCTAACACGAACGACTATGACATACTTTAATTCTAAAATTTAGTGAAGGCCCAATTGGTACAGTATTAATTTTAAGTAGAAGAGTGACTATACGATATAGGTATTTTGTGTAACCTATGAGCCTATGTAGTATGTCTATTAAATAAATGTAGAGTATGTAATGTATAATATGTTAGATAAATAAAATGATATATATATATGATATGTATCCTCTTTACATTATTGTATATATATGGTTGAATGCAAGCATGTAGGAATGTAATTAATATAATGTATGTACGCAATGCATAAATACATGAATGAAAGAATAATATACAATATATGCATGAAAGTATATAATGAATGCTAGATATGAATGCAAGGTATACATGTAATGATAGATATGAATGCATAATATATAAATAATATAATACAATATATAATGATAGCATGTATGGTAATGTAGAATATATGATGCAAACATGTATATGTCCACTGTTTTCCCTTTTTCTTACATTTTCCTTTCCTTCCCTTTCCATTTCAGTTTTTTCCCCATTTTTTCTCTTCTATTTTTACATGTTGTATACAATGTATATAATATATAGATGCATGTAAGTATGTAATGTGCATGAATGAATACAAGTATGCATATATGATACGTATGTAGGCATGTATGCAATGTATGTATGTATACATGATATATATGTATGCATGTATGCAATATAAGCATGTATGAATGTATACATGTATGTTGTGTATCCATGTATGTATGTGTGGATACATGAATCAAATATATATATAGTGATAACATGAATGAATGAATGTATAAATGCATGAATGAATGTCATAGTGGGTGCGGGTCGTGACACATTTTTTGTGGTGGCCCATGTAGGTCGAGTTTATGTAGTGGTATTCGAACTAGAGTATCACTACAGCCTGTAGTAGGATTAGGATATTTTGAAGGTACTCAATCACAGTTAGAATTCCTTGAGAGATTCCTGGGATGACCCTTGAGAATCTTATTTAAACTTCAATTTCAAATCCTTTCCCTTGTTTTGTTCGCTCTCACTCCTTGATTATTGAATTTGATTTTGACGGATCGTTGTTGATTTTGATTTTCCTATCGAGATGAATTTTATGGCCTGAGTTACGATATTTTCTGATAGCATATGTTGACGAAAATAACAGGAATGGTAAAACGTCTACTTGATTATGGAACCTGTAGTTTATCGCAGCCATATTAGCTGGCGTGGCGGAAACATAGAGACCTGACTTCGGATGTACGTATCTTGGTTATGAGATTTGGAATTTCTCGCAGCTATACTAGTCGGCATAGCGAGAATTCCAGACGACATAATTATAGAGGTACATGCCCCAGTTATGGAATCTATCGTTTATCGTAGCCTTGCTTACTGGCATGGCGAGGACTCTGAGTAACATGATTTTGGACGGACGTATATGATTATCAGATTGTATCTTGAGAAGGTTTTTTAAACATATCATCTCTATCGTATAATTTGTATTCCATCATCAAATAACTTAGGAGTAGGAGTATGAGTAGGAGTAGCTTAGCTGTTATTATAAATCTAGTGTAACTTCTTGCTATAAATTTTTTTTCTAATACAATGAATCGATGATTTTGCTAGACTTAACTTGGATTTGATATTATAGCTCTGGTTTCAAAATGGTTCCTTCTTTTAAACAGATAAGCAGAACAAATTTTATCATTATTTTCTTCTTGCCATTATTTCTTGTATTACCTTAATATATATATATATATATATATATATATATATATATATATAAAATATATATATATATATATATATATATATATATATATTTATATATATATATATATATATATATATATATATATATATATATATATATATATATATATATATATATAGTGGACACAGATACTTGCCTGACACGTATGCATGAAATATATATATATATATATATATATATATATATATATATATATATATATATATATATATATATATATATATATATATATATAGTGGACACAGATACTTGCCTGACACGTATGCATGCTACACTTGATTACCAACCTATCTAAATGCATATTAATATATTTGATGTTAATTTCTCAAAATCCTAATATTTGTAATATAGTACAATATCAGTGACTAGTTCTCTATTTTCCAGATTAAATTCGTAAATTAAATATAAATTTCATGTTATTAGTCGTTGTTTACATCACTGCACATGTATGTTATATACAGGGTTTCAAGTTTTAAAGAAATTGATTGAGTTTTGTGTTTGAATTTGTCAAATCTGACACTGTGTGCATATTAACCCTTTAAGCCTGAATTCTAAGTGATTAGTCAATTTGCAGTTGCTTTAAATGTAATGTTTTGAGCCGTATACATTGTTGTATGTAGGGATATAATGTTAGGTTTCATACTCTTACATGTTTGGTTGTGGTTGTGGTAAACGTTGGGTTGGTTTTTATGTTCGAATTTCTCCAAAATCCTGAAAACTGAATACATGTTATCATTTTTACATTGCTTTCAAATGTGTAGTTCAATTTTGGATTAATATGTAATGTTGAACTAAACTGAATGATTGAACACTTTATTTCAAGTTTTAACCTATGTACACTTGACACTCTACACTAATGTTCACAACTGCCATGTAAACCTAACCCTTCATCTCCACGTTATGTTCATAAATCTATATATATATATATATATATATATATATATATATATATATATATATATATATATATATATATATATATATATAGTTTATGCATACATGTTATAATGTATAGATACATAATTAAATCTCTACCTCTCTATACATATAGATATACATATATATATATATATGGTTAGCCATGCATGTTATGAGTAAATAGGTTGTGCATTGTAGATTGTTAACCAATATGCTATGAGTAGTATAGCTTGATAGCTATTGTTTTGAAACCCAAATTCTCCTATACACTTTCATGTATATTTCACATACACACATGCCTACTATCTAACCATATGAACATGTCCACATACACCCATACACACACGAACCACACAACTTTACATAATGCAAGCTTTTCCCTCTGTAACGCGCTCTCTATCTATATATATATTGTGATTGGATTTCAATGCAATTGACTTTCATTCTTTAACTTTTGATTGTGATTTTTTTTTTGAATAGTACCCCTTTATAGATAATTAGTAGTTATCTTTATTTTATTTTTTGATAAGTACCAGTTTTCATATAGGATGGTAGGCTGCCTTACAGTTTTGATGATTTATTATTTCTGTATCTTTTCTAGTTCAACACCCTTGATTGCTTGTATGTTTTGATACCCTATGATTGTTTTGGTCTAGTATGACTAGTATACCTAGATGAGACTTTCATTACCATCGTATGCCATGACCCTGTATGCCGTCCTTTTAAATTGTATGATTGATTAAGTTTTGAAACTTTGATTGTGGGGGTTTGACCTAGAAGGGGTAGGAACATTTTAATTTCGAGGATGAAATTTTCTAAGGAGGGTAGACTTGTAACACCCACTTTTCTAAAATGAGGGTAATTTTGAACTTTTGTAAAAGTTTACTATTTAATAATAGGATTTATGATTTATGAGAATTTTTAATTAATTTAATACTATTTAAAATTGGTAAATTATAATTTTGATGTGTTAGCTAGTGAACCCTAGAACTGTTGAGCCTAGAGACTAACCATGACCATGTGGACCTAACCATGTGATTAAAATGACTATTTACAACTTTTTAGGCTAAGGATATTTTGGTCATTTTGTGACTTTTGAATTATTTAGGATTTTAATTAATTGATGAATTTTAGATTATTTTAATAATATTTAAATTGATATATTATGATTTTGGTCATTTTTCATATTTTAATATTTTAGGAAAATTTTATATTTTTAATATTGTTTTTATTGGATTTGTTTAGTCGGGTTTGAGTTTCGTCTCGTTCCGACTTGTATTGTGACCCGGGTAGCTTAAACTCTAGATGGGACCCAATATTAAGTTAAGCATGGCCCACAAAACCCAACATTTAAGTTAGTTAATTAAACTAATTTTTATCATGTTAGAATGGTTAAGTTAGAGACTCAAAACTAGATCCTTTTGACCCCAAACTTGAACCTAGTCTAGACTTAACCATATAAGACTAGAGAGGGGCAATTAGGACATTTTCCATTAGCCTAATAGACTCTTTATGGCAGCCACCTTTAGGGGAGAATGATTCATTTCATTCATTACAATCCTGCCTCTTTTATTTTCCTTTTGTTCTTTCCTCATTTTAGAGAGCCTTCCCCTTGATTTGATCTCCAAATCAAATCATTCCTTCACCAAATTTTCTCTCAATCATTCCCATTCTCCAAGGGAAGGGTGCTTCCAAGGATTGGAAGAGAAGTGCAAGGAGGAGTGTCCACTTTGAGGGATCTTCGTATCGGAGCCGTGTCCTAAAGGATTTCATTGGGATTCCACTCCCAATAGGTAAAACCCATCCTCTAAATCGATTTTCTTTGCATATAAATTAGTTTTGAATCTGTAGGATCCATCCTCATGCATGTGTCCCCTTTAGATTCAAATTTGAGGCCATTTGGAGCTCTCTCGAGGATTTTAGATATATGTCTTGTGTCCTACTTGATAGATCCCAAATTAGGACACCCCATGTGTATGTATGAATGATAATAGTTTATATAGATATTTAAATTCAGTTTTAGAATGGTTAGAGAGTGGATTTATCTTAGTTAGGATGGTTAGAATGATTTTCATTTGGATACCTATGTTTGTATCCAAGTATCTTGGCCTATATGTGTTCTTTTGTCCAAAACAACTCAAATTCGTCATAATATTCATCCACGTTTTTATTAACCAAAGCAACTTAGAAATGTCATAACTTTTAGCTTAGAACTCCTTTTAATCTTCCGTTTTTTTTAAAAGAAGAGTATCAAAATTAGCTTTCCAAATATATATTTTAATAAGCCAAAATCATTCTGGAACGTTTTATAAAATTATTTGAGTGTCAGCTGTACGAAAGACGAACATGTTTCGATCTTTTGCAATTCCGGGAGCTTCCGGACACGAAAATGCGATCCGTTTGAAGTTTCGAAAAGATAACACGAAGGACTATGACATACTTTAATCCTAGAATTTAGTGAAGGCCCAATTGGTACAGTTTTGATTTTAAGTAGAAGAGTGACTATACGATATAGGTATTTTGTGTGACCTATGAGCCTATGTAGTATGTATATTAAATAAATGTAGAGTATGTAATGCATGATATGTTAGATGAATGAAATGATATATATATGATATGCATCCTCTTTACATTAATGTATATATATGGTTGAATGCAAGCATGTAGGAATGCAATTAATACAATGTAAGTAAGCAATGCATAAATGCATGAATGAAAGAATGATATACAATGTATGCATGAAAGTATATAATGAATTCTAGATATGAATGCAAGGTATACATGTAATGATAGATATGAATGCATAATATATAAATAATATAATACAATATATGATGATAGCATGTATGGTAATGTAGAATATATGATGCAAGCATGTATATGTCCACTGTTTTCCCTTTTTCTTACATTTTTCTTTTCTTCCCTTTCCATTTCAGTTTTTTCCCCATTTTCTCTCTTCTATTTTTACATGTTGTATACAATGTATATAATATATAGATGCATGTAAGTATGTAATGTGCATGAATGAATGCGAGTATGCATATGATACGTATGGAGGCATATATGTAATGTATATATGTATGTATACATGATATATATGTATGCATGTATACAATATAAGCATGTATGAATGTATACATGTATGTTGTGTATCCATGTATGTATGTGTGGATACATGAATCAAATATGTATATAGTGATAACATGAATGAATGAATGTATAAATGCATGAATGAATGTCATATATGAATGAATGAATAAATGAATCAAAGGTATAAGTAAAATATAATACATTGTAATGAATGTTAACATATATAATGTATAAAAGTATGTACGTAAATGTGCATGAATGTATATATCTATGTGACTATGTAAATATACATGATGTAACATATGCCTATATATATAAATATGTATGTAATATGGACATGCATATATGTATGAAGGTATGTATTTATACATAGTATCTATTTTATATTATGCATTGTTGTGGTTCACATTGCCTTGTGATTGTGTGAGTGCTAGCCTAGGCTTGGTTAGGCCTAGTGAGACTTGTTAGACTTGTTTGGGCTAGGACTTGACCTAGATGACCTACTTTGACTAGTGTAGTTGACTATAGTTGACCAAGGGTTAACTTTAGCCTAGATTGACCAAAACATCATGTAGAATGCATTGTAGCAATCTATTTTACTATTTTGGACATGTAGTGACTTGTATTGTTCTATAGGAGCCAGACACCACTCCTCGGATAGTATATTCTCTTCAGATATTCAGGATACCAGGCGTGTACATTCTCTGATCTTTTCATACCTGTCTGGAACTATATTCTTGCTCTAGATTACTTTACTTGATGCTGCCACGTATATTCACGGATTAGTACTATATGGATCCTTTCCTGAGATGTTATCCCTCTACGAGTGCATCGGATATTTCATGTTCATGTACTTTATCATGTACATCAGGTACTCCTTGTACTCGTACTAGTTCATGTATTTACATGTTCTTATGTGCTTTCATGTACTACCATGTGCCTCATGTACTACTCATTACATGAGTTCACATATCTTTAGCTGTATTCATGTGCCAATAACGTAACTTGAATGGATCCTTGTGTATTGATTGGGGCGGGGTGAGTAGAATTGGTTATGTGAACACTATCTCCAGTAGGTATTCATGTGCTTCTTAGTTGTATTCATGTGCCTCTTAGTTGTATTCATATGCTCTTAAGCCGTTTACATAACCATATTGTACTCTAAATCACTTAGCCACTTACAGTCTTTACTTATCATGTACTTACTTTCAGTTACAAAATATCTTCTGTTTTTATGTACTTTCTTTCCAGCATTTACTGTATTTTACTCTATTGTATGATTTATACTCCTAACCTGTTATGAACTGTTTTGAGAGATATGTGCTCATTCCCGTCCTGATTGGACCTGTTGAAATTTTACAGAGGACGAGGAGGAGGCCTTCTTAGATGCTTTCTATGGGACAGCCTTAGAGGACACTTGCGATCCAGACTTCCAGTCGGATCCCTTAACTGTAGAGACTGTTGCTCCATAGATATCTTTATTGTATTAGAGTTTTGAGTTATTTATTTGGATCTGTATTATTTCTAGATGTTAGTGGAGTTTATCTAGACACTTAGCTTTCTCTCTATTTGTATTTTCTGTAGATTTGGATCTTGCATCTTTTATATCATTCTACCTTATCGTATTCTACCTTAGATGTGATTGAGATATATTCTGTTATGTCACCCCCATTCGGGAAGTATAACTGTTAGATGTTGTGACCTAGGACAGCGTTCTACCGCCGACACTGCGGCGTAGGCTGGGCGTTGTTACGTACTCGTACCCTCACAGTGGGTGCGGGTCGTGACAGCTGCCAAGGCGCAGTCCACTACTCCTGTTGCCAAGGTGCAGTCCACTCTTGCTGCTGCTAAGGTGCAGTCCATTCATGCTGGTGCCAAGGCACAGTCAACCCATCTTGCTGCCAAGGTGCAACCTGTTGCGAGGGCGCAACCCATATGGCTATGGCTCAACCTAAGCACTCAGTTGTCCTGGCACAGTTTGCTCACCACACTGTTATGGCGCAACCTAAGAGAACTAGTCTCTTGGCTATTCCTTCCTCTTCTTCAGTTCTAAACTTGGAGAAACAATATTCTAGTGCCAAAACTAGACAGGACAAAGGGAAGGGTCCTTTGACACTTTCTTAATTGGTGCAACCTGCGCCTAAGGTGCTCCCACAACAAAACAGAGAGAAACGCTTTTTAGCTAACTCTCCACAAAATAAAGGAAAGCACCCTTTGGTCTTTTCTCAATCTTCCCTAGTCTATGACTCAGAGGAAGATATATCAGATTCCATTCCCTTAAACAGAGGTCTTCCAATCTCTGCTAGGGGAAATAATACTGATTAGAGAGGTATCTTGCCTACCCCTATGGGGACTGTTCAAGATCTTCCAACCTTGCATATCTCAATATCCAAGCAAGAAAAATGGTTGGTTTCTCAAACAGATATACCAGGAGCAGAATTTTCTGATTTGCGCGCTTATCTCAATATGCGTCAATCAGTATCAACTTCGGTAAAACGCAAGAATCCTTTGCCAAAGGCCAATCTGTACCAGAAACAAAAGTAAAAAGAAGGACCCAATCACTTATGCTAATGAGTTAAGTACTTCTTTGTACACTCACGGAACTAAGCATCTTAAGAATAGGAGACATGTTCCTAACATCATTAAGGAATATGTTCCTCCGACTTCTTCTCGTCCTATAGTGGTAACTGAGCTCCGGAAACGTCTTATACAAAGACCAGAGATCACAGAGATGTCTCCCTCACCTCTAGATCACTCCTCAGAACGCCATTGCATTCATAAAGTGGTCATGAAGTGTTGTTGTCAATCATCTAAACGATCTGTCTTCGATCATCTAAACTATACTTCAACTCCTGAACCTATGACGGGAGATGAAGACGAGCTGTTATATGCTTCTGTCAATATGACTTCTCGAGACACTGGGGGTAGAAAATCTTCAAGGTGAGGCACGTCTCATAATCCGAGTCAGCAATACTTGAGATAACTCCATGAATCTAGTGAATGGGTCTTTCAACATACCAGATCAAAAAATCGTACTTCGGATCATGATATCTTCAATCAGGAAGATCTTTCCATTACTCATCTGGGAGAAGGTTCTTTGTCTGACTTTGATGCAGATAGTAAAAGTTCTGAACAAACTATCTCATCAATAGTGGTAAGAGAGGTAACAGCATATGCCATTACAGAAGATCAAGATGCTTCTAGTTCAGCCAGTCAAGAGCAACGAATTGCTGTACTAGAGGATAAACTGAAGACCATGGCTGAAATGGTCGCAAGTATGTACACTATAATCGTGGCTCAACATATAGTGCCGCCGGTAATAAATCCTGCCTGAGCTCATAGCACCTTCTGTACCGGTTAATGTTAGTCTGGGGGTACCACCTCCTCAGGTTGCTTCTGTACTAGTCCAAGCTGCTCCTAGTCAGTCTGGTGCTGGGGGTAGTAATTATCATGCTGTTCCTCCTCCTAACAATTCAAATCAACCCACCAATTCTCAGACATCAGGGGATGCTAATGAGGCTGTAAAACTCTTACGCACTCAGTTTGAGGCCTTTAAGCAGAAAGATGGTCTACAAAGACTTGGAATAAAATAACCTTATCTTGCAGAATGGAAGGAGGTTTAATTTCCACCTAAATACAAGCTTCCAACCATTATGTTGTTTGATGGCAGTACTTCTCCAAGTCAGTACATTAATCACTTTGAAGTGATGACTGACCAGTTGTAGCCAAATGATGCTCTCCTTACCAGAGTGTTCGTCGGTTGTTTAGCCAGTACAGCATACGACTGGTATAGTAGCTTGCCTGATGGCTGCATAACTTCTTTTGCTGGTTTCAAGTAAATGTTCCTAGAACGGTTCTATGAGGGCGTCAATGATATGACTATGTCTGCCCTTATTAAAATTAAGTAAAGACACAATGAATCTACTGAGAGTTTCATTGAAAGATTTTGCCGAGAGACACTTAAAATGCCTTTAGGAACTCCATCTACTATAACAATAGATACTTGCAAATCAAACTTGTTTCCTATTATCAGCATGTGGACGGGATCAACACAATTCCGAGATTGGCCTTCTTTCATTGTGAATGCTAAGGCGGCGGAAGTTAGCGCTGAGAAGTTCAAGCAGTTAGGAGGTCAAATGAATCATCCTAACCAAGATGAACATTCCATACCCGGTGGTAATAATCGCCATAATAATCATAAGGGTAAAGAAATATTGGCCATCAATCTCAAAGATAAGGAGTCATTGGCTGTTAATATTGCTCAAACGGTACCCACTCCATCAGCACCACCACAGAAAGCCCCTCGTCCAAAAGAAGAGCATTCTTTTGATGAAGATGATATTATGAGCATCTTCGATTACTTGATCAAAAGCAATAAGCTTCAACTGCCAGAGGCAAAACGGCCAGAAGAAGTAGGTAAAACTGACCACCCTAAATATTGTATTTATTACAGATTTATAGGGCATCCAACCAGAGCATGCTACGTGCTCAAAGGCAAAATCCAGAAGATGGTCAATTCTGGAGCAGTTACCCTCCAGCAGGATGAGAAGACTATGACGGCCAATGTCGTAATCTGTACAATTTGGTGATTTCCTACCACAACTAGTGCAAGATGGTGTTGTCCCCATTCCAAAGGCTACTCTCAAAATTGTGAACCTCCCACCTTCCCAATATGAAGGACTTGTTCTCTTATCCACTAATAAAGAAGAAATTATATAGATTCATCCAGATCTGGTAGCAAACTTTGAAGCGTCTTTTCCTTCCAATCGAAAGAAGCGCTCCAAAACTAAAACCAAAAGCTGCAACATGGCATCCTTTGAACCGGTAGCAGAAAAAGAAATTCTAATTGGTACCAGTTGTGGGAAACCTTATATTCGAGAATATCCCGAAACTCAAGAGATTCATGCCCCTTCTCTTGATGTTCCTCCTGTATCATCTTCCCCTGCTGAGAATGTACCATCTACATCCTTACTGATAGTGGAACCAACTTCTTCCAAACCAACATCAGCAGACCAGGGAAAATAACCTGTCCGCTTTGATAAAGCATTAAAAAAGTCCTCATCTCTCGGACTTGAAAAGCCTTATAATTTTGACATATTGGCTCAATTGGCTAACACTCCAGCAAGATTGTCAATCTTCGAACTCTTACGTCTCTCAAAAAAAACTTAAGAGACGTTAAGTGAAGCCTTGATGCAAGCCGATGCTTGTCTTGCTCTCCTCAAGAAGCCTGAAAAGGAGCCTATCTGTTGTACATATTGTCATAGTGTTTTTGAATTAATGCCCAACATTACTTTTACATTAGATGACATGCTTTTAGAAGACAATCGTCATGATCGTCCTCTCTATTTCACGGGATATATGGACACCATGAAAGTCGATCACATTCTGATTGACCCAGGGTCTGCTCTTAGTATCATGCCAAAATCTTTGCTAGATGCTTTGAAGATTCTAGTGCATAATCTTTCTACAACTATCACTACCATCTTGGGGTTCAATCAAGGAAGAAGTGAACCTTTGGGGAAGATACGCCTGAAACTTCAAATCGGCAATCTTCGTACCAAGGTGACTTTCTACGTGATTGATAATCATAGTTCATACAATGCTTTATTGGGAAGATCGTTCCTCCATGAACACAACATTGTACCTTCTACTCTCCATTAATGTTTCAAATATGTAGATGGCAATGGAGAAGTACAGAAAGAAGTTGCAGACCTAAATCCTTTCAAGGGGGTTGATACGTACTTCAACGACTCTCGCATGTACAAAGAGAAATTCATGAAGGTGGTGTTAGCAATGGATATAGATGAAGAACAGAAAGGCGTACCGAATGACACTCTGGTAATTACTGTCAAAGGACGTACTTTCTGTCCTCAGTCTTCCAAACCACTGACTATCTACCTTCCTTTTCATAAGAAGCAGCCTCTTGGTGTTAGTCAGGAACAAAGGAAGCTTACCTCTTCTGAGCCACTTGTAATCGACCTTCATCGTAAGAATCCCCCTCCTCCTTCTCGCTCTTCTTCTCCCCCTCTGGTTATCAATCTGACTAAGCCTGTTAAGGCTAAAGGTCCTGTTGTAAATGATGGTGTAAAAGTCAATAAAGCATCTCCTTTGCAGTATACTGATGTCTCTTATTATACTCAATGTTATTTGGATATGTTAGATAGCTTTAAACCACTTACAATATGAGTCATATCATCTCTACGAAATGTGGTATCATTGAATTCAATACAAGAATCGTACTTCTTAGTACCATCTCGAAAGAAAGATGAAATGCCTATACTTTTTAATAAACGAGAAGAACAAAAAATCATGCTTGACAATGATAATAAAGATGATACGGGAAGGTTACAATTACGCCGCTATAGTCCACAATCCAAGGTAATCATCCGTAAAATGGGCTTTGATTTCAGAACTGGTCTCAATAGCAGTAAAGGAAAATGAACTCCTCTTCTTATTTTTGTTCCAAAAAGAAAAGCACAACAATATTATAGTAAAGCGAAGAGAGGATTAGGTTATACTTCACTATTTCCAACTCTAGAACCTTCCGAATCTGATGAAGATGAACGATCTAACTCTTCTGATTCCATTTTATGGAATTCTGATATCAGTATTGGTCATGTTCATCGAATAACAGTATCTTCTAATATGGTGTCTGCCGAATTCTCAGAAAATGACGAAGATGATATTAAAAAAGCTCCTAAAGTGGACCCTTGGGCACAAAAGATAGACAATCAGTGGGAACTCCATTTTGAACAACGAGAACCACCTACTGAGGATCAACTAATTCAGATCGATATTGGAGAGAAAGATGTGCCACGATCGATCTTCATTAGCAAAAATCTTCCAGAAGATGATAAACAAGAATTGATTCACCTAATTCGTGAATTTATTGATGTCTTCGCCTGGAGTTATGAAGATATACCGGGATTAGATCCTCAAGTCGCAGCTCATAAACTTAACATCTTGCCTAATGCCAAGCTAGTCAAACAACAGCAATGTCGATTCAAGCCTGAAATGATGGATGCGATAGATGATGAAGCTAAAAAGCTTATAGCTTGCGGTTTTATCAGAGAAGAACAGCATCCTGATTGGGTAGCCAACGTCGTACCAGTTTTAAAGAAGACTGGGAAAGTTCGGGTGTGCATAAATTTTCAAGATCTTAATGATGTTTGTCCTAAAGATGAATTACCTCTCCCAATTACTGATGTCATGATCGACAATACTTGTAGATTCGAATGAATTTCTTTCATGGATGGGTTTTCTGGATATAATCAAATTCAGATGAATCCTGAAGATGAAAAATATACTTCATTCCGTACTCCTCGCGGGGTATACTGTTATACAGTCATACCTTTTGGTCTTAAGAACGCAGATGCAACTTACCAGCGGGCTATGAGTACTATCTTTCGAGACCATTTGCGAAAGACCGTCGAATGCTATGTTGACGATATTGCCGTCAAAAGTTGTCTAAAGGAAGATTACATCCAAGATTTAAGAACTATCTTTAATCTAATGCGCCAGCATCAACTCAAAATGAACCCCACCAAGTCTTTCTTGGGTGTCTCTAGTAGCAAATTTCTCGAATTCGTCATTACCTCTAAAAGTATACACGTTGATCCCGAAAAAATCAAAACCATTCAAGAGTTGCGTCCTCCACGTAACCTAAAAGAGCTACGAGGATTCCAAGGTCGACTTGCGTACATCAGGCGGTTCATTTCGAATTTATCTGGACGTTGCAGACCATTTACTCAATTAATGAAGAAAGGTGTATCTTTCATTTGGACAGAAGAATGTCAGCGAGCATTTGATGACATAAAATGGTATTTGATGAGTCCACCGGTCCTTGTACCACCGATCTCAGGAATACCCTTCTTGATGTATGTCCGAGCAATGTACCATTCATTGGGTGCGTTGCTGGCTCAAAAGAACAAAGAAGGTCATGAACAAGCCATCTACTACCTTAGCCGAACGATGATTGGAGCTGAACATCGTTATAGTCCGGTGGAGAAAGAATGTTTAGCCTTAATGTTTGATGTTCAAAAGATAAGACATTACATTATCGGCCAAACTATTCATGTTATTTCTCGAGTCAATCCTCTTCGAGTCCTAATGAAGAAGCCCAACACACTCAATTCTAGGCTTGCTACCTGGGCCATATTATTAGCACAATATGACATGGTGTATGTTCCTCAAAAGTCTGTAAAAGGACAAGCACTCACTGACTTCTTAGCAGCTCATCCTGTCCCTGAAACATCTAAGCTCTATAACGAAATTCCAGATGAGACATTGGAATCAAATATGATCTCATAAGAACTTCCTACTTGGCGTTTGTTCTTCGACGGAGCTTCTAGAATTGGACCTAGAGGCACCCTTGTCGCTGGAGTAGCAATTGTTCTTGTTTCACCAGATGGATTAGCCATTCAGAGGGCTTATTCCTTAGATGAGTCGTGCTCCAATAATGTAGCAGAATATAATGCTTTGCTCATTGGACTCCAATTAGCCAAACAACTGGATATTGAATATCTCGAAGTATATGGCAATTCTAAGCTGATTGTTAATCAGGTTAGAGGCACATATGCAGTCCGACATCAAGATCTGGTACCATATCACGAAGCAGCCATCAGAATAGCTTCTTCGTTCAAAGGGTTCTTTATTGAACATGTACGACGAGCATGTAATACAGAAGCTGATGCCTTAGCTAACCTGGCTGCAGTATTAGCAATGCCAATCAAAAGACAACAAATGATTGTTATCTCCAATAGAGAACTATTTTGTATTGAAAACAACCATAATATTGAATTCAGTAATTCGACTGAAGTCAATGTCACCAGCGAAGATTGGAGAGCACCTTTCATCGACTTTGCAGTATATGACATACTACCTGAAGATCCTAAAGAAGCTACAAGTATTCGTCGGCGATCGCTCTGATTCTATTATAATCATACCACCAAAACTCTCTTTCGAAGGACTTTTGATGGATTACTCTTAAGATGTCTTGCTTGTGATGAAGCAAAACAGATATTACGCGAAGCTCATGATGACATTTATGGAGCACATCAGCCCGGTCCTAAATTACAGGATCGTATCCGTCGTATGGGCTACTATTGGCCCTCTATGGTATCAGATGCCATTGACTATGCAAGAAAATGACGAGCATGTCAGATTCATGCATATTTCATTCACCAACCGTTAGAATTTCTTTATCCAACTGCTACCTCATGGTCCTTCGAAGCTTGGGGCATGGATGTAATTGGTCCAATCAATCCTCCTTCATCTAAAGGATATTGGTTCATCTTGGCTATAACCGATTATTTCTCTAAATAGGCTGAAGCTATACCTTTAGCCGAAGTGAAGACTAGTAGTGTCATCAACTTTATCAAATATCATGTGATATATAAATTTGGTGTACCTCATCGAATCATCCATGATAATGGGCCACAATTCGTTAGTCAGAAGTTTACCAGGTTCTGTGATGACAACAAAATCAATAATGTTGCTTCTACGGCCTATAATCCTGCGGCTAACAGGTTAGCTGAAGCATTCAACAAGACTATTATCAAACTCCTTAAAAAGTTTGTTTCTATTAAAAAACGTAATTGGAGTGAGAAACTTGGAGAATGTCTATGGGCTTATCGTACAACAGTCCGTAATCCCACATGTTGTACACCTTTTTCTCTAGTATATGGATGTGAAGCTGTCCTACCATTGGAAATTCAATTCCATTCTTGAGAATTGCTATTGCTAATGAACTTACACAGAAAACAATTACCATCTTCGACTTCAAGAATTAGAGGCACTCGATGAGAAAATGCTACTGGCCCAACAACATATCGAACTTTATCAAGCCCGTATTTCAAAAGCTTTCAATCGCAAAGTCAAAGTGCGAACATTTCAGGAAGGCGAGCTAGTTCTTATAGTCAGACATCCTATGACTATGACCCATATGAGCAAAGGCAAGTTCGAGACAAAATGGGAAGGTTCGTATGTGGTAAATAAAGTTTTCTCAAATGGAGCCTACCAGTTAACATATATGGATGACAAAGTTGCTATGATGCCTATCAATGGCAAATTTCTCAAGAAATATTATGTATAAAAGTAACTTGCTACTTTATTCAGAGAAATAATGTAAATAAAGTTCATTTTTTTAAAAGCGGAAAAGAGTTACATAATATTAAGGACGGGGACGAGGACCCGATCCTTCCTGATTAAATACATGTTTGGCAGTAATTCAAACATCTCGTTGTCTGAATACACTAGCAACTCACAGGTAGCCACCCTTACTGCTTCTTCTTCGGCAGTTTTCCCAGGCTCCACCAGCTTGGCAATCAAGTCCTACTCTGGTGCAGGAACAGTCAAGCCTTCATCCACTTCTTTTTGAGGAGGCACTAGATGCTCAGTAGGAGGCGTTTCGGTCATTCCTTCGATCTTCGGAGTAAGCAAATCTTTGGAAGACATTTTTTACAGAAAGAAAAAATTAACGATATCTACGAAAGTTTTGCTCTATTTATAGACAGAACGACTAGATAGTCAGCTTTGAGAACCGATGTGACTTTTACTCTTCAAAAGAAGTCCAACTGTTCATTCATTCTCTTCCTTGAGAATCGAGGTGTGTAAAACCCCTAAATTTCTACTATATTTTTTTATCGATTTTGGTACTGATTTAAAATTTTTGTATTGTACGTCGTGTAGTCGTATTGTACGTCGTGCACGAAATTTTATTTTTCGTTTTTGCTCGACGAGTGCGAATATGTGCAAGCGTACATATTTTTAGAAAAACATTTTTTCTATTTTTATGGTTTCAAAATAATATATGTAATAATTATTTCTAGCTATCATTTTCAAGTTTATGATTTTAATTATGAAAAGTCTTTCATTTATACAGTTATAATAATAAATTATTTTTCCTATAAAATGGTATATTAGAAAAGTATATTTACGTAAACATTATTTGTACATACATATATATTTAGTAATTATTTATTAGTTATTTTAAATAATAGTGTATTTTTGAAATTATTATTATAGCATTTTAGAAAATATATTTTGAAATTATTGTACCAATTTAAATCTTGATTTGATTTATGGATATATTTTAAATAGTAAATTAATTTCTATATTTGGAATTTGGGTTATCTTAATTGATTTTAAAATAAAGGATAGAATTTAAATTAGATTTGAATTGGATTTTGATTTGGATTTGGATTATGTAATTGATTTAAATTTATTAACTTAATTATCTAATTTGGGTTTTAAATATCCTAATTCCTATCTTAATGGGAATTTCCACATCCTATAAATAGGCAGGTACTCCTCCATTATTTCTCCACAAGCCATAACTCTACAAATATTCTCTACCCACGTGCGTGCATCGTGTCCGTGTTCCACCATCAAATTCTTATTCCGATTCTTTTTACAAATACATCATCTTCTTCGTGTCGGACAAATCCCGACAGTCAAATCTATTACCCTAACTATCCCCCGTCCACCCACAGACTCATGTTGCCGCCCTCCGACCACCGACAGACCAACGCCCCCTCTTGTATTATCCCGACCGTTCCCCGACCACCACTAACACATCACCACCTTCCCACCCGCACTCTCATCCCTGTCGCCACCGCACACCCGACCTCGACCACCCGCCGAACCCTTCGACACCCGCCGAACCCTTCGACACCCGGCAACAGCATTCACCACCACCATTACAACCACGACCAACCGCTACCTGTAACACCCTGTTTTCTGAAATTGGGGATTTTTGAAAATATATTATTTTTTTATTATTTATTAGTGGTATTTTAGTCATGTTATGATTTTCTGGTGATTTTAGTTAAGTTAAACCATTTCTAAAGTCATGCTAAGTCATGACTTATGACTTTGTGATTTTGTTAGTATAACTTAGTGTAAACCCTAGTTTTCTCTAACCTAGAAGTTGCCATGACCATGAGAGCTTAGCCATAGGCTTAGAACACCAAATTAGTGATTTTTAGCCTAAAGGGTATTTTGGTAAATTTCTAGAAATTATTTGGAATTATTTAGATTTATGTGTTTTTATTATTGTTTAAATTATTATTAAGTGTCATGAGAACCCCTAACCAAGTTTAGCCTAATCTAGAGGTTAGTTACTAACCTAGAATGACTAAGAGGATAGATACTTGGTCATGGTTAAGTGAGATAAATATCTAGATATTTTACATATGATATTTTGCTTGATTTACTCAAAATATCAAGCCTTTACCATGAAAGTCCTTGCCTTAACCTAGAAGCAAGCCTAGGACACCCCCCTCCTTGCTATGGCCGGCCAAGGACCCCCCCTTGGCAGCCCACCATCCTATATTAACCCCCCACATTGTTTTCATGATCATTTTACATGAAACTAAACCTAGAAAAACCCAAGAATCCTTCCACTCTATTTCCCATAACTTTCTCAATACTCAAGCTTTGAACCTCTAGTTTTCTCCATTAGGTCACCTACAATCTAAGGGAGCCTAGGGAAGTGTGCTACTCAGATTTTAGCAAGGAAGGACAAGTTGGGCTTTGAGGCTAATCACCCTTCATTTTGTGATTTTTAAGACATTTCACACATTGAGGTATTATGGCTAAACCTATTTAGATTATAGATTTTTCTTCATTATTGCATGCATATAGTTATAATATAGTTGTGGGTAGGGTTTGGTAAAATTTTAGGGTTGTTTGGTGTCGTATCGGACACGTATCCTACATGTAAAACCCTAATTTTGCTCACTGTTTTTGTTCACTGTCATAGTATATTAACTCACTGTTTTCCATATCTTTTTGAACCAAAACCTAGCCTAGCTAACCCTAACCCTAACCCTGTGTCACTGAGCACGTATTGGTTTTGTGTCGTGTCCAAAATTGGACATAACAGCTCTCAGTTTACACTGTTTAGACACTGCACAGGCACGTGAAATGTGTCCTGCTACCACAGTGTCCAACCACACTCTACACGCCACTTGGACACGTCAAACTTGACATACGACACGGGGCAATGACTGACAGGTCATCTCCAAAGTTTGGGATGACCTCGTATCCTGTCGGACACGGAATCGACTCTCAAAGGGTCGTTCAGTGCACAGTGTACACACACAGACACTCGACTTTGAGCGTGTCGTGTCCACTCTACACGACACGTGGACACTTCGTAGTGTCATGGACACGAAGCCTATCCATAGGCGAACACATTGGACACAACCACGTGGTGTCACGTGTCCCGTGTCGCGAACACGAGACACGCGAAAACACTGACACGCAGTCTGAACACGTATATTAGGGCTTCTGATACGTGTGTCGTGTCCACTCTACACGACACGTGGACGCGTATCAGGCACATGGACACGTAGCCTAGACCTAGGCGCACCTTCGTGCACGAGCACGAGACAGGGGTGCAAGTGTGTCGTGTCCTAGAGTTAAGTGCACACGTGCACGACACTGCGTGTGTGTGTGTGCGTATCTTGATTTACCCGATTGGGTTTTTGGACGGTTGGACACGTTGTGTCGTGTCGTGGTAGACTCCTAGGGACACTAGATACTAGAGGACACCTAGGGGCTCAGTTACCAACCACTAGTGTCGAGCCATAGCTCGGTTTAGTATGTGTACACAGGTTTACCTATGCACTGTGCTATTTTCCAGTTTTGGGATTTATTTCCAGATTTTAAGGGTGAATTTCAAATCGATTTTTGATGTGATTTATATATGTATTAGTATATTTTTAGTATGTGTATGGGTAGTATATATGTATGTATGAGTGTGGGTGAATTTTGGGGGTATTTGGTAGTGTATAGGTGGAGTTATGTATATATACATATGTATGTATATATGTTCTTGTGTGTGTGTGTTTGGGGCTTCTTGGTTCAAGAAATTCTGGAACCCTCCCCCTTCACTGTCCAGGTTAACCCCCCTCTCTCTTTCACTGTCCTGTCCCTCTCTCATACTCACGTCTCTCACTCTATATCCCTCTCTCACATCTCTCTCTCTATTTCCCTCTATATATATATATATATATATATATATATATATATATATATATATATATATATGTTATATTATATATAGTTATATATATTGGTATATATAGTTAAGGGTATATGGGTTATATATATTTATATATATATATATGTATATATTATAGCTATCTATATATGTATATATAATAGGTATATATGTGAGTATAGGTTGTATATATATAATGTATCCCATATTAGTATATAGGAAGTAGCTAGGTAGTGTATATATATATATAGATATATATAGATATATGTATATAGTTGTGACTTCTAAATATAGGTTAGATAAAAACCTATAACCAATAGCCTATGGCTTTGGGGTTAACCCTAAAGGCCTAAAACCCTACTAGTAACCCTTGTAGACTAAAGGTTGACCAAAGTCAACTATTGGTCAAACCATGACCTAATTGACCTAAAAATGACTAGTTCAACTAGTCTGACCATGTTTGACTTAATCACCTTATTGACTAGTCTTTGTTTGACTTAATTACCTTGCTGACTGGTCCTGTTTGACCAATACCTTAGTTGGTCTAAGTTTGACCTAGACTTGATCCAGATTGATCATGTTGACTAGTGTTTGACTAGTTTGATTAGAGTGTTGACCAGGAGTTGACTTTAACCTAGATTAAACTTGTTTGACCTTGTTTGATCTCGTTTGACCTTATTTGACTTAGTATGACTTCCTGTGACCTAGTTTGACTATTAGAGTTGACCAAGAGTTGACTTTTGACCAGATTGACCTAGAATCATGTAGTGTGCATTGTATACTTTATTTTTACCATTGTGGATACATTGTGACTTGTATTGCTCTGATTAGGAGCCATACACCTCTCCTCAGACAGTATATCTTCTTCAGACATTCAGTTATCGGGCGAGTACATTCTCTGACCATTTCATATTTGCCAGGATTTATATTCTTGCTCTAGATTACCTTACTTGATGCTGACACGATTGTTATCACGGATTGGTACTATATGGATCTTTTCATGAGATGTTATCCCCTCGGGAGCATTAGATACAGCATGTTTGTGCGTTTCATGAATCATCATGTATCTCTATGCTTTCATAGATTCACGAATCGCTTGTGACTCATGTACTCTCATGATTCACAGAGCCTCTCATGAATCTCCCATTTATGGGCTTATCATGAATCTTAATATAACTTGAACGGATCCTTGTGTATTGATTGGGGATGGGGGAGTGGAAATAGTCATGTGGATATTACCCCAGTAGCTGTAGTCATGAATCACTTCTAGCTGTAGTCATGAATCTCCTATGCTATTTCACATGTCTATATTTTACTCTGACTCACTAGACACTGCTAGTTCTCTATTATAGTAGATATTTCATTACAGTTCTCTCTTTTGCTACATGTATCTTCTTTCAGCGTTTCCTGTATTTTACTCTATTGCATGCTTTATATTTCCTATCATACTATGCACTGCGTGAGATGTATTGTGCTCGTTCCTGTCCTGATTGGACCTGTTGAAAATATTACAGAGGATGAGGAGGAGGCCCTGGTGTCTACCTATTATGGAGCAGGACTAGATGACACTTATGTTGTGGACCCTCAGCAGGATCCACCTGCAGCTGAGGATGTTGCCCCTGTAGTCTAGACTAGTTTAGTTAGACAGTCTTTCTGTATTATCTTTTGTCTCACATTCTGAGTTGTATTTTGAGATGTGGAGATGTATAGACTCTTAGACTTATTGTATTATGAGTTGACATTCTGATGTTATGTTATCCTAGACACTTGGACTTATTTCATATATTCAACTGTTCTCTTTGAGTTACTGTCTATCTATCTATCTTTCATTCTTCTACCTAGATGTGATTGAGATTATTTTCTGTTTGTCACCTCCATTCGGAGAGTATAAACTGTACAGGTACTTTATATTGTTAGATGATTGACCTAGGACAGCGTTCTACCGCCGACACTGCGGCGTAGGCTGGACGTACCCACTTCTCGTGCCCTGACTCTAGGGTGCTGGTCGTGACACTACCAAACCAGACCACCCCCGTCAGCCTAGCCGTGTCCGGCTCCATCAGCCCCAAACCCATATCCGACGACAACACACTCCGTCAAACCCCGACACAGCCGCCAGTAGCCACCCAAACCTACACCGCCACCGCGGCCATCGTCGCGGCAGCCCACGTCCGCCACCACCATCCGAAAGAAAAAGTAGAAAAAACCTATCCCTAATTTTACCTCCGTCGAGTTGTACCCGGCCGTCGCGGTCTCCGCCTGAGCTCCTCCCCACCCTGGCCTCCCGACCGTCGCACCCGCGGCGTACTCCGTGCTGCCCGGCGACCAAGACAACACCATCAGCCCTCACAGCCTCTCCCGGCGCTGCGCCGTCGCACGCGGTCGCCGTGCTCCGCCCCCTCCGTGAAACCCCCGACCCTCAGCTCCGCGCCTCCCCTTTCCTCATCTCCTCCCCGTTCCACCACCTCGAGACCCCGATCCGCCGCCGGATCTTCGCTCCTACCGCGCCTTCCACCACCGTGAGACGCCGCCCGCCGTCGTTTCCACAAAACGCCGGTGTCCCCTCCGCGTCGCCCGTGTCCACCGCTCGTCTCACCGAACCTTCTCCTCAGCTCTTCCTCACCGTCCCCAAACTCCTCTCCATCTTCGTTTCAGAGTTCGGTCGGTTGGTTTCCTCCAAGGAGGAGAACCACCACCGCTGTTGCTGCTTATTATTTTTCTTCCTTTTTCTCCTTTTTTTTTGTTTGAGAACCGCAACAATTTTTTTTATTTATTTTTTATTTAATATTTTTATTAACTATTATTATATTATCATCATCATTATTATTATTATTATAAGTTATTATTACTGTTATTATTATTATTATTTTATTATTATTATCATTATTATTATTATTATTATTATCATTATTATTATTAATATTTTGTTACTTATTATTAACATTATAATTATGGTATTATTTGTAAATATTTTATTTCCTATTATTATCGAATATATTATTAGTATTAAGTATAATTTTCCTTATGAATTATATAAATATTTTTAAATATTGTTTTAACCCAAGAAATATATTCCTATAGCCATGTGCATAGTTTTTGCCCCAAATCTCTTTTTCTAGATTTTACATTCTCTAAGAATATTTATCTAATGTATTTCTAAATATCGTTTTGTAAAATAAATTTTACGAACTTAATGTCTTTAGCCAAAAACAATTTTTTTACGATTTTCTTGACTCTTAAAGTATTTTTCATATGCTTTTCTCAACTTATAAAAGAAAACCTTTTTTTGTATTATAATTACTTTCCTAAAAATTCATATAGTTATTATTCAATTTTCTTTATTTTTCCATCCGTGACTCAACCCCCTTTTCCCACTCCTTCGCCGAATTTTGTATATCCTCCTATCATCCCTAACTAAATTGACCCTTCTGGACTCAATGACACGATCCGTGCCACCATCAGAGGTCCCCTTGTGTAGTTGTTACACCAAAGACGCAATTCATGCCACTATGATTATCGCAGCACACCAGGCGTCCTACCAGGCAAGACACCTTGCCATTTGTTGTCTATTTATTTTAGCTCATATTTCATGCATTATTTATTTTCTTTATGCAAAATAAACTGTGATACATGGCATAACCTGTTAGAACTTACTGTTCATTTATATTTCCTGCTATGTATTATTTTTCTCACATTAAACCTAGATTTAAGGGACCACCTTGTGTGTTGCATTCATTAGCCATGACACGTTGTAACACGAAGTTGTGTGTCGCATGTAGGACACGGAAGTATGTGATTGGCTGGCCACCAGTACGTACAAGTCGTACGATAGGAATAACCGCTAATAGAGGTTGCATGCTAGTTTGACTTAGCGGTTATAGTGGTTTGTGTTGTAGATACAACACAGTAGGCATTGGGCGGAGAGGACAATTCCTTAGCGTACGGGCATCGATGCACTTCCCTTGTGACCCGGACTCTCCGCTAGAGATATGGGGTTGACCCATGATTACTGACGGCCACTGACGATTCTGCGGAACATCATGCTCTTACTGATGGGGCCTCTGGTGCCCAAGGGGGACTACGCCGATCCTATTTAGCCAGGGCCCATGCGTAGGAAGGATTGTTCTTAACTATATTTCACTTAGAACGGTAGGCTACCTTTATCCGTTAGGTACGAGTACTTTTGGTTTGGGTACTTGTATCTGACTGTGGCTTGGAACAATAGCTTGTCGCGGATTAGTTCGTCACATCTTGTCCTTGTTTGGTTGTAGGTGTGACTTACTACTTCGATGAGAAGGTATTGAACCTTGTTGGGGTTCGGATACCATATTGGATTCATAGCATGGAAAGATACGTCGCCGTGAATTAGTTTACCATCTCCTGTCCTTGTTTGGTTGGGGGGATGGTACGCTCGTTCAGTAGGTGCGTATTGGACCATGTTATAAATTCAATTGACTTATTTATTGAGCAATATTTATTTAGTTGATATGGCATGATATTATGTGTCTTGTTACGTCCCTCTGAGGACCTAGTTATCTCTTTAGGTGTATGCTATTGTCTTTCGCAGGTGTTCTAGCTCTAGCCGTGTTCATCGCTATTTCTTCGAGGATGATTACATTTGGATCGTCTTCGCTTCGCTCGCCAAAATCTTTCTTTTATTGTATATTTCTTTTCATAGTTAGTAGTGGATTTGTCTCCGCCCAACTACATGTACCAAATGACAATTTTATAGTTGATTATATGATATCTTCTATTCTTTTATTCTTGTGTGGATGAGATTAGTTATGGTTCTACTGTATTTTACAGCTTATGTATTTATACGAGGCTTCCATATATTGGAGTATACTTTGTATGAATACAGCTGGCATGTCTATGTTCCTAGTCCTACGTATTTTGGGACTGGGGCGTTACATATTTTTGTGTGGCCCATGCAGGTCAGGATAAATTGTTTGGTTACTTTACCGTACCAAGCAAGCCTGCGTATAGGATTAGAAGTCTAGGATCTCATCCACATACTTGACCTCCTTCCTCGATTCTATATTCGAACTACCGTTCGACTCATCGATTGTATCTTGCTTGATTCCTTCTATCATAAATTCTTATCTTCCCTTCGTGGTTGTTAGAGATTGACCCTACTAGTTAGATGTCCCAAACACCATTAGTTTAATTCTTTAAGTTGGGTAGAATACCCCACACACCCTTGACCATTAAGGGAATACAAATGGTATTATCTATACCATAGAGACTAGAGGAAGTTAACCCATTTGGTCAACCAAGCCTTGGTCAATAAAACCGTAGAATGATGGTATAGAAATAAACAAGAATTAGATCCTTATGACTCTTAGACCATTCGTATTTGTTTTTATTCATCTATTATCGTGCCTATATTTTACTATCTAGACTAATGATGCTAATGTAGCCTAGTTTTTACAAGCTTAGCCTTTTACCAAGCTTGTTCGTGACATATATGTTAATGGAGGTACCCCACTAACATATTGTCTATCAGAACCAGTGCATAATGGTCTGATCAACCAAGTGCACTTTTGTTCGCTTTTATCTATCGTTCTACGTGGATGGGTGGGTACATAGCTAAACTTGTCCTCTAGAGTCCCGTCCGCGACTGCCTTGGCAACTCCTTTTGAATTATTCGGTCGCCTTTGAACCACGTATTCGTATTCGATAACGCCTCCTTCGAACTCTATGTTGCTTTCGCCTTCACCTATTTTAGAAGGACGAAAGCGTCATACTGGAACTTCCTCTAACCTTCCCATCGGCTATGACCATTCTCATTCGATGTTGCTATATCTTTATCCCAAACTACTCGGCCCTATCAAGACCCTCTAACCGCTTAATTTAAGTGAATCTTTTTCGTTCTATTAATCATGATCCTCATTCATTACCCGTGACCATACCGTATTTTTTTTTCTATGATCTAGATCGTGAATTATTACGGTATGATTTGTTATAAATTGTTTTCCATCGATACCCCTTGTGTCTTCTCACCCCCTACGAATTCTTAATTTCGAGGACGAAATTCTTTTAAGTTGGGTAGGATGTAAAATCCCTTAATTTCTACTATATTTTTTTATCGATTTTGGTACTGATTTAAAATTTTTGTATAGTACGTCGCGTAGTCGTATTGTACGTCGTGCACAAAATTTTATTTTTCGTTTTTGCTCGACAAGTGCGAATATGTGCGAGCGTACATATTTTTAGAAAAACATTTTTTCTATTTTTATGGTTTCAAAATAATATATGTAATAATTATTTCTAGCTATCATTTTCAAGTTTATGATTTTAATTATGAAAAGTCTTTCATTTATACAGTTAGAATAATAAATTATTTTTCCTATAAAATGGTATATTAGAAAAGTATATTTATGTAAACATTATTTGTACATACATATATATTTAGTAATTATTTATTAGTTATTTTAAATAAAAGTGTATTTTTGAAATTATTATTATAGCATTTTAGAAAACATATTTTGAAATTATTGTACCAATTTAAATCTTGATTTGATTTATGGATATATTTTAAATAGTAAATTAATTTCTATATTTGGAATTTGGGTTATCTTAATTGATTTTAAAATAAAGGATAGAATTTAAATTAGATTTGAATTGGACTTGGATTTGGATTTGGATTATGTAATTGATTTAAATTTAGTAACTTAATTATGTAATTTGGGTTTTAAATATCGTAATCCCTATCTTAATGGAAATTTTCACATCCTATAAATAGGCAGGTACTCCTCCATTATTTCTCCACAAGCCATAACTCCACAAATATTCTCCACCCACGTGCGTGCATCGTGTCCGTGTTCCACCATCAAATTCTTATTCCAATTCTTTTACAAATACATCATCTTCTTTGTGTCGGACAAATCCCGACAGTCAAATCTATTACCTTAACTATCCTCCGTCCACCCACAGACTCATGTTGCCGCCCTCCGACCACGGACAGACCAACGCCCCCTCTTGTATTATCCCTACCGTTCCCCGACCACCACTAACACATCACCACCTTCCCACCCGCACTCTCATCCCTATCGCCACCGCACACCCGAACTCGACCACCCGCCGAACCCTTCGACACCCGCCGAACCCTTCGACACCCGGCAACAACATTCACCACCACCATTACAACCACGACGAACCTCTACCAAACCCGACCACCCCCGTCACCCTAGCCGTGTCCGGCTCCATCAGCCCCAAACCCATATCCGACGACAACACACTCCGTCAAACCCCGACACAGTCGCCAGTAGCCACCCAAACCTACACCGCCACCGCGGCCATCGCCGCGGCAGCCCACGTCCGCCACCACCATCCAAAAGAAAAAGAAAAAGACGAAAAAATCTATCCCTAATTTTACCTCCGCCGAGTCGCGCTCGGCCGCCGCGGTCTCCGCCTGAGCTCCGCGCCACCCTGGCCTCCCGACCGTCGCACCCGCGACGTACTCCGTGCTGCCCGGCGACCAAGACAACACCATCAGCCCTCACAGCCTCTCCCGGTGCTGCACCGCTCCACGCGGTCGCCGCGCTCCGCCCCCTCCGTGAAACCCCAGACCCTCAGCTCCGCGCCTCCCCTTTCCTCATCTCCTCCCCGTTCCACCACCTCGAGACCCCGATCCGCCGCCGGATCTCCGCTCCCACCGCGTCTTCCACCACCGTGAGACGCCGCCCGCCATCGTTTCCACCAAACGCCGGTGTCCCCTCCGCGTCGCCCGTGTCCACCGCTCGTCTCACCGAACCTTCTCCTCAGCTCTTCCTTACCGTCCCCAAACTCCTCTCTATCTTCGTTTCAGAGTTCGGTCGGTTGATCTTCTCCAAGGAGGAGAACCACCACCGCTGTTGCTGCTTATTATTTTTCTTCCTTTTTCTCCTTTTTCTTTGTTTGAGAACAGCAACAATTTTTTTTATTTATTTTTTATTTAATATTTTTATTAACTATTATTATATTATCATCATCATTATTATTATTATTATAAGTTATTATTATTGTTATTATTATTATGATTTTATTATTATTATCATTATTATTATTATTATTATTATCATTATTATTATTAATATTCTGTTACTTATTATTAACATTATAATTATGGTATTATTTGTAAATATTTTATTTCCTATTATTATCGAATATATTATTAGTGTTAAGTGTAATTTTCCTTATGAATTATATAAATATTTTTAAATATTGTTTTAACCCAAAAAATACATTCCTATAGCCATGTGCATAGTTTTTGCCCCAAATCTCTTTTTCTAGATTTTACATTCTCTAAGAATATTTATCTAAGGTATTTCTAAATATCGTTTTGTAAAATAAATTTTACGAACTTAATGTCTTTAGCCAAAAACGATTTTTTTATGATTTTCTTGACTCTTAAAGTATTTTTCATTTGCTTTTCTCAACTTATAAAAGAAAACCTTTTTTTTGTATTATAATTACTTTCCTAAAAATTCATATAGTTATTATTCAATTTCCTTTATTTTTCCATCCATGACTCAACCCCTTTTTTCTACTCCTTCGCCGAATTTTGTACATCCTCCTATCATCCCTAACTAAATTGATCCTTCTGGACTCAATGACACGATCCATGCCACCATCAGAGGTTCCCTTGTGTAGTTGTTACACCAAAGACGCAGTTCATGCCACCATGATTATCGCAGCACACCAGGCATCCTACCAGGCAAGACACCTTGCCATTTGCTGTCTATTTATTTTAGCTCATATTTCATGCATTATTTATTTTCTTTATGTAAAATAAACTGTGATACATGGCATAACCTGTTAGAACTTACTGTTCATTTATATTTCCTGCTATGTATTATTTTTCTCACATTAAACCTAGATTTAAGGAACCACCTTGTGTGTTGCATTCATTGGCCTTGACACGTTGTAACACGAAGTTGTGTGTCACATGTAGGACACGGAAGTGCGTGATTGGCTGGCCACCAGTACGTACAAGCCGTGCGATAGGAATAACCGCTAATAGAGATTGCATGCTAGTTTGACTTAGCGGTTATAGTGGTTTGTGTTGTGGATACAACACAGTAGGCATTGGGCGGGGAGGACAATTCCTTAGCATATGGGCATCGATGCACTTCCCTTGTGACCCGGACTCTCCGCTGGAGATACGGGGTTGATGACCCATGATTACTGACGGCCACTGACGATTCTACGGAACGTCGTGCTCTTACTAATGGGGCCTCTGGTGCCCAAGGGGTACTACGCCGATCCTATTTAGCCAGGGCCCATGCGTAGGAAGGAATGTTCTTAACCATATTTCACTTAGAACGGTAGGCTATCTTTATCCGTTAGGTACGAGTACTTTTGGTTTGGGTACTTGTATCTGACTGTGGCTTGGAACAATAGCTTGTCGCGGATTAGTTCGTCACATCTTGTCCTTGTTTGGTTGTAGGTGTGACTTACTACTTCGATGAGAAGGTATTGAACCTTGTTGGGGTCCGAATACCATATTGGATTCATAGCATGGAAAGATACGTCGCCATGAATTAGTTTACCATCTCCTGTCCTTGTTTGGTTGGGGGGATGGTATGCTCATTCAGTAGGTGCGTATTGGATCATGTTATAAATTCAATTGACTTATTTATTGAGCAATATTTATTCAGTTGATATGGCATGATATTATGTGTCTTGTTACGTCCCTCTGAGGACCTGGTTATCTCTCCAAGTGTGTGCTATTATCTTTCACAGGTGTTCTAGCTCTAGCCGTGTTTATCGCTATTTCTTCGAGGATGATTACATTTGGATCGTCTTCGCTTCGCTCGCCAAAATCTTTCTTTTGTTGTATATTTCTTTTCATAGTTGGTAGTAGATTTGTCTCCGCCCAACTACATGTACCAAATAACAATTTCATAGTTGATTATATGATATCTTCTATTCTTTTATTCTTGTGTGGATGAGATTAGTTATGGTTCTACTACATTTTACAGCTTATGTATTTATATGAGGCTTCCATATATTGGAGTATACTTCGTATGAATACAGCCGGTATGTCTACGTTCCTAGTCCTACGTATTTTGGGACTGGGGCATTACAAGTTGACTTTTCATTCATTCATTCTCTTCCTCGATAATCGAGATAGCTGTTCATTCATTTAGCGTCTCTTCCTCGAAAATCGAAGTGACTATTCATTCATTCACTTTCTTTGACTTATCATTTATTCATCTATTAATCATGGCATTTATTGTCTCTTATTTACTTTATTGTAAATAACAAGAATTCATGTTCCCCATACATCTGAATTCCGATTATCTACATTAGCAACTTGTCACATCCTTATTACCTCTGATAAAGTTGTCTATTGAAATAACAATATTACTAAACTTTATATTCTGTTCTGCCACGTCCACATTACCTCTGAGCAGATATAATAAATATTATTATTTTCTAAATCAAGAGATATATCATGTCCAGTACCTCTGAATATATTTTCTTTTCTATTACTTATATCTATAACAAGATATGCAACAAGCAATGGAACCACATAAAAAATTTCTTATTTTATTTATATTTTTAAAAAATAATACATTGTAATAAAAAAGGCAACAAGTTTTGCTCATTCTACTCTGAAGGATAGGTAATAAGTTCTGCAATTTATTTCTTCAGAACTTGAACTCTTTCATCACGAGAATCAAGCACTCTCTGTCTGGCTTTAACTCTTCCTGATTCAGGATCGAAAGGTTGTAGAGCAGCAGTTTGACGTGCTAGTTCTTCATTCTGTAGACGTTCAAATTCCTCTTTCTGATTCTTCAGAGCTTCTACTTGATTTACAGCAGCTTGGTGCAACTGATTTTCTTGTTCTAAGCTCTGCTTGACAGTATTGAGTTTTGCTTGAAGCTGGGCAATTTTAGCCTCCAGATCAACAGTCTTCTTCTCTTCATCTACAGTTTTAGTTTTATGGCTCTCAATAATAACAGCTGCATCAGCAATTTGAATGTCTAGTTCGGAGGATTGTCTAGTAAAAATCGGCAAAAATGCTTCAAAATTGGCTTTACTAGTCTCTGTTTCTCGAGCCATAGCCTCATATTATGTGTTTATTAGTTGCTCGATGTCTCCTCTTTTTAGCTCCTTCTAAGCTTTAATTGAGCCCTCCAGCTCATTCAAAATGTGTTCCAAAAATGTAGCATGAGCCTCGTCTCCTTGGCTTCGGATACCTCCAATCAAGAATGAAGAAGGAGTTCTGATGGTACTGAAAGGAACATCTTCTCTCTCTATTACTCTATGAACCAGACGCTCCAGGGATGTAAAGAAAACTTTTGTGAAGGAGGCCACCACGAATTTGTTAGTTGTCATGGCTCCTGGAGTGGCTACTATGTCCGTTGGAGTTTTTACAGTTTTAGTAGGTGGAGGCACTTCATCTTGAGCGCTAATGTGAGAAGAGCTTCCCTCCCCTACTACAGTCCCTGTAGGTTCTTCTACAAATCACATATGTCACTTATATTAGTAACATATAATGCTGAGGGCACTACGACAAATAGATCATGCTTAGAAATTTACCTGAGCTAGGTACATCACGAGGAGTCTCAAGAGGTTTGATTGTTTCTTACTGAAGCTTTGACAGGGTCTCTGCAGACATAGTAGCTTGACTACTTCCTGCTCCCGATTCAGTCTGAAGTGGCAGAGTAATTAGAGTTTGATTTACTAATTCTGTTGCCACTCCAGACGTCTCAGGTTTCTCAGAGATTATGGGTTCATCGATCTTGGGATTGATATTTTCGTCATCGCTAACCACATTCTCCTCATCTTCAGCAGTTGAAGGATCTTCATCAGCTGGGAGTTCCTGAGGTGATGGTGCATTCACTAAAGTTTGTTTTTCTTTAGTGATGTTATTCCAATCATCATCATATATTTTATCACCAAAGTCACAATCAGCTAAGGCTTCAATCATCGCCACTTCAGAATGAGTAGACTCTTGAGCTTTTGGAGGATCTTGTGGAGGAAAATCCTTCTCTGGAGAGGTAGCTTCCTGACTCATAGGAGTTGGAGATGGAACTTTTATCCCCGCCGCAACAAGTATATTTGCGGGAACACATACCATCATATTTTCTAATCTCAAAGCTTCTATGGTGGTAGTAGGAGGCTGGACATCTGCTGAAGTAACCAATGCAAAGAAAAGATCAATTAATTATGCATCTTTGACAGAAAAATTGATATATTAGGGTATATCACAATTTTGATATTACCTTCTTGAGATGGTATTTCTTCAGTGATTACCAACTTTCTCCTGACCTCCCTGTGAGATGCTGCGACCGACTCTTCAGCAGCTCCGGTGCGATCACTCTCCGGATCGATCAAAGAAGTAGATGTTCCTCCTTATGTGACTCTCCCCTGCTTCTGAATAGAAGAAGGAGTGATGTCCTTCTCTCCAGAGGAAGAACTGAGGAGCATCTATTTTGATTGAGAACGAGTTATTCTCGTGGTCGTTGGTTCATTGATAACAAGTGATGTCCTTCTCTTCTTCTCCGGAGCCCTTTGAGAGTCAGGTCTATTATCCAGCTGAGGAGGGGCCGTCGTCACCTTAACCTTTCTTTTCTTTAATCCCTTGGCAGGGGATTTCTCTTTCTGCACCTTTAAGGATACGTCTCGAGGATCCTGAACTTCATCGAGATAGTTCTTTTGAATAGAAGCTTCTAATGGTGGATCTGTAGGATCTTTGTCCTCTGCATCTCGAAAAGAGTGAGCAGCGTGTTTTCCCTGTTTGGATCGCTTTTCACTTGCGAAGCTGTGTGCAGGATGGAAGTTTTAAGCGAATGTGTTTGCTGAAGTATAGACGTTTGCGTATGTATATAACATACGCGGGCCTTGTGGAAGATTGTAGGGCATGGAAAATATAGCTTTTGTATTCCGGACGTTGTAATAGCTCCAGGCCCTAGCCCTAGCCCCATCAATGAGGTAACCCTTGGCCTGTAGGCAAGTGGTAGCGTTACCCACATGAAGCTGATCATATCCGAACTGCCATACAAATCGACTTGGCAGGTACGGTTCCAAATAGCACTCTTCCTCGAATCTGTAGACCAAATGAGAGGGACGGATCACCTACAGCCACGAAAAGATGGGTAGGCTTAAACAAAGTGATTCTGCAGCTAAATCCATCATTTGTGGAGACAAGCCTCATACCCATGAGGAGGCCCAACACACTGAAAACTCCATCCCGATCCACGGTTCAAGGCAAATCTGTAATCTGAAAGAGCGGTATATTGCCAGTGAGCATTGGAAAAATGTCTGATGAAGTCTCCGTCAACAGTTCCCATATCAGGGTTCATCAAACAGGGATGGTGAAGCAATAGCCATCCGAATAGATAGGTGTATGGCATCTCGGTATGAGGGAAATCTTTCCTCGCCATTTTGTCATTTTGTATAGTCTGTACAAAAGAACGTAATCCTGCGTTCAAGGGCAAGGTCATGGCCGATAAGAGATCCATCTTGTATCCAAAGACAAGACGTGCTGCAGCAAACAGGACGTCCCGATAGAATCTGTCGACTGTACTGGCTCCTGGAACTATAAAGCGCCATAGCCATAAAGATAGAAAACCCGCTAGCTAGGCCTCTTGCGACATGGATCTGTAACCCTGTATAAGGTAACTCTGGAGAGTGTCGCCAGCCTTGAACGGATGCAAAATCTCATCCAGCGTGACATCTCCATGTTCATGTTGCTCCATCAGATATTGCATGTCGCTCTGATTGAAGGGTTCAAAAAAACGAGGAGCACAGGCTTGACCTTCGAGTGGCTTGTCCTCCCGTACATGACCCAAGAATAGATATGGCATCCACTTGGTGGTATAACAAGTACCTGTAGTGGCGCTTTTGTAATAGAGCGAGCAGATCTTATAGTGACACAGTAATTCTTGGAAGACGGCAATTATTTGAGGATTCTCCTCTACCATAGCATCCAATTCGTCATTGGTAGGCACATACTTTTCGTATGGATTATCGCCCATCGGTAGGTGAGAGAGAGATTCCATTTCATGAATAGCAAATCCCATTTCTCTATAGGGAGTTATGAAAGTCCCAGTGCTTTCATTGTTCCTATCTACTAGAGCCAAGAACATATAAGCGTTCGGGCGAATGCCATATACTGTAGTCCAGTTGGCATTGTAGAAACCTAGATCGAGGAGCTTGTCCTTGAATTGATCCAGAATCCAAATAGACAAGCTGCTCCAGTGCTTCATCTCTGGGTTAACCAGACATGTCATACGCATAGCGCAGTTTGGATATCTTCCTTCAGCTTTTGCAAATGTATTTACAAAAATGGGTATTCTGACCGGAAGGAGTAAGGAGGAATCCTCGGGAGGGATGCAGCTTGGCTTCATACCTCTTAAATGTGTACTGTACTTTTCAGAAGTACTATAAAAGAGGTCCCTGCACTTCGGGCCCATTCTGTAACAGATTTTGCCGACTCTTGCCTGCTGAATGGGAGTCAGATCCCATGACATTCTTCTGGGATAGCTGGCAAAAGCATATTGGGATAATGCCATAGACATTGATATTTCCGTGAGGTATATGACTTTATCCTTATTTATGAAAATTCTCTCCTCTTTTCTAGTCTTGGGTTGAGAAGTTTTCTTTATGGCATCTCCAAAAAGAAAGGCAGGCTTCTTATGAACTACACCATCTAGACTTTCAAGAGGCTCTCCGTTCATTAAGCTCAACAAGGTTTGGTTCTCTTGATCCATGAGCAGGGTTCTTCGTACTTCAGGACCGTCGTACTGAGGGAATGTGACATGAGACAAATTCTTCTTGTACTCCGAGACATTGAATGTTGAAGCAAATCTTTCAGCATTAGGGTCTTCTCTGAGATCAACTGCAAAGAAATACATGAACAAAATTTTTTACAAGCAACAAGAGTGTGCAACTTTATAAAGAGCAAAACAATTAAGTTGTACAAACCATTAAGTTGCAAAAACATCCTAGGTTGCGCCAACAATTAAAGTTGCACAACATCTTGAGTTGCACAAACATTCTGAGTTGTGCAACATCTTAGGTTGCGCAACAATTAAGTTGCGTAACATTCTGAGTTGCGCGACAACCTGAGTTGCGCAACATACTGTGTTGCGCGAAACTTAAGTTGCGCAACATCTCAGGTTGCACCACATACTGGATTGTACCTCAACTTAGTTATACAATATTTTTGATTGCGTAAAAACTAAGTTGCGCAATAGCATGCGCAACACGGTTCGTAAGAATGAACAGTGCTCAAATAAAGCAACCACCCCCTAGGAAAGGGTGGCACAAAATTCGTAATGCGCCAAATACTCTAAAAAGAGGGGCGCAAGTCAATTTCATCGTCCATAGGTCAAATTTGTTCGTCCTTGGTCACCTTCCAGTGCCGGGTTTGTTGTCTTTCGTCGAGAAGAGGGTGGCACGTACTGAGGTACACGAGTCGACGAAGCACGAGTCGAAGGGGCGGCGATACCCTTTCCTTTGTCGGCGGTGGTCTTCTTGGGGGCCATGACGTCGAGAGAATAGTCGAAGAAGAAGTTTGCAAGGATTCAAAGAAGATTAGAAGCAAATGTAAAGAGTTACAATCGGCTAAATAAGGGTTATTTATAGCCTAAAAGATAGAATCCTAACAGTCACCGTAAGTTGCGCATGAAAAATCGTAACAACTTGTAACAGACTGTGCGAGATAGGCGCAACTTGACTCAGTCATTGTCATGATTCAAAGTATTTCGAAGTTTTGTAAAATTTCAAAATTCGAAAACTTTTAAGGGAGTCTTGTAGAGCCTAAAAATCAAGTTGCGCCATATTTTTACTGTCCAAAAATCAAGTTGCGCCACTGTTTTGAAGCTTAAAGGATTAAACTGTACCACTGATTAGGTTGTGCCTGACAACATACTGTGCCCAAATCACATTGTGCCTAAGCCTACGTGGCGTCTGACAAATAATGGCCATTATTGCCTGACAGCACTGACAGCTGACAGCATGATAAATGAAGAAAATCTCTTCGAATCCCTCAAAGCGTGCCGCTTAAGATGATTTGATTGACAACTGTCCTGCACACCCTGCAAGTTACATCTAGGCGCAATCTGAATAAATTCTCTGCACACCCTGCAAGTTGCGCCTAGGCGCAATCTGAATAAATTTCTCTCATACATTCAAGAGTTGCCACGTGCCTATGCACTGGGTTGCACCTAGGCGCAACCCAATCAGGCGCAGTTTGACTTGTTAACTGAAGCTCACGCAACCTGATAAAGTTGAGACAACTTACATTCTAAAGCAGGACGACGTGGCGCACATGCCACTAATATCTCAAAACTTGTCCACTACTCTGTACACTATCATGCGCATCTCAATCACATGATGCCACGCGTCTAAATACAGTTAGTACACGAATGTGTAACTGAATGAAAGTTGGCGCAACATAACGTTGGCACAACCAAAAGTGGCACAGTCCAGCCTCGCACACATCAGAATAACTGCTAAAACAGTTATTTTTAGAACTATATAAATAGAGTTTCCAATCATTATCAAAGCATGACAGATCAAGAACTTTTGTAAAATTGCTGCTGCATTCTTCAGAGGCACTAGTTTTCAAGTTCACATAGTCCAAGGGATAAAGTGATCATCTTCTGATCAGATTCCTACATTTGTACTTCCTCAGAAATCAATTGTACTCCTGTACTCTTTTCTTAGTTTGTAATCAAACTTTTGTTTTTGCAAACAAAGCCCATCGACAATCATCCATCTAGTGAACACCAACGGGTTGATACGGCGAACTGCAATGACACAATATTTGTCGTAACTTTCTTTTGGTCATTGCAGATTGTGATGGAGTCGATTAATTGCTAGATTTTACCTTTCAATACATAATAATCAGGTATTAGATAATGTATGTAGCGATGGTACAAACAGTATTTTGGGTCGTTGATAGGCCCGGAATCATTGGCTCGCCTAATATCAAGCAGCTTCAGCTTGTTTTCTTTCATCAAGATGTGGAAGATAGTCGTGGTATATTCCTCGTTAAAGGTTGTAACCTCCTTATGATTTTTCTATTTTTTCTATTTTTGGAATATATATATATATATATATATATATATATATATATATATATATATATATATATATATAATTTTTAGGTAATATTGTTCTTTTAGTGAAGGGATTGGCAAAGTCGTAATTACTGAAGATGAAGTGGCAACATTGGTAATTATTGGAAAGCCTTAGGGGAGTGACATGATTGGTAAATAACTAATCATGGTTGCTTATTAGTCATGGCTTAGGTTAATTATGTAATTAATTAAAAGGATGAAATATTCCTTGGAATCTTGAATATTTCTTAGATATTCTCAAGAATATTTTCAGAATATTTATTTTTCTAAATTGTTCCATTAGAGACTATAAATAGCCACTAATCCTCATTGTTATTCTTATGTCAGCCGTGTCGAACTTGGGTCCGACCCTGGGTGCCGATCCCATTTTATTAGTATTGCTACTCAATTACAATAACAAGTTATTCTCGTGTCCAACATGACACATCCCCAATCCACAAAGATAAAAACATCCAAAATTCCTTGTGTCCTCGAGTTCGACCTCGAGGACACACTGAAACACTAATTCCCTGTGTTATGTGGACACGTTACAGATTATTCCCTAGCCCTAAACCCTAAACTTCGTTCGTCCTGTCATTATGTCCTTCCCTACTGTATCTCCACCACACAGAAGTACTGCAATGGCCAGCTTCGTTCGATCGCCACTGCCTATACCAGATCTGCCACTGTTGAGCGATGTGTCGATCGATCCTCGCCGACCGTCTCTCGATCTGGATCCATAGTCTCAGTCCATCCTTGATCGACTCGCCACCTGATCTTGTAAGGGTCAGCCACCCAGAACCGCTCCTCCGCCGCGGAGGATCACTGCCGATCAAACCTGGGCCGCTGAGTGGCCGAGACTCCTCTCCAAATAAACTCTGCTCATCTTGCCGTTGTGTTCGGTGTTGCCGTGTCTCCACCATACTGGACCACTGCAACCGCTAGCTCCGACCGATCACCACCTCCTCTACCAGATCTGCCACTACCGAACGTTGTGTTGACTAATCCTTGTCGATCACCTCATGATCAGGATCCTCAGTCATCACCTTCCTCGATCGATTTGCTACTTGATCCTGCGAGCATCAGCCGCCAAAAACTGCTTCTCTACCGCCTAGGATCACCGTTGATCGAACCCCAGCTACCGAGTGGCCGAGACTGTGACCTCTTCTTTCCAGGTCTGGATGTCGAAACCGCCTCTTCGCCGTCGTGTCCCTGTGCTGACTGGTGGCTGTAGAAGCATAAAAAATACAAAAGAGAGATGCATAGACTTTATGCGTCTAAATGACATCTCAAGTTTGAAGTAGTTCTTGAAGCCTATGATGGTTAAAAAGACGCATAGTCAGAGAAGAGTCAGAAAGACGCATAGTCAAAGATGATATAGAAAGATACATAGTCGAAGACGAGCCAGAAAGACGTATAGTCTGTTCAGCGCATAACGTTTTCTTGTCTCTTATACGAAATGATGACCTTTGGACAGTGTGTATTACACAAACTCCGAAGAAGGTGTCAGAAATTACGTCACCATCATTATTATATTTCGACAGCTGTAAAAGAGTAGCCTTATGCGGCCAATTCCAAGATGATCGCTTGCAGTATGTAGTTAAGGGGTATGTGTCTAAAGTTATTTGACACATAGCTAATAAAAAGATTGTATGCTGACATGACAATGTTTTTTGCATCATGTCTCAAAATTGGTGGCAAGCTATACGTGATTCTCGAACACATTTACTCCCCACTAACCCCTAAGTCAAATGCGCTTATCCATTCTCATGCGCCTCTGAGATAGAAGACAGTGTATTTTTTGTACACGTACATAGCTGTTTCAGTGAAGAAAAGCTATAAATAGAGGACATGTCTTCCTCGCACAAGGATGCACAGAGAGGCTATGTATGCTACATCTTTGCTAAAAACTTCCAGAGAGAGAGCTTTTAGTGATAGAGTTCCATTTGATGTCAAAAGTTTATCAACAGACAAGCTTCATCAACCTTTGCATTGGATCCTCAATGGAGTAAAGAAGTAGAAGTAGATTTAACTTCTATCGCCCCAATCCTGAGATATGATTGTACTCAAATGTTTTGTTAAAGATTCTTATTGTACTATTTTCTTACATTAATACAAAAGTTTCAGTCCTTCTGGACTTTTTGTGTTCTAACAAAAATGACAACTTTGCTGGAGACGACTTTCTTCACTGATAAGAAAGTGGTAGCGCAATCCGATGTCACAAAGCTTGGTTCAGTTAAAAAGATATTGGTCGTGCAATTTGACCAACAAGCATATGAAGTGATCCTGTCGGACAAAGACTCTGCTCCGACCGCTAAGGGTCAAAAGACAAAGCGTGCTCGTAGAGTTTTGGTCTCAAAGTCTCTCTCCGCTCTTCCCAACGCCTATGATGGTAAGGGAAAGAATTTGGCCAATCCTGGCCAAAACAACAACTTGGAGGCACATGACTCAGTATTAGCCATTACTGCTTCCAAGAAGATTTTTTGCTAGACACGCATAAGGCTTATCATGCGTCTAAGAAGGGCTCTACCAATAAGCCATTAACCAAACCCTGTGCTTCCTGCATGAAGCATAACAGCAAGAAGGCACATACGAATTATGCGCCTAATAACATGGTTGTCATCCTAATAACAGGGTTGTCATTCATGACAGAGGTACTTATCCCAAGTTTAGGAAAAAATAATGAACAACATTCGACTTTTGGCAGAGAAAAATGCTACAATGCCAAAGATTTGAGTATTGGAACTTCTGTCCCTGGCCAACCAACAGAAGAGTTTTGCCTCAGCACAGAACTCTAGATGCTTAACTAAAAAAAAGAAATCTGTCTTCTATAGACTTTCTTTTTCGACCAACACTATGCGTCAAGAAAAGGCTCCAAGTCATGCACCTCTTCGTGTCATGCACGCAAATGATGGCAAGTTGTACAAATTGAAATCTATGCGTCCCAGTCATCCATGCGCATCTCCTCCACGTGATGTAAACTCATGCACATTGCCTCTTAATGTGCATGAAATGAGTCCACATGGCAGAACCACTCAAGACCTAAGTACTGGTCTTTCCAAGTATTCATAATCCAACTTTTCCATGCGCGGATCCTATCCAGGTGCATAAGAAGGGAAAAGAGGTCATACATCCTTCTGTTGATCTATGTGATATGCTTTGATAAAAATGTAATTAAACGAAGATGTCATCAAACACAATTGTGTCTCCTCAAAGACATTCATGTTCAAAGATTGTTATCAATTGCTGCTGCTCAAAGCAGTTGATCAACCAGCTAGGCGATCTGCCTTTCAAAGATTGTAACCAAACTTGCCGAATTTGTCGTGTCTTGGATGACAACTTTCTGATAATGAAGATGTGTTACCGGTGGCCTCGGTTTATGCAACATCAAGCCGAGGAGATGATCAGGTGTATTTATCCTCTTCGTCTAGTGGAAGTCAAAGAGCCCTTTCACCATAGGGTGTTTATCAATGAACTCGTTCCCGATCTAGACATTCTTCTGGCATACTTCAAGTTACAGGACAAGATAATGTTGTTCTCATGAATGGGGGTAGCAATATTCCAGTCTTTGATCATTCTATGTCCCATTCTGATGACAGAGCACCTCAGACTTCAGAAAGAAGTATTACTGGTGAACCTAGAGACGATGCAGTCTCAGTCAGGGTCGAGCAGTACTAATTATAGTAATACTTCCTTGCATACTTCTCCATCTGGCAGTCCACATACAACATCCCTGTGTGTGATGGGTAATAAAGAATGAGGTAGTAATATCGACAGAGAATTGACAATCTTGATAACATGCTACAGAGTGTTATGACAATGATGTAGCAGAAAACAATAATGAACATGCAAATAGCCCTGCATCAATCTCGTTCGCCTACTCTATCTCTTGTTGATCAAGATGCGATTGGAGTATCTCTAAACCATAATTCATTACCGATAGTTAGGAATGCTCCTATGCCAGCAACGCAACAGGCACAACCAGTTATCATATATCCTACTACTTCATATCAGCCAGTTGATGCTCTAGAAGCTATTTGAGGCATCAATGCTCGATTGGATTATATGAATTCAAAAGAGGAGCTCCACGAGTTGGAAATGTCACATCCTTATCTTTTAGAATGGGACGACATGGTTTGTCTACCGAAATACGAACCTCAATCACTGATTCCCTATGACGAAACAGGTTCACAGAGATAACATTTGATATATTTTTACTCCTAGACTGTTCACATACCAAAGAATGATGTACTTTGGTCTAAATTGTTCATTTGTAGTCTAGATGATGATTGCATTAAAACCTTTAATGGTCTAGAGAAACTGTTTATTACTAGATTCTACGAGGGAACAAGTGATGTCTCCATGTCAACTTATTGCAACAAAGTAGGACGATAAAGAGCCATCTCGTAAATTTATTGAACGATTCAGGAGACTAGCAATGAAATTGCATCATGGGACTCCTCGGTTAGTATTAATTGACGCATGCAGAGGTAACTTCTTACCTACGGTCAGATTCTGTATAGGACCTGATGACTATAATGATTAGCCAGCTTTCATCGTTGCTGTCGATAAAGCAGAAGAGTCTGTCCAAGTTTTACATTTAATCAAACTCAAGTACCGGAGGAAAAAAGAAAGCACACCCAGAATAATAATACCACTGGAAAAACAAAAGAAAAGAATATTTTACTGTAGATGTTTTTGTCGCGGCTTCACAGCCCAAACAAAAAGCTCCAACTACTCTGAAACCAAAGCCACAATACATATTTAATGAACATCTTACATTAGACATTTTTCACGTACTTATGAAGAGCAACAAATTACAGCTACCTCCCCCTCGTATGCCAGATGAAGTGGGATGGATCAATGATCCGAAATATTATTTTTATCATCAGTATGTTCATCATCCTACGAAGGATTGCTATATATTAAAGAATCATATCCAACAATTACTAGATTCTAAGGCCATCACGTTGCATACAGACGAGAAAAAAATATCTATAAATCTTATTTTTCTCCAGTTTGGGGATCTTTGTGGAGTTGAAGTTCAAGATGGTGTCGTACCAATACCAAGGGCGACGTTGCAAGTTGTCAATCTTTCTCCGGTTCGTGATCAAACAACCATACTTGTACCACTCACTACTTAGCGTGGTGAGGCTATGTTGATCCATCCTGATCATCTCTAAGATATGGACTCGAAATCTACTCCTTCTACTTCCATGTTTAAGGAAAAGAAGAAGAAGAGCAAGTCATACAATATAGTCAATGAAGCTCTAGTCGGGGAGACTAGGTCCGGAAAGACATACTTACAGACTTCCAATCAAGAGCAATATGATATTCCCTTTCCTGTCGTCCCTATTTCTAATCTACCTGCTGCACCGGCTACATATGAATTAGGTCCATTGAAGCAGACTTCAAAAGAAAAAGAAAAACTAAAAGAAGTGAGGTTTGATAAGTCCTTGAAGAAAACTAATCTTCTTGGACTCGACAAGCCCTTTAATTTTGACATATTGGCACATCTTGCCAATACCCCATCTCAATTATCCATATATGATATCACGCCCCAGAACCAGAATACTGGAGAGCGGGGGCAGACATAGCCAGCTACGTATATGAAATGGATTCCATCTCGCTATACGGTCACGGCTGTCTAGATACATGAGGGTTTACTACAAGCCAACAGTCTCTTAAGGTCATGAACAAGCCTTGTGTCTCAATCATAAGCAAGTAAGTAAATGTTACAAGATGTAAGATCACCAAATATACAATAGTAAGGCGTCCCAAACATTATATATTCAGTTGATCATGAAGCTAGTCGTTACAAAATGTTAGGACTAGCAAGAGTTTAGTCACACATGATCAACCCTAGGATCTGTCAATCATGTTACAGCCCGTATGCAGACAGTAAGTAAGTGCAATCGAGCTAAACAGGTGCTCGTCGGCTAAACGCCTCAAAAGAATATTTTTACAATAGAGTGGAAGAGCCAAAAATAACCCACTCGTTGCCCTGGTTACGCCTGGTGGTCACCATCGGACTGGAAAGTTGGTAGATCCTCTGGAATTGCTCCGAAATCTGGCCATACAAAACCAGCTGGGTCAGACCCCAGAAAGAGTAAGTACCACAAAGGAAGCTTCACTTAGGAACTAAAACCAGCAATTAGCACCAAAAGATAATAATATAGAAAAACTAGAGAAAATATAACATCACGAGGATATACGGTAAGATAACCATGGGACCATTTAGATAACCAGGTTACAATCCTTAAACCAAACAAGGACCGGGATTATAATCCTTCGTCTGAACCGAACTTGGTTTCTCCCATTTATCCATAAGATAATATAAGAATATCAGAACATGCAGCAATTTGTACAGGATCAAGACTAGACAGATTATTCCTCACTCAATCAATCACGGCCAAGCAATGATTACGGCTTGATACTTTAACTAACTAGGGTTATCACAGGCCTAATTACTAGCAAGATGCAGTGAGATTATTCCACAGCCACAAGCCCTGCAGACCATCCAGGTTATCCAGGTCGAAATATTAGGGGTTGAATTCAGGTGGGTATACCGTCCAAGAAACGCATGTACCCTTAGGTAGCTTGAAAGGTACGACACATGACAGTGTGCTGGAAATGTGCCCTACTCGACGGCAGGCTACAGATCCCAGGCGTGCCCAGGTAACGGGATTGCCTGTAGCTGGAAAATCTCTTCATGACTACTGTGTAATTCTAGTTATTAACCTTAGTCCATTTTTTTAGGTACTCCTGACCGTGGTACTCAGGAGTCCCTGTCCTAGACATGATGCAAGACAGGACTGGTTTATTTATGCAAGCACAATCGCCCACGGTGTTCAGTTTATTTATACAGGTCATGTCCTGTCAGGTAGCCGTCGCAACAGCTTATCAAAATATATCATGTCAGGTTATTATGTCAAGTTTACTGGTCAAGAGTGTGCCACGATGGGCCACTATCAGGTCATACTAGTTCCTTGTCACACCATATCATGTACAATTGTCATTTCAATCATGTCAATCAAATCATGATTAATCAAGTTTAGGATAAAAAGGCGTAAGGATATAAAATGGGCGTAAAAATATACATAGGGGGGTTATAAGACATGGGCAAATAATAATAAAATAATAGTACACAGGGCTATTGGAGAGCCATGCGGCTCAGGCATATGCGGCCAGGAATGATCTCATGCGGCTGGGAAGAGAACAGCCCATGCGGCTAAATAGGGTCAGGCGCCAGCGGCTAAGCTAGGAGGAGGGTCATATGCGGTTAGCGGGAAAGGGGGGACCCTATGCGGCTGAGGATGGACTCGGCCTCATACGGCTGGGATGCGGGTGCATATGCGGCTAGATATATAAGGTCTTCATGCGGTCTGCAGGGAGCAAGGTCTTATGCGGTTGGACGAGCCATGCACTTTTGCGGCTAGGAGATGAAGGAGGGTGCATACGGCTCAGTTAGGAACCCATGGTGCCAGGTCAATTCAGGAGCTTATGCGGTCAGAGGGAATATAAGTTATATGCGGCTACAAGTGGACCAAGTTCATGCGGCTCGGATTATGTCGAGAGTGGCATATGCGGTCAGCGGGGTCATGCGCCTATACGGCTGAACTCAAGTGGAGGCTCATGCGGCCGGGGGAATGAACTTCTCATGCGGCTGGATTGGGAAGCTCAGTCAGGCGGTTAAATAAGAAGGACTATATGCGGCTGGAAGGAATACTTGCCGCATGAACTTGTCATGCGGTCAAGTCTAGGCAATAGAGCATGCGGCTAGAACAGTGAGCATAAGCGGCTGGAAAGACTTGCCGCATGAATGTTTATGCGGTCAAGTGCTGCCATACGGCTCGGACTGTGCTTCTTCTCCAAATTTCCGAGAAGAAGTACACCATGAAGCCATGGCTTCCAAGCTGCATAAAACCTTCATCCGGGGTCCAAATCTGAACTTCCATAGGTCAAAACGGGACAGAATGAAATGCTCTACAACATGGAACCATCAAAACTCATAAATAACAGGATTAATTAGATCAAAATCCAAGAATTCTAAAAATAAAATAAACTTAGATCTACAAGAATCTAGCCATGGAAAGTGGAAATGCCAAGTATTAAAGTAAGTTAAAATACTGTAAGGAAGAGAATGAAGCAATAAAATTGAAGTTACTCCATGAAGCAAGTTGTACTTTTCTAGACCTCTCTCTCTCTCTCTAGTAGGTGAAAAAGTAATGGAGGAAAGAAGAAGAGTAATGAAGAGAGAGAAGGAAGTAGGATTTAATAAATAGGGATGGTGGTGGTAGGTAGGGGGTTCACCTTTGGTTCATAATGAACCAAACAAACCGAGCCAAGCCGAACCAACCCAAGAATAAACCAAGCCATGAAGAAAACTAAGCAATGAATCATGCAATACAAGATAAAATACGTACACGTATTCTAAAATACGTAATACGAACCACATGCATTACAACTCTACCCACCTTAAAAGAATTCTGTCCTCGGAATTTAATTAAGAGGCTAGAGAGACGAGGACAAGCTATATCAATCACATGCAAGCTACATCTAGGCAAGCAATCACTCATTCAAGCAAGGAATCGAAGGAATGAGGCATAAGGAAGACATTATACCTCATGAGTCAAACAAGTCGGGATACCGCGATCGGATATCATCCTCACGCTCCCACATTGACTCACCCAAAGAGTGATGACCCCAAGCAACTCGGACTAACTTGATAGTCTTGTTCTTGAGTGTCTTCTCTCTCCGGTCCAATATAGATACGGGCCTCTCCTCATACGAAAGGTTGGTACCAACAACCAATTCCAAATGATCCAGGACGTGGCTCGGGTCCGAGATATACCGTCGTAATTGGGATACATGGAACACGTCATGCACCTCGCTTAGTGACGGCAGAAGAGCGAGATGATAGGATACATCTCCTACTCGCTCTAGAATGTCAAATGGTCCTATATACCTAGGACTAAGCTTTCCTCGCACGCCGAAACGAATGACGCCACGGTTAGGCGAAATCCTCAGGAATACATGGTCACCGACAGAAAACTCGAGAGGGCGCCGATGAGAATCGGCCCAATGGCGCTGGCAATCTTGGGCAACTCGAAGATGATCCCGGACTCTCCTGACTACTTCAACTGTCTGGGCAATCATTTCTGGACCGAGCATCTGTCTCTCCCCGACACCATCCCAGGCTAACGGGGATCTGCACTTCCTGCCATATAGTGCCTCGAAAGGTACCATCTGGATACTGGCCTGGAAACTGTTGTTGTACGAGAATTCCACCAGGTACAAGTGATCTTTCCATGAACCACCGAAGTCAAGTGTACATGACCGCAGCATATCTTCAAGAGTCTGGATCATACGCTCCGACTGACCATCTGTCTGCGGATGATATGCTGAACTGAACTGGAGACGAGTTCCCAAACTCTCCTGTAAGCTACGCCAAAAGTGCGACATGAATCTTGAATCTCGGTCCGAGGTGATACTGACTGGCACTCCGTACAACCTGACAATCTGCCTGAGGTACATCTCTGCTAACTGAGCTGTCGACTGACCGACTCTGAACGGGAGAAAGTGAGCTACCTTCGTGAGCCTGTCAACTATAACCCAAATAGCATCTCGACCAGCTGGAGATCTAGGCAATCCGGTCACAAAATCTATGGTCACATGTTCCCACTTCCATTCTGGAATCGGCAAGGGCTGAAGAAGTCCAACGGGCCTCTAATATTCAGCCTTAACTTGTTGGCAGACTAAACAATGAGAGACATACCGGGCTATCTCCCACTTCATGCCATTCTACCAAAAGTGTTGACGGATATCGCGGTACATCTTTGTACCACCCGGATGAATGGAATATTGAGAACTGTGAGCCTCTGCCATGATCTCCTGTCTGATATCTCCACTATGTACACAAAGACGCTTACCATGCCTAAGTGTACCGTCTTCATGAATGCATAACTCGGGTCGCCGGCCTGCCTCATAATCTGCTCTGAGTCGCTGAAGCTTGGAATCTGCTGACTGCGCCATCCGGATCCTCTCGACTATAGTAGACTGAACTTGCATGCTGGCCATCAATGCCACACTGGAAGAAAGAACAACTTCAATACCCATCTTTTGAAGATCTGCTAACAGCTCTGGTTGTGCTGTTAGGAAATAAACTTCCGCTCTCATGCTCAATGCATCTGCAACAACGTTGGCCTTCCCGGGATGATACTGCAAGTTGATATCATAATCCACAAGAAGCTCCAACCACCTCCTCTGACGCATGTTAAGATCCTTCTGGATGAAAACATACTTTATGCTCTTGTGGTCGGTGAAAATCTCTACCCTATCTCCGTACAAGTAGTGCCTCCATAACTTAAGTGCAAACACTACTGCTGCCAGCTCTAAGTCATAGGTTGGATAATTTCTCTCATGATTATGAAGTTGTCGTGACGCATAAGCTATTACCTTCCCATGCTGCATCAGAACACATCCTAGGCCTCTGCCTGAAGCATCATAATACACGAAGAATCCTCCGGTTCCATCTGGAAACGTGAGAATGGGAGCCGTCATCAAGCCTCGCTTCAACTTCTAAAAAGAATCCTGGTACTCTGCTGTCCAAGCAAACTGCACCTTCTTGCGGGTCAACTGAGTCAATGGTGCCGAGATCCGGGCAAAGTCTGAAACAAATCGTCGATAGTAGTCGGCCAATCCAAGAAAACTGTGAACCTCTGCAACTGTGTTGGATACTGGCCACGACTCAATGGCCACGATCTTCTGGGGATCCACTTCTACTCCTCCTCTGGTGATGATGTGACCCAAGTACAAAATGTGATCAAGCCAGAACTCGTATTTATTGAACTTGGCATATAACTGGTGCTTCCTGAGAATCTGAAGAACCACACGAAGATGCTGCTCATGCTCCACTTCACTCCTTCTATAGACCAGGATGTCATCCAAAAATACAAGCACGAACTGATCTAGATAAGGCATGAAGATGCGATTCATGAGATCCATGAATACCGCCGGTGCATTGGTTGCTCCAAAGGGCATAACAAGGAACTCCCAATGCTCATACCTCGATCTAAAAGATGTCTTTGAAATGTCCTGCTCTCTGACTCCGATCTGATGATATCCTGAGCGCAAGTCGATCTTCGAGAATACTGTCGCCCCTTTGAGCTGATCAAACAAGTCATCTATCCTCGGGAGAGGGTATCTGTTCTTGATTGTCACTGAGTTCAAGGTACGATAATCAACACATAACCTGGACGTACCATCCTTCTTTTTCACAAGAAGCATCGGGGCTCCCCAAGGTGATCCACTAGCACGAATGAATCCCTTGGTTCGAAGTTCTTAAATCATCTTGTACAATATCTCCAACTCTGACGGCGCCATCCTGTAGACTCTTTCTGACACTGGGGCTGTCCCAGGAATCAAGTCGATGGTGAACTCGATCTCCCGCTCTGGCGGTATACCTGGAAGCTCCTCTGGGAAAACATCTGGAAACTCTTCGACTATCCGGGGCAACTGCACTGCTGCTACCTCCATCCGCAATACTGAAGGAGAAGGCTCAACCTCGCCCCGGGAAAATGAAAACTCTGGCTCTCCTGGAATGCTAAAAACAACCCTGCCGATGTGGCAGTCTATCCTAGCATACTGGTTTCTCAACTAATCCATCCCTAGGACCACATCATAATTGGTCATCGGGAATTCTATCAATCTAACGGGAAATTCCTTACCGCTAACTATGATCCGACACGAGGAAAACACTCTATCGACTCCCACAAGTCCGTTACCAGTAAGTATATTGAGCCTTACTGATAATGACTCGAGCTCCAATCCTATCGTGTCGCGAATCGTGCAGACATAAAAGAATATGATGCACCAGAATCAAATAAAGCTAAAGCTGGAAAGGAGTTGACGAGAATAGTACCTGCCACTACCTCTCCTGGTGCCAATCCTTCTTCTGCGGTCATCACCATAGCCTGACCATGCCCTCAGGGTGCTGGTCCCTCTGCTGAAATCCTCGCTGCCTATTCTGACTCAAGGCTTGGGCCTGAGTATGCTGCTGGGGGTTCTGCTGCTGGAATACCTGGGACAGAGGCGGTAAGGGCCTCGACAATGGATACTGCTGCTGCTGGACCGGAGCTGGTCCTCTCACCGAAGAGCTAGAAGGGTTGGACGATGATGAACCACCCCTATTCGGGCAGGATCCAACCCTGTGGTCTGCAGCTCCACAAGCCAGACACAATTCCTGCACCCTGCGATACTCTGCCACTACATGGCCTGGCTTCCCACAAAGAGAACATCCCATTGCGGAAGACTGCTTCTGCTTCTGCTATTGTTGCTGAGGGTACGTCGAGGCCGAATGCTGAACCGACGTCACTGAGGCCATCCGCCTCGGAGCTCCAATAGTCAAAGCCCTGGCAGTCGGGGCTGGTGCTGATGACTGATTCATCTGGCCGTAGGATCTCTTCCGACCTCCGGCCCTATCCACAATCCTCTGGGAGGTATACTCATGCCTCCTAGCTGCTCTCAAGACTGCATCAAAAGTCTAATGCTCAAACTGCTCAACTGCCAATAGAATCTCCAGATGAAGCCTCTGCTGGAATCGCTGGGCTCTATCATACTCGGTTGCCACCAAGGTGGGAGCAAACCGACTGAGCCTCGAAAACTCGACCGCATATCCATCGACCGTCTTGTCCATCTGCTTCAGATTGGTAAACCTCGTCTGTAGATCATACCGAGCTACAGCATCAAAATACTTGGTCTGGAATCTCTCTTTGAATACCGCCCAAGCAATGGGTGCTGCTAATCCAACGGCCTGAGCCGCCCACCTGCTGTGGGCCAAATCCAACAACTGCAGACGCACCACGACTACCTTTTCGTTCTCTGGGGTCCTGGCTGCTTCTAGAATCACCTCTGTGTCCTGAAGCCAAGCATCTGCGGCAATAGCATCTTCACTACCGTCGAAGAAGGGAGGGTTCAAGCGCTTGAAGCTGTTGGCCGTACTGTTACCCTGATGATCGCCCCTGGTCAAAGCATCCATCACTGCCTGGTATAAGGCATCTCCATGACGATCTTGGGAAGCTATCAAGGTCCTGACGAGTCCTACCAAAGTGCCATCATCAGGCTCGGCAGGCTGAACTGGCTGGACTGGTGGCTCTCCGCCAGAAGGCACGACTCTGGAGGCTACTTCGGAATGCTGGGCTTGATATCCAGGTTGCTACTGATCCGCAGGAAGTGCTCTGCCTTGCTGACCGACAGGTCCAGGAACAATGCCGCTGAAGAAGACGACATGGAGAACAATAAGAAAGGACCAGGACAGATCAACGATACAAGCATATGATCAGGACAAGAATCCAGAGATTCAGAAGATACGAAAAGAGATCAAGGGCGAATACTGATTGAGACATCTATTCGATAAACCCTCACATATCTTGATTTACAAGACCTGTATGGGCCACCACTTAAACCATGTCACGCCCCAGAACCAGAATACTGGAGAGCGGAGGCAGACATAGCCAGCTACGTATATGAAATGGATTCCATCTCGCTATACGGTCACGACTGTCTAGATACATGAGGGTTTACTACAAGCCAACAGTCTCTTAAGGTCATGAACAAGCCTAGTGTCTCAATCATAAGCAAGTAAGTAAATGCTACAAGATGTAAGATCACCAAATATACAATAGTAAGGCGTCCCAAACATTACAAATTCAGTTGATCATGAAGCTAGCGTTACAAAATGTTAGGACTAGCAAGAGTTTAGTCTTACATGATCAACCCTAGGATCTGTCAATCATGTTACAGCCCGTAAGCAGACAGTAAGTAAGTGCAATCGAGCTAAACAGGTGCTCGTCGGCTAAACGCCCCAAAAGAATATTTTTACAATAGAGTGGGAGAGCCAAAAATAACCTACTCGTTGCCCTGGTTACGCCTGGTGGTCACCATCGGGCTGGAAAATTGGTAGATCCTCTGGAGTTGCTCCGAAATCTGGCCATACAAAACTAGCTGGGTCAGACCCCAGAAAGAGCAAGTGCCACAAAGGAAGCTTCACTTAGGAACTAAAACCAGCAATTAGCACTAAAAGATAATAATATAGTAGAACTAAAGAAAATATAACATCACGAGGATATACGGTAAGATAACCATGGGACCATTCAGTTAACCAGGTTACAATCCTTAAACCAAACAAGGACCGGGATTGTAACCCTTCGTCTGAACCGAACTTGGTTTCTCCCATTTATCCATAAGATAATATAAGAATATCAGAACATGTAGTAATTTGTACAGGATCAAGACTAGACAGATTATTCCTCACTCAATCAATTACGGCCAAGCAATGAGTACGGCTTGATACTTTAACTAACTAGGGTTATCACAGGCCTAATTCCTAGCAAGATGCAGTGAGATTATTCCACAGCCACAAGCCCTGCAGACCATCCAGGTTACCTAGGTCGAAATATTAGGGATTAAATTCAGGTGGGTACACCATCCAGGAAACGCATGTACCCTTAGGTAGCTTGAAGGGTGCAACACATGACAGTGTGCTGGAAATGTGCCCTACTCGACGGCAGGCTACAGATCTCAGGCGCACCCAGGTAACGGGATTGCCTATAGCTGGAAAATCTCTTCATGACTAATGTGTAATTCTAGTTATTAACCTTAGTCCATTTTAGTAGGTACTCCTGACCGTGGTACTCAGGAGTCCCTGTCCTAGACATGATGCAGGACAGGACTGGTTTATTTGTACAAGCACAATCGCCCACGGTGTTCAGGTTATTTATACAGGTCATGTCATGTCAGGTAGCCGTCGCAACAGCTTATCAAGAATATCATGTCAGGTTATCATGTCAAGTTTACTGGTCAAGAGTGCGCCACGATGGGCCACTATCAGGTCATGCTAGTTCCTTGTCACACCATGTCATGTACAATTGTTATTTCAATCATGTCAATCAAATCATGATTAATCAAGTTTAGGATAAAAAGGCGTAAGGATATAAAATAGACGTAACAATATACATAGGGGGGTTATAAGACATGGGCAACTAATAATAAAATAATAGTACACAGGGCTATTGGAGAGCCATGCGACTCAGGCATATGCGGCCAGGAATGATCTCATGCGGCTGGAAAGAGAACAGCCTATGCGGCTAAATAGGGTCAGGCGCAAGCGGCTGAGCTAGAAGGAGGGTCATATACGGTTAGCGGGGAAGGGGGGACCCTATGCGGCTGAGGATGGACTCGGCCTCATGCGGCTGGGATGCGAGTGCATATGCGGCTAGATATATAAGGTCTTCATGTGGTCTGCAGGGAGCAAGGTCTTATGCGGTTGGACGAGCCATGCGCTTTTGCGGCCATGAGATGAAGGGGGGTGCATGCGGCTCAGTTAGGAACCCATGTGGCCAGGTCAATTCAGGAGCTTATGCGATCAGAGGGAATATAAGTTATATATAGCTACAAGTGGACCAAGTTCATGCGGCTCAGATTATGCCGAGAGTGGCATATGCGGTCAGCGGGGTCATGCGCCTATACGGCTGAACTCAATTGGAGGCTCACGCGGCCGGGGGAATGAACTTCTCATACGGCTGGATTGGGAAGCTCAATCAGGCGGTTAAGTAAGAAGGACTACATGCGGCTGGAAGGAATACTTGTCGCATGAACTTATCATGCGGTCAAGTCTAGGCAACAGAGCATGCGACTAGAACAGTGAGCATAAGCGGCTGGAAAGACTTGCCGCATGAATGTTCATGCGGTCAAGTGCTGCCATGCGGCTCGGACTATGCTTCTTCTCCAAATTTCTGAGAAGAAGTACACCATGAAGCCATGGCTTCCAAGCTGCATAAAACCTTCATCCGGGGTCCAAATCTGAACTTCCATAGGTCAAAACGGGGCAGAATGAAATGCTCTACAACATAGAACCATCAAAACTCAGAAATAATAGGATTAAGTAGATCAAAACCCAAGAATTCTAAAAATAAAATAAACTTAGATCTACAAGAATTTAGCCATGGAAAGTGGAAATGCCAAGTATTAAAGTAAGTTAAAATGCTGTAAGGAAGAGAATGAAGAAATAAAATTAGAGTTCCTCTATGAAGCAAGTTACACTTGCCTAGACCTCTCTCTCTCTCTCTCTGGTAGGTGAAGAAGTAATGGAGGAAAGAAGAAGAGTAATGAAGAGAGAGAAGGAAGTGGGGTTTAATAAATGGGGATGGTGGTGGTAGGTAGGGGGTTCATCCTTGGTTCATAATGAACCAAGCAAACCGAGCCAAGCCGAACCAACCCAAGAATAAACCAAGCCATGAAGAAAACTAAGCAAGGAATCATGCAATACAAGATAAAATATGCACACGTATTCCAAAATACGTAATACGAACCACAGGCATTACATATGAGCTACTCCGTCCTTCCAAAGAGATACGGGATGCATTGACTGAGGCGTTGCAACATGCAGATTCATATTTATCCCAAATAATAAAACATGATGATGATCATGTGACTTGTCCTCATTGTCATAGTGTGTTAGAGAAGATTCCCAACATCACCTTCATATAAGAAGACATATTGTTGAAAAACAACCATCACGATAAACCCTATATTACACAGGATACGTTGGGGCTTGTAAGGTGGACCGCATCCATATTGATCCTGGCTTGTCAGTTAGTATTATTCTTCGAAGTCTACTTCAGATATTGGGGATCCCAACGCACAAGTTGTTAGTTACCTCCACCATTATAACCGACTTCAATGTCGGACGAAGCCATCCTCTAGGAAAGATCCGTCTCAAATGTTAGATTGGTAATCTCTGAACTGAGGTTATCTGTTATGTCATCGACGCCAATGTGCCCTACATCTTGTTGGGACGACTGTGGATACATGAAAGTTTTCTTGTGCCATCTATTCTTCACCAATATTTAAAATATGTAAATAAAAAGGGGGATAGTACATAATTTGCAGATGTCGATCCTTTCAAAGGGGTCAAAGTATATTTTTCTACTATAACGCTGTATAAATCTTTAGATCAGAGGCCATCCGATGATGAACCATCACATCTGGTAGTAGATAAGGAGAAGCATATTAATGGCAAGCCGGAAGAAGCATCCACTGGTTAGACTACAGAAGAGACTTTAGCTATATATTTAAAAGGCCATGTATGGAAAGAACCAGTTGAAGAACCCCTGGCTATTAATTTGAAAGGTTTCGTATGGAAGGAGCCAGTCATAACTCCACATGAAGTTCATAAATGGGGTAGTAAACCTTTTTTCATTAATCTGCACAAGGACAAAACAAACATTAAGAAAGAGGAGCCTCTTGTAATTGATTTGAGGACAAAGAAGGAGGAGCCTCTGGTGATTGAGCTGAGGACTACGAAAGAAGAACTATTTGTGGTTGACCTTCATCGGAGCAAGTGTCTAGTTTACCCGATGAACCCCTGGTGATCGATCTCACTCATGATGTGATTGCTGCAAGGGCAAACATTGTAAATAAACTTTCATGTATCAAACATGTCAAGGATGTTTTCCCAGAAGAAGAAATCATGTACATACCTAATAAAAGAGGTTCAACTTTTGATTACTATGATGTTCCTAAGACTGTAGATTATTTGTGTTCACTTATAACGGATGCAAAGCTATCTATGCATGTATATGTCTCTTCTAGAAGTAGTACTCCATGTCTTTTATATAAAGAATCATACTTCAAAGTACCAGCCAGGTGGGTCAGTGATATGTCGTTCATTTTTGGGCGAGCCGAGGTTCCTAAAGAGGCTTTAATAGAAGATCCTAAACCAGACACAGGTAGAATACAGCTTTACTGATACACTCCTAAAGCAAAAATATCATTAAAAGAATGGTCTATGATTTGAATGGTCAGCAAGGTCTCAACTTTGGTAAGGGGCAGCGTTTACCACTGCGCCTCCAAAAGGAAAACCATAAGATTATTACCATCATACTCGCTCTGGATTAGGGTTTGTGACTCCTTCAACCTCTTATGGGATCTTAGATGATGACGACAGTAAGACACATTCTCATTCTTCTGATTCTCCAGTATGGGATTCAGATTACAGTTTGGAAGCGATATTTAGATATGTCTTCTTAGCCTATATAGTATCCGCCAACCAAATGTATAATTCATGGTCTTTATAATGAGCCTTTTGAAGTCGATCCATGGGCTCAATAGCTTGAGATCCAATAGAAAATATGATTTGAAAAACGGGAGCCTCCTACCAAAGATGAACTTGCTCAAATTAATTTAGGTGACTTATAATTGCCTAAACCAATATCACCAGCAAAAGTCTATCTAAGGAAGATAAACATTCTCTTCTTGAGCTCATTAAAGGGTATATGGATGTATTTGCTTGGGGTTATCAAGATATGCCTGGGCTTGACACACAAGTTGCAATGCATTGTCTTAATATACTTTCTAATGCTAATCCTATGAAGCAACATCAATGGCGTTTTCATCCAGACATGATGGAAGCTATTGTAACTGAGGTAAAGAAACTCATAGATTATGGCTTCGTCCGGGAAGAACAACATCCTGATTGGGTCGCTAATATTGTCCCGATCATGAAGAAAAATAAAAAGATTCGGGTATGCATTGATTATCAAGAATAATCAAGCATGTCCAAAGGATGAATTTTCTCTTCCAATTATAGATGTCATGATTGATAACACTTGTGGCTTCGAACGCATGTCCTTTATGGTCGGGTTTTTGGGCTACAATTAAATCAAAATATTTCTACATGATGAGAAGCACACATTATTTCGAACACTGTTGGGAGTATACTGCTAGATGGTGATGCCCTTTGGCATATAGAATGTTAGAGCTACATATAAACATAATGGAGGTACATATAAACGTGCCATGAATACCATTTTTATGAACATTTACGAAAAATGATGGAATGCTATGTAGACGACATTGCAGTTAAAAGTCGTTCAAAGGGCGATAACATCCAAGCTTTAAGAACGGTGTTCGAATTGATGCATGTACACCAACTCAAGATGAATCCTGTAAAGTCATTTTTTGTAGTCTCCATCAGCAAATTTTTTGGGTTTGTCATAACCTCGAAGGGAATACGTATTGATCCTGACAAAGTTAAGGCTATCCTATAAATGTGCCTCCAAAGAATATTAAAGAACTTCATGGTCTACAAGACAGGTTGGCCTACATTCGCGGATTCATTTCAAATATGTCTGGACGATGTCGATCCTTCACTCAATTAATGAAGAAATGAGTCTCTCTTTTTTGGATGAAAAATGTCAATGAGCATTCAATGATAGTAAGAAGTACCTCACCAATCCTCTGATATTTGTGGCTTCAATCGTGGATAAACCATTACTTTTGTATGTTCGTGCAATGGAACATTCTCTTGATGCGCCGCTAGCTCAAAAAATAATGAGAGGCATGAATAAGGTATTTATTATCTAAGCCGTATGATGGTAGGTGCTGAGCATAAATATAATCTTGTTGAGAAGGAATTTCTTACTTTAATTTTTACGATCCAAAAGATACGTCATTATGTAACTGGGCAAACTATCCATGTTATATCCAGAGTCAACCCTCTTAAGGTTCTCTTGACAAACTCAAGCGCACTCAATTCTCGTCTTGCTACATGGGTAATATTGTTCTCTCCCTATGACATGGTTTATATACCCCAGAAAGTAGTTAAAGGTCAAGCTTTGTCCGATTTCCTAGCTGCTCACCCGATAGCAGAAACTTCTAAACTCTATGATAAATTTTCGGATGAAGTATTGGAGTCTAATACAACGAAGAAAGAGTCTATTGAGAGAATGTTCTTCGATGGAGCATCAAGAACAGGTTCCAAAGGCAACATCATAGTAGGAGTGGGGGTGGAGTTGATATCCCATAATAATTTGCTTTTCCACCATACCTATTCTCTTATGGAGCCTTGTTCCAATAATGTTACAGAGTATAATGCTCTACTTATTGGACTCCAGCTGACCAAACAGCTAGGAATAGACTATTTGGAAGCTTATGGTGACTCCAAGTTAATAGTTAGTCAGGTCCAAGAAGAATAGGAGGTCCATCATGAGATCTTATTCCATATTATCAAGCAACTCTTGTGATAGCTGCTACCTTCTCCGGGTTCTTCATCGAATATGTACCTCTATTAGAAAATATAGAAGTAGATGCTCTAGCCGGTTTAGCAACGTTACTTGCTACTCCAGTTTACTCCAGAAGTCGATTACGGTGATTGGTCGATAATTGTTTTATACAAAGAATAATTTAGATGTTTATTAAAGCTATTCAGCTACGACGAATGTTGATTTAAAAGATTGGAGGCTCTCATTTATAGGTTACGCTATTTATGGAAGTCTTTCTGACAATCCAAAGGAGGCTATTTCTGTAAAAAGATGTTATCTTCGTTTCTTTTAGGATACATCAACTAAAATGTTATATTGAAGGTCATATGATGAGCTCTTTCTATGATATTTGTCAGAAGAAGAGGCTAATCAAGCTCTTTGTGAAGCTCATAATTGTTACTTGTGGTGCTCATCAATTTGGTCTATAGTTACAAGATCGATTAAGGCGCTTGAGCTATTACTGGCCCACTATGGTGGCTGATGCCATAGATTATACAAGAAAAATGTAGGACTTGTCAAATTCATGGTGATTTCATACATCAACATTCAGAATTTCTACATCCAATAGATACATCGTGGCCATTTGAAGCTTGGAGAATGGGTGTTATTGGACATATTAGTCCCCCTTCTTTTAAAGGACATCGGCTCATCCTAGCGATAACTAATTATTTCTCCATGTTCGACATCACTTCTGAGCTTGAGATTAGGCTGTTGTGAAGATTGTAAATGAGAATACGAATAGGAACTCCTGAACGGAAATCCCCTGATTGTACTTTATTTTTGATCTGGGTTATGATGGTGGAGGGTTGTTTCTTTACTCCATTGACGATCTGACTGTGAGAGAGTGTTGTCAGGCTCAACTTCACTACCTGAAGGGAGCGACAAGGACTCTCTCTGGGATGCTCAGAACTTCTTGAGGAACTCAGAAATCAGGGGGAATCGAGAGGGATCGAGAGCTTCAAATGGAGGAGAACTCCTCCTATTTATAATTGGTAAGGATGGTAGCACACGCGCCTATGAAATCTCAGGCATGAGCTTCTTCCTGCCACATGGTGCCCCTAAACATGGGTTGGTTACAGCCAGGTGCATACTTCACTGGTGAGGATACCATAGCCGATTGCCTTGTAGTAGATATGATGTAGGAAAGAATTTTGAAAATACTTCAAACTCGTTCTTTGGCGTGATTGGGCACTTAACACTTGGCACACACCAAAGCCACACACGCACCTGAGAATTACTGTCCCAGGTGGCATGTGGAATCTAGGCACGAGGGTAGAAGCTCACGCACCTGGGAGAGCTTAGGGCGACATACGCCTACTTGCATTTTCCTGAGGCATGAACTTTGACTTCAGTATTCGTCACTTGCACCCGAATCGAAGTGCCTCATTTGGTGTCTTCAAGAAGTGTTTAGGCTCATAAAATGCTATCTCGAAGATGGTGACTGATAAGAATAGACAGGGGGCATGATGACTTAGACGCACCTAAGGTGATAAGGCACAAGGAGAGGCGGCCGCGTCGCGCGCCTAGACACACGCCTGGAACACGTACTTGTCTTTACACTACTTCCAATGTGGATATACTCTACTCTTTCAGATTCATTCTTAGCACAAGAGTCAAAGCGTCTGACTTGACGTCTCGTGAAAGATCTCGATTCATTTAATACAGAATAGGAGGAGGTGATGTGAAGGGCCAGGTGCGCCTGAAATGTCGAGGCACGAGCAGAAGATTTGGGCGTGCCTTCAAAGGGGGTGCGATTGGCCCAGAGCATAGAAATCGAGATGTCTTCTTCTGATGTTATGTTGAAACCATACTTTGATCATGTTGGGGTGCGCAACCCATGCGCCTACAAAACCTCCTTCAAAGTTTTTTAATTTTTTTTGTATAGTTAGAAACACTTTGAACAACAGCAGGGCACGGGCTAGTATGGGATTTAGCACGATTTCCTCCTGGATAAAAAAATGATTGATTCTGCTTTATCTTGAGTAGATAAATTTTTGTTTTCTCCTTTTATCGAAACATACGTCCTTTAAGGCTTATAAATAAGCATTTCTTTCTTTGAAAAATTGATCGACACGAAAGTTGAAGCGTCAAGTTCATCGCCATTAATGCCAGGTTTGTTGCATTAAATGTGTGTTTAAGCCTATAAATAAGGACTTTTTTGAGAGACTTTTCGTTTGTTTCTCGTTTCCTCTCGTTCCATGGTCGATATCGCGCTTCTCCGACTCCTCTTTTCATTGGAGAGGGAAGTAAACTTAAGGCAAGGCCACCCGAAGCCTTCGTTGACGTGCTACTCGAAGCCCTGGTCGAGACGCTGATCAATGTTTTTGCTGAGATGCCACTCGATGTCGACGTAATTGATGGTAAGCAAACTTTAAACTTTCTGGAGGCCACCATATGTGGGTGTAAAACTTAGCTTACCAAAGAGTACGAGCACTGGCGCATCGGGGCGTTCATCACTGTGATACACGCCTCGACATCTATCATGCATCATGATGCGCGTAGACTTAACTGATTGGATGACTTGGTTCCTCACGAGCGCTGTCATATGGGAGCCTTCGTCATTTTTGGAACGCTTCGACTTCTATCGTACGCCGTAACACTCTGTTTACAAAAACAAAAGTGTTCTTTATTTCACAAACTTTGTAAGAAGATTACAATTGAATTCTGGGAAAGTACAACTATAGGAATCCGTTCTGAAGACGATCGCTTTATCCCTTGGACGATGTGAACTTTGAAGACGGTAGCCTCTGAAGAATGCAGCAGCACTTTGGCAAGAACTCCTGATCTTTGGTGATGATCTTGAATGATCTGATGTTGATAATGAAGGACTTGAAACTCTATTTATAGAGTTCTGGAAAATAACTAATTAGTAGTTATTTTTGAATTACGCAGGTTGGATTGTGCAGGAACTGGACTGCGCAGACTACCAGTTGCGCTTGCAGTTACTCGATCGTGGGCCAACTGTATGAGACACGTGGCATTGTTTGATTGAAATGTGCATGGTCATGTACAGACGGTTGTCATGTGGTGAGCAATTGATGGCATGTAGGCCACGTATAAAATATCAGTTATCTTGATGGATTGTGCCACTTGAACTGCGCTAGCTTCAGACTGCGCTGGGATTGAAGTGCGCTGAAGAGGATCTGGCAGACTGCGCTTCCGTTAGGCTGGCAAACTGTGCTGGCTTTTGGCAGTTGGACCGCGCTAGACAGCTGTCATGGCGGCGTGGCACAAGAAACAAACAGTTTCCTCGTTCTTCGGGCTGTCAGTTGTCAGAAGATCTGATTTTGTGTCAGGTAATGATGACGTTGCCACGTCAGCTAGCGCGCTCGGATGAGTGCGCATTTTAGCTTGTGCAGTTGAGTTATTGCACAATTTGTCTCCTGCACAGTTCAGTTGAAGGGTGTGCAATTTGATTTTTATTGCTTTTTTGATGGGTGCAACTTGATTTTTAGGACCTACAAGACCCCTTCAAAGTTTTCAAAATTTGAAAATATTCAAAGTTTCGAAATACTTTGAATTTGGAATTTAAAATCAAGTTGCGCAAGTGATGCTTTGACTGCACGTTTGGAGAAATCAACTCCTAATTTCTCGGCGCAATCTGAGGTGACTCTTACTTTTGAAAAACTATAAATAGTTTCCATTCTTCTTTCTTTCATTCTTTACTTGTTTTCAACTGTTCTCAAGAGACAAGAGCTTATCTTCTCCGACTACTTCTCTTTCCTCTCGACGATAGTGATGGCTTCTAAGCGAACTGTAACAGAGAAAGGCAAGGCTCTGGCTGAGTCTTCGACTCGGGTTGTGCCTCGAATCTTTCTCCATGAAGTTGGCCACCCAGCGCTGCTAGGTAGATGATGAACTCGATCAAAACCCTTTTTAGGGTTCTTAACATTTTTGAACCTTCATACCTCTCTCTTTTTAGAGATTTGATAGTATTGCGCCGCCTTGTTTAGGGTTTTGGTTGCACACACACAATAGTTTTCATTTTTATGAAAAACTATATTCTTGTGCAATCGGTTGAAAAGCGCTAGCAGATGTTCGGCGTAATCTATCGATTTACGCAAGTCTGTTGAGCCAGCGCAAACTAATGCCTTGCGCAAGTAGGTTAGCGCAACCTGATGTCTTGCGCAAGTGGATGTGTTGGCGCAACTTGATATTTTGCGCATGTAGACTGTATTAGCGCAATCTGATGCTTTGCACATAGCGCAATCTAACACTGCGCAATTTGCTGGTCTTTTGAATAGACTCTTTGATTTTGTATGTACTAAATTTTGTCTCTTTGTTTGATACAGTTAACCTCAGGGAAGACCCCAATTATGAGGTCTTTGTAGGGACTTTGGCTGAACCTGAGTTTAAGGAGGATCTTTTCCATGTGACATTTCCTCAGTATGCCCTGCCATCGTCTCGACAAGCCATCCTAACAGCACAAGACAATGAAACATTGTTGAGTCTGATGAACGGGCAGCCTCTGCAAATGGCTGACGCCGTTATTCATAAGAAGCCTATGTTTCTGTTCGGTGAGGCTCTTGACAAGAGTTCTCAGCCCAGACCTCGAGTTGAACAGAGAATTTTTCAAAGAGGCGAGAAAAGGATACTTCTACCGGAGATTTCCAGATGCCTTCCCCTATCTCGCTATGCTTTTGCGGGCTATCCCAGAAGGATGGAATGGGATATAACTCCTCTTCAGCAAGCTCGAACGGGGAACATTTGTGTGAAGAGGGGGCCAAACAACAAGGACATGTTCTACAGTTCCTCGGAGCGTCACAGCTCCCTACTCAGAGGATTGAAACCCGGCTGCATTCCACCAGAAAACTCCTCCCTGCTGCTACCAGTCAGAACGCCAATATTCACAAACAAGTTTGCGAAGGTTGAGGGAAGATATCTAGACCAAGATATCCGATTGACAGGTCTTGTTAATCCGGATAACAAGAGATGGAACTGTATAGCCAATTGGATATTAGCTCAATTCGAAGAGAAGCTTAAGGAGATTGAGTTGTACCAACTGGTGTATTCTACCGTTTATGGCTTCCATCCTAATCCTCACCTATTCCTTGCATTGGCAGAGAGGTACAACAACAAAACAGGGACTTTTATGACGCCCTGTGGAGAGATCGGATTGGCTCTTCACGAGATGAAGTACATCTCGAGCCTACCAATAGAAAATATCCCTTATGAGGAATTTGTCCCAACCAATGATGAGTTGGACAAACTTTGTCAGGAGAATGCTGACATGGTGGCCGTCTTCGAAGAGCTGTTGTGCCACTACAAGATCTGTTTCTTGTATTACAAGAGTGGTTTATCAGGCACCTGCTACTCGACGAAATGGTTGCCATATCTCTTTCTCAACCACATTATGGAGAAGAAGACCAAGAAACACGATAATTGCAAACCCAACTTCTTCAAACCACTTAGCAGCAGTGAAGTGATAGGGTTGATGGAGGAGAACAAGGAGATGGATATCAAGACCGATGATGATCTTCAATATCCTCCTTTCAAGACAGAAGATATTATTGAAAGTTTTATGAGGATGGGCTATAGGCCCATGTCAAAGGAAGCCCAGCTGGCGGGTTTCCTCACCTACTGGCTTCGATGATTTGTCATCCCTGGAGCCAGCGCCGTCGATCGCTTTCATCGAGGCGTACTATTTGCTGTCGTCCGCTTAGTCTTCGGCTATCGGATGGATCTATTGTCAGCAATGACTTGCAGAGTGAACGCTGGCCTCCGCTTTTTTGTCGATTCGATGCTTAAAGGGAAAGGCGAGAAAGGCAGCTTTCCTCGGCTAGAGCTACCATATACATATCTATTCGGATGGCTGCTTCTGCACTATCCTACCTTGATGAATACCGATATGGGAGCGGTAAGCAGCAGCTTCTTGAGGAGATTCTCCAGAAGCAAGTGGATATACACCAGTTTAAGAGATTGCAGACGCGCTCTGAATCTAGAAAAGGGATGGAACTTCTATTGTGTTCCCCCTTCAGCTGGCTACGAGCACATGTCTTCAAATCTGGTCAACTCTGGGAGGCAGCCTTTGGGTCATACAGTTTTTGATTGGCTGAGGACAATCCGGCCGAAACACCTGGTCTACAAATTTGAAGACGAATGTTATTTGGAGCCCTATGTTCCCAGCCATTTTGCGCGCCAATTCGGCTACGACCAGTTTCATGTAGGCAACGCCATCACGTGCCTACAAGAAAAAGGTTATCTGATTAATGGAGCCCGGGCTTGGGCATACTATAATGCTCGAGACACAAGAATAACATTTTCGATGTCGATGAAGAGCGATCATGGTCCTCGGATGCTTTATACATATTCACTTTTCTATACATCAGTAAATATCTTTGCCGACAACTTCAGTCTCACAGACAACTTTGCGACAGCGGTCCGATTAAAGAAGGGAGCATCTGTTGTGTCGGCTCCTGGCAATGATGAAGAGCGTGAACCGGCCGATGCATCGTTGGAAGCTTCGAGGGAAGCCAACTTTCCTGAAGAAGTCAATGAGCCACTGCGCATCTCCTTGAAGGTTGTCAAATCTCAAGCCAAGGAGAAAAAAAGAAGGATAGAAGAACCTTCTTGTCCAGTTGCTAAGAAAAAGCTTGTCTTGGAATCATCGAAAAGGGTTACTACCCGATCGCAATCTCGGCAGCAGGCTGAGTCGACTCCGAGAGAAGAGGTGACAACTTCGACCTCTATTCAAAGACAAGAAAATGTTGTAGATGTAGAGAGTCCGAAGCGTCCTCTACGCAGAAAGAAGTTAGTTGTCAGAAGGAAAGTGGCCAGTCCTCCAAGACCTATCCTGTCATCGGTCGTGGCTAGTACTGTCGTCGGAATCACAATGTCGTCTCATACACCTGTCCCTGAGCCTAGACAAGAAGCTTTCAGTCCAGAGAGGAGGGATGATGTTATAGAGACCAGGGAGGAAGTCATGGAGAAAGAGGATAAAGTGTTGCGATCTCCTACACTTGTAGTAGAAACTACCCAGCTTCCAGCTGCACCGAGAACACTTCATGATGAAGAAGATCGATTAATGATCGATGCTCTGAATGATTGCGACTTCGGCCTCCATGATGATGTGGATCCAATCGCCGCAACTGATAGCAAAGAAGCACCAGAAGAAAGTGCGAGTGATGAAGATACATCAACAGAGGCTGTTGATGATACTCTGAATCTAGAAAAGGATGCTAATATACATGTATCCCCAGAGAAGAATACGATCAAGGAAGTAGCACCTGAGGAAGTTACTGTTGCTGATCCCAAAGGTATTGAATGATATTATCAATCTTCTTTTCATAGATTAAATGGCTAACATCTAAAATTTTATCCATGCAGAAATTGAATCTTCTCCAATTCCTCCCATATGTACTGATATAGTGCCAATAAAGGCGATAGCCAGCAGTAGCAGACATTTTTCGGGCGGCTCCGAAGCGAGTAGTAGCCAGGCAGTAATGTCTGAAGCTACTTCTGCGAGGTTGCAACCCGTGTCAGCAGATGACAAGCTTGTTACTAGACCCAGCAATGGTAAGATTGCTCTTATTTTTAATCCTTCTCAAAAGTTGCTAATGACAGCCAACTGATGGTGTTTGTTTGATTTCACAGAGGCACATCTGGGAGGGGCGACTAGCTCTACCATGGCTCCTTTGTCCAAAGAGACCTCCATTCACGTGCAAGAAGCTGAACATCCATCTGTACAGGCACCAGCTGCTTCGACGTCCATGGAAGTAGCTGCTACTCCTGGTGCCATTGCCACTAACAGATTCATAATCGGTTCCTTCACCAACCTTTTCTTCAATTCACTAGGACCCTTAGTAGAAAGGGTAAAGGGAAAAGAAGATGTTGGTTTCATAACTGTTAGGGGTCCAACCTCTTATCTGATCGCTGCCATCCGGAGTCAAGGTGATGAAGTGCAAGCTGCTTACCTTGAACACATACTGGATGAGCTAGAAGAATCAGTTAAGATCTATAAAGATCTCAATCGGAGAGAAGTGGAATCCTTGGTACATGCTGAGTTTGAGAGGATGTCTCAAGAGGCTGCAGTTGTGAAAGTTGATTTCCAGATTTTCTTGGACACTTTTGCTGCCAAGTCTTCAGAGTATAACTCTCAAATAGAGATAAAAGCATCTGATGAGAAGGAAAAGAAAGTTGCTAAGCTAAAAGCAGAATCTGCCCGTCTTCAAGAAGAGTTAAGACTTGTTCAGCTTGCTCTAGAAGATGAGGCCACACAACATCAAGCTACAGTTCAGCAACTGGACGCCCTGACCCAGAAAAGAAATGAGTATGTCACAACTCATCAAGCTGAAATCTCCCGCAGACTAGTAACCTTGCCGACTTTTGATGATAAGTCTGGAATGGAGGAAGCTAAGAGGCAGGTGATGGATTCTAGGGAGGAGCGACTTCAAACTTTAAAGCAGCAGATGGCTAGTTTGATGACCCCACCAGCTGAATAGAAAGAATTTTTGTATCTTCTGTTTTGTGACTTGTCGTTTTGTAATACCTTTTAATTTTGATCAATAAAAAATATTCTCTTTGTGGCTCTATTATTTATTGTATATCTCATTTGGATATAAATAATAGCGAAAGAAAATATATTCAGCGGTCCGAGACATGATATATTTCTTGATTTAGAAAATAATTATATTCATTATATCTGCTCAGAGGTAATGTGGACATGGCAGAATATAATTTGTTGAATATCATTATTTCAGTAGACAACTTAATCAAAGAGGACAAGTTGCTGATATGAACAAAATGGATGAATCGTCAAAATGTGTGAACGAAATGAATCGTCAGGATGAACAGATGGACCGTCAAATGAATGGAATGAACGGATGAACCGTCAGATAGATAAAATGAACGGGCAAACCGTCAAACGAATGTAATAAACGGACGAACCGTCGGATGAATGTAATGAACGGGCGAACCGTCGGATGAATGTAATGAACGGGCGAACCGTCGAATAGATGTAGTGAACGGGCGAACCGTCAGATGAATGGGTGAACGGGTGAACCGTCGGATGAATGGATGAACGGATGAATCGTCAGATGAATGGATGAACGGGTGAACCGTTAGATGAATGTCATGAACGGGCGAACCGTCGGATGAATGTCATGAACGGGCGAACCGTTGGATGAATGTAATGAATGGGTGAACCGTCGGATGAATATAATGAACGGGCGAGCCGTCGGATGAATGTAATGAACGGACGAGCCATCGGATGAATGTAATGAACGGACGAACCGTCGGATGAATGTAATGAACGGGCTAACCGTCGGATGAATGTAATGACTGGGCGAACCGTCGGATGAATGTAATAAACGGGCGAACCGTCGGATGAATGTGTCGCTTCATTGTCTCACGAATCTCTATATATAAATAGAATAGAAAATCAGATGGAATGATCACTTTCACTTTTCAACACAAAGATGTCGTCTGGAGATGCATCCAAGAAGGCTGAGATCGTCCCGAAGGTTGACGCGGTTACTGAAGAACGTCCAGTCGAGCTGGCCCAGCCAAAGCAGACAGAGGCAGGCGAAGGTTCGTATGCACCCAAACCGCCAAGGGACATCTTGGACTTCCTTTTTGAACCAGGGACGACAGAGGAAGAAGAGGCCATGAGGATGGCTGCTTGCAAATTTCTGGTGGGTTCGAGCAAGGATCTTCTCGGCTCTTTTGCTGATTATGTTTTTGAAAAGGATGGCAATGGTCCTCGTCCTTTCTATAAAAAGGATGATAGTGATTCTCGTCCTTGATATTATGTAACGTCATTCATAATAAAATAAAATCGAACTTTATTTATGAACTGTCTGATCATATTTATATGAAATCCCTGTTACATTCATACATAGTATTTTTTAGAAATTTGTCATTGATGGGCATCATTGCAACTCGACCGTCTAGCTCTGAGAGTTGATAGGCTCCATTTGAAAAGACTTTGCTCACAATGTAAGGCCCTTCTCACTTCGTATCGAACTTGTCCTTGCTCATGTGAGTCATAGTCATAGGACGTCTGACGGTTAGAACGTGCTCTCCTTTCTGAAAAGCTCTAACCTTAACTTTGCGATTGAAGGTCTTTGAGATGCGGGCTTGGTATAACTCAATATGCTGTTGAGCCAATAGCCGTTTCTCGTCAAGCACCTCCAATTTCTGAAGTCGAAGAATATCGTTGTTCTCCGTTGTCAGTTCATTAGCGATGGCAATCCTTAAGGATGGAATTTGAAGTTCCAGGGGTAGAACTGCTTCACAACCATACACTAAAGAGAAAGGTGTACAGCCTGTAGGGTTGTGGACCGTAGTACGATAGGCCCAAAGACATTCTCCAAGCTTTTCACTCCATTCCGTTTGTTAGTAGATATAAACTTCTTAAGGAGTTTGATAATAGTTTTGTTGAAGGCTTCAGCCAAGCCATTAGCAGCATGGTTATAGGCTGTCGAAGCGACATTGTCAATCCGGTGATCATCACAGAACCTTATGAACTTTTGACTGATGAACTGAGGTCCATTGTCATGAGTGATTCGTTGAGGTACACCAAATCTATAGATGACATAATATTTGACGAAGTTGATGATACTGCTGGTTTTGACTTCAGCCAAGGGTATAGCTTCGGCCCATTTGGAGAAGTAGTCGGTTATTGCTAGTATGAACCGATGTCCACTAGAAGAAGGAGGATTGATAGGACCTATAATGTCCATGCCCCAAGCTTCAAAAGGCCAGGAAGCAGCAGTCGGATGAAGGAATTCCGACGGTTGGTAAATAAAATTTGCATGAATTTGACAAGCACGACATTTCTTTGCATATTCGATGGCATCAAATACCATAGAGGGCCAGTAGTAACCCATGCGTCGGATACGGTCTTGTAGCTTAGGACCGGGTTGATGTGCTCCGCATACGCCGTCGTGAGCTTCACGCAATACTTGCTTCACTTCATCACCAGCAAGACAACGCAAGAGTAAACCGTCATAAGTCCGCCGGTAAAGAATTTTGGTGGTCTGATTGTAGTAGAACTGGAAAGACCGCCGACGAATACTCGTAGCTTCCTTGGAATTTTCAGGAAGTATATCATGAACTACGAAGTCGATGAAGGGAGCTCTCCAATCTTCACTGATAACATTAGCTTCAGTTAGATTACTGAACTCAATATTACGATTGTTTTCGATGCAAAACAATTCCCGATTAGAGACAACCACCACCTGCTGTCTTTTGATAGGGATAGCTAAGACTGCTGCAAGATTAGCCAAAGCATCTGCTTCAGTATTGCAAGCTCGATGGACATATTCGATGAAGAAGGCTTTGAATGATGTAGCCATGCTGATTGTCACTTCATGATAAGGCACTAGATCTTGATGACGAACTTCATAGGTTCCTCTAACCTAGTTAACAACCAGCTTGGAGTCAACATAAACTTCAAGATATTCGATGTCCAGTTGTTTAGCTAATTGAAGGCCAATGAGTAGAGCATTATATTCTGCTACATTGTTGGAGCAAGGTTCATCTAAGGAGTAGGCTCTTTGAATAGTTGACCCGTCTGGAGAAACAAGAACAACTCCAACTCCTGCGACAATGGCACCATTGGGTCCAATCCTGGATGCACCGTCAAAGAATAGATGCCAAGTAGGAAATTCTTCGGAGATTATATTTGATTCCAATGTCTTGTCTGGAATTTCATCATAAAGTTTGGATGTCTCTGGAACAGGATGAGCTGCTAAGAAATCTGCCAGTGCTTGACTTTTAGCAGACTTTTGTGGAACATATACCATGTCATATTGGGCTAGCAGAATGGCCCATGTAGCCAGCCGAGAATTGAGTGTGCTAGGCTTCTTCATCAGTACCCGAAGAGGATTAACTCGGGATATGACATGAATAGTTTGGCCAATGATGTAATGCCTCGTCTTTTGAACAGCGAACATAAGAGCTAAGCATTCTTTTTCGACCGGACTATAACGGTGTTCAGTACCAATCATAGTGCGACTGAGATAATAGATGGCCTGTTTATGACCTTCTTTGTTCTTTCGGGCAAGTAAAGTATCCAATGAATGATCCATAGCACGGACATACATTAAGAATGGTATGCCTGAGATCGGTGGTACCAAAACTGGCGGGTTCATGAGATATCGTTTTATGTCGTCAAATGCTCATTGACATTCTTTGGTCCAAATGAAAGATACACCCTTCTTTATTAGCTGAGTAAATGGTCTGCAGCGTCCAGACAGATTCGAAATGAACCTCCTGATGTACGCAAGTCGACTTTGGAATCCTCGTAGCTCTTTTAGGTTGCGTGGAGGACGCATCTCTTGAATGGCTTTGATCTTCTCGGGATCTACGTGTATACCTTTAGAGGTAATGACAAAGCCAAGACATTTACCACTAGAGACACCCAATAATGACTTGGTGAGATTTATTTTGAGTTGATGTTGGCGCATCAGAATGAAGATAGTTCTCAAGTCTTGGATGTGATCTTCCTTTAGACGACTTTTAACAGCAATATCGTCGACGTAGCATTCGATAGTCTTGCGAAGCTGATCTCGAAAGATGGTACTCATAGCTCGTTGGTAAGTTACGCCAGCATTCTTGAGACCAAATGGCATTACAGTATAGCAGTAGACTCTGCGAGGGGTACGAAAAGAAGTATGTTTTTCATCTTCAGGATTCATCTGAATCTGATTGTATCCAGAGAATCCATCCATGAAAGATATTCGCTCGAACCCACAGGTGTTGTCAATCATGACGTCCGTAATAGGGAGAGGAAATTCATCTTTTGGACAGGCTTCATTAAGATCCTGAAAGTCGATACAAACTCAAACTTTTTTGGTTTTTTAGGACTGGAACGACATTGGCTACCCAATCTGGATGTTGTTCTTCTCGGATAAAGCCACAAGCGATGAGCTTCTTGACTTCACCGTCGATTGCGTCCATCATTTCTGGCTTGAAGCGTCATTGTTGCTGTTTGACTGGTTTTGCATTAGGCAAGATATTCAATTTGTGAGTAGCAACTTTGGGATCTAGACATGGCATGTCTTCATAACTCTAGGCAAAGATATCAATGTATTTTCGAATAAAAAGAATTAATTCTTGCTTATCTGCCTCTGGAAGGTTCTTGCTGATAAATATTGGACGAGGTGACCCGCTCTCTCCTACATCAATTTGAACTAATTGATCTTCGGTAGGAGGTTCTTGTTGTTCGAATCGGAGTTCCCATTGGTTATCCATTCGTTGATCCCAAGGATCTGTTTCAGGATTTTCTTCAATATCCTCGTCATATCCTTCTGGAAGTTCAACGGAGACCATGTTAGAAGATACGATCAATCGATGAACTTGACCGATGCTGGTGTCAGAATCCCATGATCTGGAATCAGAAGAGTTAGAGCGCTCTTCACTATCGGATTCGGAGGCTGCTGGAGATAAGATCGGAGGTGAAGCATATCCGAGACCACTTTTTGTCCTGCTATAGTACATCTCTGATTTTCCTTCTGGAACGGTCGTACGGATAGGAGTTCTTCTACCCTTACCGTAGTTGAGGCCATTCTTGAAGTCATAACCCATCTTTCGGATGATGTCTTTTGATTGTTGACTGTAACGACGAAGTTGAAGATGTCCCGTATCGTTGCTTTTGCTATCATCCGTATAACTAAATTTTTGTTCTGGTCCTTTACTAAAAAGTGCTGGACTCTCGCCTCTCTTTCGAAAAGGAACAACAAAATATGAATCATCTGGGTGTTCGAGTAAGACTTCTGTTTGAAGAGACTGTACAACTCCCATTGTAAATGACTGAAAGCTATCTAACATATCCAAATAGCACTTAGCATGATAAATGACATCAGTATATTGGAAAGAAGATGCTTTTTTATTGATTTGTAGATCTGTACTTACAACAGGACCTTTAGCCTTGGCAGGCTTGGTCAGATTGATTACAAGAGGGGGAGAAGAATAACGTGGAGGAGGATTGGACTTGTTACGACGGAGGTCGATAACAAGCGGCTCAGAAGAGGTGAGCTCCCTTTTATCCTTGTTATGAGATAAATCAATAACAAGTGGCTTAGAAGAGGTGAGCTACCTTTTATCCTTGTTACGACGTAGGTCGATAACAAGTGGCTCAGAAGAGATTAGCTTCCTTTGATCTTGACCATCATCAGTTGCTTGCTTCTGGACTGGCAAGTGAATAGCCATTGGTTTGGAGGATTGAGGACGAGAAACACACCCCTTGACAGGTATGATGAGGGTGTCATTAGGCACTACTTCTTGTTCTTCTTCAGTGTCCAGAGCAGTACTACCTTCATGAACTCATCCTTATATATGCGAGCATCGTTATAATATGCTTCGACACCTTTGAAATGATAGAGATCCGCAACCTCCTTTTGAACCTCTCCATTGTCATCAACATATTTGAAACATTAATGGAGAGTCGAAGGAATAATATTGTGTTCATGCAGGAATGGTCTCTCCAAAAGAGCATTATAAGAACAACCATGGTTGTCTATGATATAGAAGGTCACCTTTGTGCGGAGATTGCCTATTTGGAGTTTTAGGCGAATCTTGCCCAGAGGTTCACTTATTCCCTGGTTGAACCCCAAGATGGTGGTGATTATGCCAGAAAGACTATGTACTGGAATCTTCAGTGCATCTAGCATTATCTTTGGCATGATGCTGAGTGCTGACCTTGGATCTATCAGAATACGATCGACTTTCATCGAGTCAACATATCCTGTATAGTATAGAGGATGTTCATGCTTATTGTCTTCCATCAGCAAATCATCCTGTGTAAAGATAATATTTGGAATTAACTCCAACACACTATGACAATGGAGGCAAGAGATAGGCTCTGCCTTTGGCTTCTTTAGAAGGGTTAGACAGGTTTCTGCCTGCATTAGAGCTTCACTCAGAGTTTCTCGAGTTTCTTTGGAGAGACGCAAGAGCTCGAAGATTGACAGCTTGGCCGGTGTATTAGCTAGTTGAGCCAAGATATCAAAGTTATATGGCTTCTCAAGTCCATAAGGAGATGACTTCTTCAAAGGCTTATCGAAATAGACTTGTTGTTTGCCTTTATCGGCTACCATCAGCTTGGGATGAGTAGGTTCTACAACCGGTGAGAATACAGAAAAAATGTCCTCCGTGGAAACATGTTGCACTGGAGCAAACTCAGAAGAAGAAGCAGGGTTTTCTTGATTTTCAGGAACTTCTCGTAAGTAGGCTTTTCCTGATCTGGTACCCAATAGGATTTTCTCTTCAACTATGGGGTCAAAAGACACCATATTGCAGATCTTTGTTCTACTCTTGGAGCGTTCTTTCTTCTTGGAAGGAGCTTCGAAATCCGAAGCAAGATCAGAGTGAATCCATATAATCTCACTATTGTTAAGAGATAAGGGGACGAGACCTTCACTTCATGGAGGTGGAAGATTCTCGATCTCAAGAGTGGTCTTGGGGATAGGGATGATACCGTGTTGTACCATCTGTGGAGGGAAGTTACCGAACTGAACTGAGACCATGTTCGCGGTAACCGTCTTCTCGTCTTACTGCAGAGTGACAACACCAACGTTGACTAGCTCTTGAATCTTGCCTTTGAGCACATAACACGCTCGAGTGGGATGCCTAATGAACCTGTGATAGACACAATATTTGGGATGATCAGTCTTACCGACCTTATCAGGCTTCTTCGGGTCTGGGAGTTAGAGCTTATTGCTTTTGATCAAGCAATCAAAGATGCTTGCGGTGTCATTCTCGTCAAAGGAGTACTCTACTTTCGGATGAGGTTCCCTTGGTGGAGGTGCAGAGGGAGTAGAAGTAGACATAGGTGGAGCTACGTTGACCGCCAGAGATTCTTTGTTCTTCAAGTTGATATACAAAGTCTCTTTTCCCTTGCGGTTGTTCTGGCGATTACCGCTACTCGTTGTCGGGTGTTCATCCCGATCAGGGTTAGACATGTGCACCCCTAGCTGCTTGAACTTGTCAGCACTAACTTCAGCTGCTTTAGTATTGACAATGAAGAATGGCCAGTCTTGGAACTGAGTTGACCCCGTCCACATGCTGATAATAGGCAAAAGATTTGCCTTGCAGGTGTCTATAGTGACAGCGGCCGACATTCCAGGAGGCATTTTTAAAGTTTCTCGGTAGAACCTTTCGATGAAACTCTCAGCGGTTTCATTATGTCTTTGTTTGATTTTATTAAGGGCTGACATGGTCATGTCGTTGATCCCCTCATAGAATCGTTCCAAGAAGATCTGTTTGAAACCCAAGAAAAAGGTGATACAGCCATCAGGCAAGCTTCTGTACCAATCGTATGCTACACCAGCTAAATAGCCGACGAATACCCTGGTAAGAAGAGCATCATTTGGCTGAAGTTGGACAGTCATTATCTCAAAGTGGTTAATGAACTGACTAGGAGAAGTGCTGCCATCAAACAGGTTGATTGTTGGAATCTTGTGTTTAGAAGGAAACGGAACTTCCTTCCATTCAATAGGATAAGGTTGTTTGATTCCCAATCTCTACAAATTGTCCTTCTCTTTAAAGGCCTCGAACTGAGTGCGTAAGAGTTTGACAGCTTCATTAGCATCCTCCGATGATGAAGAAGGAGCAGGCTGAATCAGAGTATTAAGGAAAGGAACAGCGTGGTAAGCACTACCCCCAACACCTGACTGACTGGGTGTGGGTTAAATTTGTACAGGAGTACTTGAGGAGATACTACCCCCAGCCCTGCATTAACAGGCACCGACGATGCTATGATCTCAGGATTTACAGCAGGTACAGTCGGTGGTACTGTATGTTGGGCCTCGATGATAGAATGTATACTTGAAACCATTTCAGCCATGGTCTTCAGCTTGTCTTCTACTGCAGCTATTCGTTGTTCTTGACTAGCCGAACTAGAAGCATCTGGGTCTTTAGTGACAACATAAGCTGTCACTTCTCTAGGTATAGTGGAGAACATTGTCTGTTCAGAACTTTTGCTGTATGCATCATAATCAGATAAAGAATCATCTCCTGAGTGAGAAAGAGGGAGATGATCGAAAGGATCTTGGAGAAGATTCCTTTGACCGATTGTATCTCGGCTTCGGGATCTGGTATGTCGAAATACTCCTTCAGAAGATTCTTGGAGTAAATCTAAATATCTTTGACTGGGTCTACGAGGCTTGCCGTGTTTGGAGCATTTCCTATCTCCGGTGTCTCGAGAAGCCATGTTGACAGAAGCATACAACACTTCGTCTTCATCTTCTGACATTGGTTCAGATGTTGCAAAATTTAAACGATCGAAGACAGATTGTTTTGTTATCTGACAACAACACTTGATGACAACCTTGTGATTACAATGGTGTCCAAGTGGTTGAACTGGAGGTGTTGAGATGTTGTCCCATTTTTGTTTGAGGTGTTCTCGGAGATCAGGAACAATGACGGGACGAGAAGAAGTCTGAGGGATATGTTCTTTGACTATATTCGGAACATGGTTTCGATTCTTCAAATGTTTTTTCCCATGAGTATATAGAGAAGTACTCATTTCATTAGCATAGGTGTCAGGATTCTTCATCTTGGAAGTTTGCCTCTGATGCTGGTTGATCTTCGGCATTGGCTGTTTGCGTTTTATGGAAACTGGTCTATTGAGATGAGTCCTTAGATCAGCAAATTCACCCCCAAGGGTTTCTGTCTGAGGCACCAATAATTTTCCCTGTTTTGAGCAGAATATCCTGAGAGTTGGGAGATCTTGGAATTCTACTACCGGAGTAGGCAGAATACCTCTTTGATCAGTACACTTCCTTTGGCAAGGAGGGAAGAAGAACTCTTGTTTGAGAGAGTTCTTGTACTGATTGGTGCCGAGGCACGTTCAGATTGATCTTCTGTGGTAAAAACTGAGAAAGACTGAGAAAAGACCAAAGGATTTTTTTTTATTTTGTAAAGAAGGGTTGGCTAAAGAGCGTTTCCCTCTATTGTCTTCCAAGTCGTAGAACGAGCAAGTTTAAGAAAAGACCAATGGACCTTTTCCTTTGTTCTGAGGAGGAGGAGGATTAGTCAACAGACTACCCCCAGTGGATTGCGCTGGAGCAATAGGGTGCTTGGAAAGAGGAGCAGAGTTTTTCCCCTTGTTGTGAGAAGAAGGAAGATTAGCCAAAAGGCTATCCCTCTTAGACTGCGCTAGCACAGTTTGCATAGGGGTTGAAGTGGCAGTAGGCGCATTGGCTGGTTGCGCATGAGAAGCTTTGACAGATGGCCTTCTTGCCAAAGACACTGTAGCTTGCGCAGCAGGAGTCTTGACTTCAGAGTGCTTGAGTTGCACTCTGGTTGATGGAGAGGTGGACTGTGCAGGAAGAGTTACAGCCAACTGTACCAGGGGAAGAGGAGTCTTACACTTTGCCAGAGCAGCATAGGAAGTAGTTTGTGCACTGGCAAGAGGAGCAGTATACTGCGCATGGAAAGTAGAGGCAGCAGACTGCACAACAGTTTTGGAAGCAGAGACAGCAGATTGCGCAGAAGAATGTGCAGAGTATTGTGCAGAGGACTTTGGAGTCCACACTGAACAGACTTTGCTCTTGGCAGAAGTTGCAGTGCGATGAGTAGTCCCGGAGTTGATCATCGCCTCGTAGGCCGTCTGGTTGACCTTTACAACCAGTGTCTTCTGCGTCTTTCCGATAGACGCAACGTCACATTGAGTTGTCACTTCCTCGTCGGAGGAGAAAGTCGTCCCCAGCAGAGTCGCTATTTTGTTTGCAAAAACAAAAGTGTTCTTTATTTCACAAACTTTGCAAGAAGATTACAATTGAATTCTGGGAAAGTACAACTATAGAAATCCGATCTGAGGACGATCGCTTTATCCCTTGGACGATGTGAACTTTGAAGACGGTAGCCTCTGAAGAATGCAGCAGCACTTTGGCAAGAACTCTTGATCTCTGGTGACGATTTTGAATGATCTGATATTGATAATAAAGGACTTAAAACTCTATTTATAGAGTTCTGAAAAATAACTAATTAGTAGTTATTTCTGGATTGTGCAGGTTGGATTGCGCAGGAACTGGAACGCGTAGACTACCAGTTGCGCTGGCAGTTACTCGATCGTGGGCCAACTGTATGAGACGCGTGGTATTGTTTGATTAAAATACGCATGGTCGTATACAGACGGTTGCCACGTGGTGAGCAATTGATGGCATGTAGGCCACGTATAAAATATCAGTTATCTTGATGGATTGTGCCACTTGAACTGTGCTAGCATCAGACTGTGCTGGGATTGAACTGCACTGAAGAGGATCTGCTAGACTGCGCTTCCGTTGGGCTGGCAGACTGCGCTGGCTTTTGGCAGTTGGACCACGCTAGACAGCTGTCATGGCGGCATGGCACAAGAAACGAACAGTTTCCTCATTCTTCAGGCTGTCAGTTGTCAGAAGATCTGATTTTGTGTCAGGTAATGATGACGTTGCCACGTCAGCTAGCGCGCTCGGATTAGTGCGCAGTTCAGCTTGTGCAGTTGAGTTATTGCGCAATCTGTCTCCTGCGCAGTTCAGTTGAAGGGTGTGTAACTTGATTTTCATTACTTTTTTGATGGGTGCAACTTGATTTTTAGGACCTACACACTCGTAGATGCTATTAATGTATTTCACCACACAAAGTGTTGGTGCCAAGTTTCTGGCGTGCACTGAAACACGTGTGCGCCATTATGCTACACGATGAGGTTTCTGCTGCGCGCTTACGTGCTTCTCTTGATAGGCTCACCCTTGCATTGTTCACCTACTATCGAGCTTATGGGAGCAACTTTTAGTGTGTGCCTTTCTCCAAATCTTTTTGAAAAGGGCTGATTTTTTGATTTTATCTTTTGTGCATATCACGTCTTGACTTGCTCCTATTCAGATGGAGCGTGGAAGGACATCATAAGTCAGTTAATTCAAAGATACAATCATTCTGTTGCTGGATCTTGTTACGAGATCAGGCAAAGTGATCTCATTCACACAGCATGCTAGCTATCTTTACTCTCGAGACGAGACGTATTGTCTGCCGATATAATGCCAGATATACAGGATTAGGACTGATTGTCCAGGTTGGCACCCAGTCTTCCGACGGCTTCTCCACATGGGCATGGTGACCACTCTGCACACTCGAGACGGCCTTCCTGTTTGTCTTAAAAAATTGATGCAGGCCAAGTGCTGGAGAATTTGTGACATAACCGCCCTCTGTCGTGGGGCATTTGTCACATCACTGCCCTCTACATTGGGGGCATTTATGAGCCTGTAGTAGATTTCCATCATATATAATCATGAACATCAATGAAAAATCTAGTCATGTAGTAGATTTCCATCATATGTAATCATGAATATTAATGAAAAATCTCTCTTTTTGCTGACTTTTACGTGAACTTCTTGCGACGTGCGAACTTTTGTAGCCCCGTCTTCTTTGATGCATTTTTCAGAGGTTAAAAGAACATGGTAAGGAATCATGATAACAACTCAGAGGTAGTACGAACATGTTTGTTCAGTGGGTTATCATGAATACACCTAAAACTAGGTGCAGAAGATAAGAGATGGTTTTTGACAACAGAGGTAATATAGACGTGTTGATAAATAAGAATGTATACTCAAAGGTAAATAAGGACATGGTAGACATTCAGTGGGTTTATCTTAAATACACATAGAACTAGGTGAAGAAAATAAACGATGACCTTAGTCAACAGAGGTAGTGTGGTATGTTGAACCAAGATTGATAAGTAAGAATGTATACTCAGAGGTAAATAAGGACATGGTAGACATTCGAACAAGCTGTAGTGGGAACAATTATGTAGGAATGGGAGATGAACATGATATTCATATATAGTATTTCTTGAGAAACTTGCCATTGATCGGTATCATAAGAAAATCTCCATTAGGTTTTGCTAGCCGGTATGTGCCATTGGAATAGACCGTTTCTACGATGAACGACCCCTCCGATTTAGGTTGGAACTTTCCAGCAGTCTTGTGAGTCATGATCATTGGCCTTCTAACTGATAAAACTAGATCGCCAACCCGAAATGACCTTTCTTGGAACTTTTTATTGAAGGCCCCTGAGATTCGTGCCTGGTATAGCTTAATGCGCTGCTCAGCTTGAAGGCATTTTTCGTCGAGTGCTTCCAACTCTTGTAGTCTCAAGCGATGTATAATGTCCCAAATTCGTGATACGTATTTAGTATACGTATACGTGTTTTGGACCCATATTTTTTTATATTTAGTCATGATTAGTTATCTTGATTTATTTTACATTGGCTTGGTTTTAATTAGCATTGATAGTTCAGTTGGTTTTAATGGTTCATTGGTTTATTTTGGATTAGTGAGGCTGGGTTTATTTCATGATTCATTTGGTTTAAATTGCTAGAGAGAGAGTTTATTGGCCTTGACTTGGTTTATCTTGGTTTATTTTGGTTTGGTCTATTTTGGTTTAACATGGAGAACCCCACCCTATTATAAATATCAACTTCTCTCTCTCTCCTTATTATTTTCTTCATCTTCTTCCTCAAGCTTCTTCCTCTCCACCACCACCACCAACCTAGGCAAGTGCATCTTGCTATCACTTGAGGGCTACATTTTATTTGTCTATTAGTTTTATTAGCTCATTTTGAGCAACATTAGAACTTGGATTTTCTCCATTTGGAGCTTGGAATTTTGTAGATCTAGGTTTGAAGTATTTTCGGATTTTGGTGGATTTGATGTATGAAACTTGTTTATTTTCATGTTTTGATTGTTCTATGTGGAAGAGAATTGAATTTTACACAATTTAGACCCTTGTAAAGTTGGATTTGGTCTTGTTTTGACCTAGTTGTGGTCCTTGGAATTTCTGAGTTCCATGGCTTTTTCTCTCGGTTTGGGGAAGAAGACCCCTGTTCCCGAGCGCAATCCAGTCCAGCGCTCTTTAGCGCTGGCGCAAACCAGTTAGCCCAGCACTATTTAGTGCTGGCGCAATCTAGCCTCGCGCAGCTCGTTTTGGCGCAATCCAGCCAGCACAGCTCGCCCTGGCGCAATCCATTCTCTGCGCAATCCGGTGTGTGCGCAATCCAGTGTGCGCGCAATCCGATTCCTGCGCAACCTGACTCAGCGCGGCTCAGCTCTTGTGCAGTTCATCTTCTACGCAATCTGACCTAGCGCAATCCATTTTCCTGCACGCTTGACCCAGCGCAGTCCAGCCCCTGCGCGATCCAACTCTCGCGCAGTTCATCCCTTGCGCACTCTAACCCCTGCGCAATCCATTGTCCATGTTGATTTTGTTTTAATCCTCTAGGCTTGGCTTCTCTTCTATGGATTGGAGTTTTGAGATCTTGTTTCACATGACACGACGGCTTGACCCAACACGACCTGGCACGATTTTTGATGAATTGCTTATGACTAATATGGTTTCTGATTTCTGTGATTTATGATCCGGGTACTTTCTGATCTTCTTGATAGTGACCCGATGGGATGCACACTTGACTTGTAACCGGTGATTCATATTAGTCCTGTATATGGATATTTTATTAGATATTTTACGCCCATTTTATATCCTTACGCCTTTTGTCATGAACTTGATAATCACGAATTTATTTAATATGTTTGGAATGATAACTTGACATGATTGGCTTGACATGATAGACTTGATATGACAACCTGACTTGATGATGACCCGTAGTGGTGCGCTCTCGACCAGTAACCTGACATGACATGATAGTGGCCCGTCGTGGCGCACTCCTGACTAGTATACTTGACCGGATAACCTGACATGTTATATCTCGATAAGCCGTTGCGGCGGCTACTTGACATGACATGACCTGTATAATGACTTGACACCGTGGGCGATTGTGCTTGTATAAATGAACCAGTCTTGTCTCGCATCATTTCTAGGGCATGGACCCCTGAGTACCACGGTCAGGGGTACATATTGAAATAAACTAAGGTTAATAACTAGAATAATCTACTAGTCATGAAGAGATGTTCCCCAGTTACAGGCGACCCCGTTATTCCGGCCGCAAATGTTTGGACTTGTAGCCTGCCGACGAGTAGGGCACATTTTTAGCCCACTGTCATATGGGGCACTCTCGATTGTCACTTTAATGATTGAACTCTATTGTCTTGCACTCTCCCTCCATTGACACTTTAATGATTGAACTCTCTGGATTGTCACTATAATGATTGCCTGGATAACCTGGGTAGCTGCAGGGCCTGTGACTACTTGGAGCATCTCATTGCATCTTGCTAGTAACTAGGATTGTGATAACCCTAGTTAGTTAATGTAGAAAGCCGTAGGAAATGATTGGCCGTGATTGATTGGATGGAGTCTAGTCCAGTTTAGTATTGTCTAGAAGTAATCGATTGCAAGATTGTACCAGCATGATTGAATGATTGTCACTCCAAATTGTCACTATAATGCTTGAACACTATTGTCACTCCAGATTGTACTATCCTGATTGTACCCTTCATTGTCACTTTCATCATTGTCTTCTTTTCATATATATTGTCCAGCTATATTTTATTTAACATGATGCTTCTCTTAATTATTTTCTCTGATTGGGACAAGTGCATTGGTAGTGCTCGAACCCCAATCTGTGTTACTTATTATTTTCTTATATGTTGAATGCTAATGATTTGTTGGTTTTAGTCCTAAGTGAAGCCTCCTTTGTGGCACTTGCTCTTTCTGGGGTCTGACCCAGCTGGTTTTGTATGGCCAGATACCGGAGCAGCACCAAAGGATCTTCCTGCTTTCCAGCCTGATGGTGGTCATCAGGCGTAACCAGGGCATCGAGTGGGTTTCTTTTGTTCTTCCACTGTAATATTGTAAATTATTCTTTTGAGGCGTTTAGCCGACGAGCAAGTGTTAGCTCGATTGTACTTACTTACTGTCTGCCTACGGGCTGTAACATGATTGACAAGCCCCGGGGGTTGATCATGTATGACTGAACTCTTGCTAGTCCTCATATTTTGTAACGACTAGCTTCATGATCATCTGGATATGTAATGTTTGGGACGCCTTACAATTGTATATTTGGAGATCTGACATCTTGTAATTATTATTAGTTGGTTGAGATTGAGATAATAGGCTATTTTATGACCTTAAGAGACTGATGGCTTGTAGATAAACCCTCACATATCTAGACAGCCGTGACCGTATGGTGAGATGGATTCAATTTCATCATACGTAGCTGGCTATGTCCGCCCCCGCTCTCCAGTATTCTGGTTCTGGGGCGTGACACGATGATTATCTTCTGTAGTCATATGACTGTTCAGAGACACCCGTAGAGAGGAAATCTGGAGTTTCAAGGGGAGTACAACTTCACTTCTATATACTAGCGAGAATGACGTACTACCGGTAGGTGTATGGACTGTTGTTCGGTAAGCCCAGAGGCATTTATCGAGTTTTTCATCCTAGTCGCACTTGTTGGAAGACACGACCTTTTTGAGGAGTTCGATAATAGTTTTGTTGAAGGCTTCGGCTAACCCGTTAGCTGCTGGGTTATAGTCGTCGAGGCTATGCTCTGGATTCAGTTCTGAACACAGAATAGACGGAAGGAGCCACTGACGAATTATGTGCCATTATCATGGAAGATCCTCCATGGTAACCCAAATCGGTAGATGACATGATGTTTGAGGAATTTAATCACACCGAAGGTTTTTACTTCTACAAGTGGTATAGTTTCTGACCACTTGGAGAAATAATCAGTTATAGCCAGGATGAAGCGATGACCCTTTAATAATGGAGGAGCGATCGTGCCGATAATATCCATTCTCCATGCTTCAAATGGCCATAATGCCACCATTGGGTGCAAGTACTCTAACGGCTTATGAATGAAGTCAGCATGGATCTTACACATCCGACATTTCTTAGCATATGCCAGGGCGTCGGCTATTATCGTAGGCCAATAGGAGCCCATGCGCCTGAGTCGGTCCTGGAGTTTAGGTCCTGGCTGATGAGCTCCGCTAGTGCCATCATGAGCCTCGTGTAGTACTTCTTTAGCCTCCTGGCCTGATAGGCACCGGAGTAAGAGTCCGTCGAAGAAGCGACGGTATACTATTTTAGCTTGAGTGTCACAGTAAAACCGAAGAGAGCATCTTTTGACGGAGGCCGCTTCCTTTGCATTATCCGGTAAGATTTCGTATACTGCAAAATCTATAAAAGGGGATCGCCAGTCTCGAATGTCTTCTTCGGCCTCTGTGGACTGGTAGGTTTGCATGCATAAGTTTTTTTTAGGGCATACCAACTCTTGTCCCATCAATGTGATAGTATGCTAAGTCCCGACAGGTGCTGACAATGATGCTGCCAATACTGTTAGGGTATCAGCTTCCAGGTTCTGTAAACGGAGAACATGTTCTATAAAGAATCCTGTGAAATTAGAGATTATAGAAATTGATGCTTGATGGTATGTAATCAGGTTCTCATGTCGGACCTCGTATTATCTCCAAACTTGGTTGACAATCAACTGGAAATTGTCATAAGCTTCCAGAAAGTCGACCCCCAGCTCTTTGGCTAGCCGAAGTCTGATGATGAGAGCATTGTACTCAATAACATTATTAGAGCACGATTCTGAGCATGATGAGAGCATTGTACTCAATAACATTATTAGAGCACGTGTCACTCCCCGTTTCCAGAATACGTAGTCTTATTCATGTACAACTCATTTGTATTTATTTTAGTATTTATCATGTATTACCCTGTATTTAAATTCCTTTAATTCATGTTAATTAAGTTTCTGTTAATTAATTATCTGCTCTTTAAATTTTCATGTTAATTAATTAGCTGCTCTTTAATTTTCATGCTAATTAATTCCTGCAATTTTATTTCTGCATTTCTTCCTTTAATTTTATTACCTGCATTTACTTCTCTGCTTTAGTTGTATTTTCGGTTGGATGAGCCCTTAAACCCGACCCATTAAGAACCCGGCCCAACTCCCACCTACCACCCCTTTGCTACTTAAAGCTACCCTCTCCCTTCTCTCTCCTCATTCACTCCTTCTTCACCATTACTTCTTCTTCTTTCTTTCATTACTCTCTCCACCTACCAACTAGGCAAGTACATCTTGCTCTACATAAGGACCATATTTTATGGTTCAATATTCTTCCTCTCATGATTCTAAGAGAGTTTAGTGCTTAGTATTTTTGATTTCATTGGTTCATTTCTTGTAGATCTAAGTTATTGTATTTTTGGTTGTCTATGGGTTTTGATCTAGCAAACTCTTTTGTTCTCAAGATTTGATGGTTCTATGTCGTAGAGCAGTTCATCCTACCCAATTTTGACCTTTGGAAAGTTGGATTCGGACTTATTTTGACCAAGTTATGGACTTTTGAAGCTTTGGGGTACAACCATAGAGTTCTTGCTGTTTGGAGAAGACAGTGAGCAGTGTATGCTAGCTTTTAGCTGCGTCACTGAGCTGTGTGCGCTCTTTAGCGCAGCATGGAATCCATACGCTGCCTTTTTAGGAAGCGTGTGTCTTGCATACGCTACCTTTTGGGAGCGTATGACTTGCATACGCTGACTTGGATGGTCAGGAGTCGTATGGAGTTCATACGCTACCTTTTGGGAGCGTATGACTTGCATACGCTGACTTGGATGGTCAGGAGTCGTATGGAGTTCATACGCTACCTTTTGGGAGCGTATGACTTGCATACGCTGACTTGGATGGTCAGGAGTCATATGGAGTTCATACGCTACCTTTTGGGAGCGTATGACTTGCATACGCTGACTTGGATGGTCAGGAGTCGTATGGAGTTCATACGCTACCTTTTGGGGGCGTATGACTTGCATACGCTAGCTTGTCTTGAGCGTAGCTTGACCTGAGCGTACGCTGGCATGAGCGTAGGCTGACATGAGAGTAGCCTGCTTACCCTGGATCTTCTATAGCCCTGTATATCGATATCTTATTAGATGTTTAATCATGATATGTTGATATTTCTGTTAATTATAGATTGTTACGTGGGATGTACCATGTGTCATAAATTGAGTTATAGATACCCGGATTGACTAGAATTAAACCCTGAGAGTTGTAGACTCGACCCCACTGAATGCTAGTTGACTTTCATGCCTTGCCACCATTGATAATGATTATGATCTTGACTAAATTGATCATGCGTTCCTAATTGGAACTAAGAGACTGGCTAGTCGTCTTATTGAATGAAATGAATGAGACACGTTCATATTATGAACTATTGTAATCGACTGGCTGATCCCGAATATCGACATACATGCACATGCAGGCTTCAATCTATTTATTTATTTATTTACTTATTTAATTTCTACAAAAGAAGCATGTGTACTTTATGGTCAAGGCATGATTACCGTGGATAGATTTGATTGTTGCATTACGCTATGTAAGACCTGCAACCTAACCGCACTGGTATCGTTGTAGAGTTGTGCATATCGTACCCCGTACAAAAGTACTCATTCGAATGACCATGATCCACGGCATGGGATTTCACTCAACGTAGAGACTATTAAGTTAAATAAAATAATGATTGCATGGAGAGAATGGATTCCCGAATTCTTACATGGCAGCCCCCTTGGGACGAGTAGTACCCGACGGGCCGGCTGGTTCCCACAGATACTGTAAATCTGCCACACGGGCAGGGAACAGTATCTGCTTTTATTATTATTGTATATTGTATATTGACGGGCGTCCTGCTAGGACTCATCTAATTCATGCATGGGCCAATTGATCGACTGGATAGACTAGCCTTGCTTGCACATAGTAAGAACTGAGGAATCCCTAATTGCATTATTCCAGGATAACTTAGGACTCATAATAGCAAGCCGTAGGAGTTGATTGGCCGTTCAAGATGATTTATTTGTGCACTGTACTCTGTTACCTAACTGGGATGATCAGAATGTCAGGACATGACGGGCCAACTTCTGTCCTTGTTTGGTTGGGAGGTTGGTTCGAAGTGTCTTGATGTGATGTGAGTTCTAGTAGCAAGCAGAGATCTATTATTATATCTCTTACTTACTGGTTTTAGTTCTCATGTCGTGCTTCCTTGTGGTACTTGCTATTAGAGGTCTAACCTCTCTGGTTTTGCATGGCCAGATTTAGAGCCAGTTCCCGAGGACTCAGCGTACTTCCACCTCCAGGATGGTCAATACTAGAGGAATGATCGCAGGAGGCCTCGAGTGGGTTCCTTAACTTCACCACTCGTTTTGTTATCTACTTTATACCTTGCCGTTTGGTACCGACATGTTAGTCAGATTGTCTTGTACTTACTTTGGCATAATTGTAATTAAGTCAGACTGCAGCTGATAACAATTGTGTATACTTACTACAGAACTGGCTGTATTTTGTAAAGCCAGATCTCAAGAACATTTTGACTGAGCGTTTGGGATGCCTTACTGCTTTACCTTACATGTTCTATATTTATGTTTCTTGTTTGAATGATTGAGACAATAGATGTGAAATGACCATAGTAAGACTTTTATGTAGTATGCACCCCCTCGTCTGGTTAGACAGCATTGATCGTATTATACGGTATTCATCTACCCGTAATACGTAGTTGGCTGAGTCACTCCCCTGCTCTCCAGTATTCTGGTTCTGGGGCGTGACAAGGTTTTAGTGGTGGCCCATGCAGGTCTGATTTCAGACTTGTGGGGTGTTTTGTTTAATAGGATGTCTCAATCACACATATTTTCCCTTGATCTCATGATTCGTCGATTCTCAACTCTAGCTTGACATTCCAGTATCCTTTGACTTCATTGATCCTTCATGTCCGGTCGTTTGATTGTTCTCTTGTCCCTTTCCTTAGGGGCACTTCGTCTGCATCGGTCAGAGCTGGACAGCAACAACATGGACAGCAACATGGACAACCTGACCCTGTTGGTCAGCAACAAGAGCCGGTACTAACTCAGGAGGCTACTCAGGAAGAAGTGATCGTAGAAGCAGCAGCTGGATCGCAGTATCCGGATGTTCCACCCCCACCAACAGTTCCACCTACCCAAGTGGACACACCAGCCCTTCTGGAGATCATGAGAGGAATGATGGCTACTCAGCAACACCAGATGTTGGCCCAGCAGCGCATGCATGCTCAGTTGCAAGAGCAGAATGTACTACTCAACCAAGGATTATAGACGGCATTGGAAAGAGGAGTGAGGACTGATTCAGGAGCGTCAGCCCGGTTTTGCAAGTACAACCCCCACCGTTTCGAGGGCACGGAGGATGCCATCTCAGCAGATGCATGGCTTAAGGATATTGAGGCTATTCTGACAGCAGCTAAGGTGCCGGCAGAAGAACGTGTGGATCTAGTGAAGTTGTTACTTCAGGATCTCGCATGTGATTGGTAGGAATCAGAGGAAGTAGGCATCAGACGTCCTGTTGCTTGGGACGATTTTACTGCAAGGTTCAAGACGAAGTACTATGGAGTTGTGGCACAGTTTGAGCTACAACAGAAGTTTATCAGCCTCAGGCAGGCTGGCAAGACGGTAGATGCTTATGCAGCGGAGTTCTGCAGATTGAGTAGGTTTGCCCCAGAGATGGTAGCAACGGAACGCCAGAGGGCGATGAGGTTCCAGCAAGGGTTTCATCTTGAGCTCTTACAATTGATAGAGGGGCACAATTACCAGACTTTTGATGAGATATTGACGGCGACTCGAAGGCATGAGATCACCATTCAGAGGCTTGCGGCAAGGACTGGGGGTCAGAAGAGATCCCACAGTCAGATTGAAGGAGGAGGGGGAGCAGCGCCCCGAACAACAGCACCATCCCCTAGCATTCGTATCCACGATGTGGCGATACGAGGGCCAGCACCACCACCCAGGCAGCAGCAACAGCAACAGAGGAAGAACCAGCAACCCCCGGCGGGCTGCACTTATTGTGGGAAGATGGGGCACACTAGAGATGTGTGTCGGTCATTGAATGGACTGTGTCTGATATGTGGAAACCTAGATCATCGGGTTACCACATGTCCCATGAATTCGAGGTCAGGAGGACCAGGGCAGCAGTTTCCTGCTCTGCCAACACCAGGGGCAGGGCAGTATCGAGGACCAGCATTGGCAGTGAGGCCGTTGGCGCAGCGTCCGTTAGTATCACAGGCTCAGATGTTTCGGCAGCAGGGGCCGCCGATGCAGCAACACCAGCATAGACCACCCCAGCATCATCAAGGCAGGGGCCAGCAGCAGCACCAGGCTAGGCCACAGCATTGGAACCAGCAAGGAGGTCGAGGGCAGGCATTCACACTGTCCTTGGAAGAGGCATTGGCATCGGGAGATGTTGTGGCAGGTAACATTCTCGTCGCCTCATATCCCGCAGTAGCATTGTTTGATTCGGGAGCATCCCATTCATTTATATCTGCACAATTTGCGACACGACTAGGAGTGGTGTTCGAGGCATTGCCAGGGAGGTTGAATATACTCACTGGTAATGGGCTCGTGGGAGTTAGTAGAGTTAGTTTAGCATGTAGTGTTGTAGTGTGCGGGCATCCTTTACCCGCCCGGTTGATAGAATTTCCTGTTGGAAATTTCGACGTTATCTTAGGCATGGACTGGCTGAAAGACAGTCATGCGACAATAGATTGTCGTAGTGGAAGTGTATCTTTTGATATTCCAGGCATGGAGAGGTTCACCGTGGTCAGGTCAGAGGCAACTCAGCAAGAGCAGGGAGTAGTAACAACAATGGAAGAAGTTCAGATTCCGAAGGTAGTTGAAGAATTTCTAGACGTGTTTCCCGAAGAACTTCCAGGTCTACCACCGGTTAGAGATATTGAGTTCAGCATAGAATTGGCACCTAGAACTAAACCAATATCAGATCGGGTTTACATAATAGCGGATTCAGAGCAGGCCAAGGTGTATCAGCACATAGAGGAATTGAAGGAGAAGAAGTTTATCCAAGCTAGCATATCGCCATGGGCAGCACCAGTGGTACTTGTGGGGAAGAAGGATGGATCATCCAGACTGTGCATCGATTACAGAAAGCTTAACGCGGCAACAGTAAAGAACAAGTACCCATTACCCAGGATCGATGACTTATTTGATCAGTTGAGCAAGGCTAGAGTTTTCTCCAAGATAGATCTTCGTTCAGGGTATCATCAGGTGAGGGTTCGGAAGGAGGATATCCCCAAGATAGCATTCAGGTCGAAGTATGGACATTATGAGTTTTTAGTAATGCCGTTTGGTTTGACCAATGCTCCAACTATCTTCATGGATTTGATGAACCGCATCTTTATGCCGTATTTAGATCAGTTTGTCGTTGTCTTTCTTGACGACATACTCGTATATTCTGCTAGTGAATAGGAGCATGAAGACCACATCAGAAAAGTGTTGCAGGTTCTAAGAGAGAACCAGTTGTATGCCAAGCTCAGCAAGTGTGAGTTCTGGACGGATCACATTTCATTTTTGGGTCATATTGTATCAGGAGCTGGAGTAGCAGTGGATCCCAAGAAGGTAGAAGCAGTAGAGAGTTGGCCAGTACCCAAGACCGTAGCTGATGTACGGAGTTTCTTAGGATTGGCAAGATATTACAGAAGATTTGTGTCAGACTTTGCAAGGCTTTCAGCACCCATGACCCGCTTGACCCGGAAGGATGTACCATTCGTTTGGTCGGCAGAATGTCAGGCATCATTCGAGACTTTGAAGCAGAAGTTGATATCAGCGCCTATTCTTACATTGCCAGTTGGACCCGGAGGTTTTACAGTATATTGTGATGCGTCAGGTAAAGGACTTGGATGTGTCCTTATGCAACATGGAAAGGTGATAGCATATGCATCTAGGCAGCTTCGGGACCACGAGAAGAATTACCCAACTCATGATTTGGAGTTAGCGGCAGTAGTGTTTGCTCTGAAGCTATGGAGACATTACTTATATGGTGACCGAGTGGAAATGTACACAGACCACAAAAGTCTGAAGTACATATTTACTCAGAAGGAACTGAACATGAGGCAGAGAAGATGGTTGGAGTTGATCAAGGATTATGACGTGGAGCTTCAGTATCATCCAGGCAAGGCGAATGTAGTGGCAGACGCTCTCAGCAGGAGAGGCGGCGCATTTATGTTGACAACACAGAGGCATATCTTAGAAGACCTTCAGAAGATGGGCATCGAGGTTATACTTCCTAGTGATGTAGGAATTCTGGCGAGTCTATAAGTTCAATCCGACTTGGTAGGCAGGATCAAGGCAGCTCAGGCACAGGACCCAAGGATTCAGAAGCTTAGGGCAGAATGTGAGTCAGGACTCAGAAAGGAGATGCAAATTCATGAAGATGGTACGCTTAGGTTTGGATCACGTCTATGTGTACCTAGTGGAGATATCAGACAGGAAGTAATGGCAGAAGCTCACAGTTCCCAGTATTCTATACATCCTGGAGGGACCAAGATGTACCAAGATATCAAGCAGCACTTCTGGTGGAATAGAATAAAGAGAGAGATAGCTAGATTCGTTTCCCGTTGCTTGGTATGTCAGCAAGTGAAGGCAGAACAGCAGAGGCCAGCTGGATTATTGCAACCGCTTCCTATCCCGGAATGGAAGTGGGAGCATATCACGATGGACTTTGTGACCGGTTTACCGAGATCGCCAAGTGGTAAGGATGCCATTTGGGTGATAGTAGATCGGCTTACGAAGGTGGCGCATTTTCTTCCTTTTAGAGTAGGGCAATCTACAGAAAAGTTGGCAGAGTTGTATATGCAACAGATAGTCAGGCAGCATGGAGTCCCTGTCAGTATTGTGTCAGATCGAGATACCCGTTTCATATCACATTTCTGGAAGAGCTTGCATCATAGTCTGGGTACCAAGTTGAGATTTAGCACGGCTTACCATCCGCAGACGGACGGACAATCAGAAAGGACAATCCAAACTTTAGAAGACATGTTGCGAGCTTGCACTCTAGATTTTGGAGGGTCTTGGAAGAGTCACCTTCACTTGGTCGAGTTCTCATACAACAACAGTTATCAAGCCAGTATCCAGATGGCGCCATTTGAGGCACTATATGGTAAAAAGTGTAGATCGCCACTAGCATGGGATGATATCGGGGAAAGAAAGATGCTAGGCCCAGAAATGATTGTTCAGACGGTTGAAGTGATTAAAGGAATTAGAGAGCGACTTCGTGTCGCGCAGGATCGACATCGTCATTGGGCGGACCAGCATCGAAGGCCGCTAGAGTTTTCTGTTGGGGACCACGTGTTCTTGCGGATCTCACCTACCCGTGGGGTCATTAGATTTGGCGTTCGCGGGAAGCTGAGTCCGCGATACGTAGGCCCATTTGTTATTCTTGATAGGATAGGCGATGTTGCTTATCGTTTGTCCCTTCCACCTTCGTTACGAGAGGTGCATGACGTGTTTCATGTATCTCAATTATGAAGGTATGTATCGGACCCAAGCCATATCCTCGATCATTTTGAGCTGGTTGTTGGTACCAACCTGTCTTACGAGGAGCAGCCTGTGTCCATCTTGGACCGAAGAGAGAAGGTACTCAAGAACCGAACAATTAACCTTGTCCGGGTTGCTTGGGGTCATCACTCTTTGGGAGAGTCAACGTGGGAACGTGAGGATGATATCCGATCACGATATCCACATCTGTTTGACTCACAAGGTATATCTTTTTCTGTGTACCTTGATTGTCTTGATTCCTCATGCTTAACCCCTTATGGGTAGAATTGCTAGATAACGTAGATTGTTAAATATGGATATATTACTTGCTATGGACATTGTAAAATAATTGCTTGATTGAATTGCTTGTACTTAGATTAGTTTAGCTCCGATGTTTCTATCCTGCTTGGATTTCAAATTCCGAGGACGGAATTTTTCTAAGGTGGGTAGAGATGTCACTCCCCGTTCCCAGAATGCGTAGTCTTATTCATGTACAACTCATGTGTATTTATTTTAGTATTTATCATGTATTATCCTATATTTAAATTCCTTTAATTCATGTTAATTAAGTTTCTGTTAATTAATTATCTGCTCTTTAAATTTTCATGTTAATTAATTAGCTGCTCTTTAATTTTTATGCTAATTAATTCCTGCAATTCTATTTCTGCATTTCTTCCTGTAATTTTATTACCTGCATTTACTTCTCTGCTTTAGTTGTATTTTCGGTTGGATGAGCCCTTAAACCCGACCCATTAAGAACCCGGCCCAACTCCCACATACCACCCCTTTGCTACTTAAAGCTACCCTCTCCCTTCTCTCTCCTCATTCACTCCTTCTTCACTATTACTTCTTCTTCTTCATTTCATTACTCTCTCCACCTACCAACTAGGCAAGTACATCTTGCTCTACATGAGGACCATATTTTATGGTTCAATATTCTTCCTCTCATGATTCTAAGAGAGTTTAGTGCTTAGTATTTTTGATTTCATTGGTTCATTTCGTGTAGATCTAAGTTATTGTATTTTCGGTTGTCTATGGGTTTTGATCTAGCAAACTCTTTTGTTCTCAAGATTTGATGGTTCCATGTCGCAGAGCAGTTCATCCTACCCAATTTTGACCTTTGGAAAGTTGGATTCGGACTTATTTTGACCAAGTTATGGACTTTTGAAGCTTTGGGGTACAACCATAGAGTTCTTGCTGTTTGGAGAAGACAGTGAGCAGTGTATGCTAGCTTTTAGCTGCGTCACTGAGCTGTGCGCGCTCTTTAGCGCAGCATGGAATCCATACGTTGCCTTTTTAGGAAGCGTGTGTCTTGCATACGCTACCTTTTGGGAGCGTATGACTTGCATACGCTGACTTGGATGGTCAGGAGTCGTATGGAGTTCATACGCTACCTTTTGGGAGCGTATGACTTGCATACGCTGACTTGGATGGTCAGGAGTCGTATGGAGTTCATACGCTACCTTTTGGAAGCGTATGACTTGCATACGCTGACTTGTATGGTCAGGAGTCGTATGGAGTTCATACGCTACCTTTTGGGAGCGTATGACTTGCATACGCTGACTTGGATGGTCAGGAGTCGTATGGAGTTCATACGCTACCTTTTGGGGGCGTATGACTTGCATACGCTAGCTTGTCTTGAGCGTAGCTTGACCTGAGCGTACGCTGGCATGAGCGTAGGCTGACATGAGAGTAGCCTGCTTACCCTGGATCTTCTATAGCCCTGTATATTGATATCTTATTAGATGTTTAACGTCCATTTTATATTCTTACGCCTTTTACATAAACTTGATATAATCATGATATGTTGATATTTCTGTTAATTATAGATTGTTACGTGGGATGTACCATGTGTCATAAATTGAGTTATAGATACCCGGATTGACTAGAATTAAACCCTGAGAGTTGTAGACTCGACCCCACTGAATGCTAGTTGACTTTCATGCCTTGCCACCATTGATAATGATTGTGATCTTGACTAAATTGATCATGCGTTCCTAATTGGAACTAAGAGACTGGCTAGTCGTCTTATTGAATGAAATGAATGAGACACGTTCATATTATGAACTATTGTAATCGACTGGCTGATCCCGAATATCGACATACATGCACATGCAGGCTTCAATCTATTTATTTATTTATTTACTTATTTAATTTCTACAAAAGAAGCATGTGTACTTTATGGTCAAGGCATGATTACCGTGGATAGATTTGATTGTTGCATTACGCTATGTAAGACCTGCAACCTAACCGCACTGGTATCGTTGTAGAGTTGTGCATATCGTACCCCGTACGAAAGTACTCATTCGAATGACCATGATCCACGGCATGGGATTTCACTCAACGTAGAGACTATTAAGTTAAATAAAATAATGATTGCATGGAGAGAATGGATTTCCGAATTCTTACATGGCAGCCCCCTTGGGACGAGTAGTACCCGATGGGCCGGCTGGTTCCTACTGATACTGTAAATCTGCCACACGGGCAGGGAACAGTATCTGCTTTTATTATTATTGTATATTGTATATTGACGGGCGTCCTGCTAGGACTCGTCTAATTCATGCATGGGCCAATTGATTGACTGGATAGACTAGCCTTGCTTGCACATAGTAAGAACTGAGGAATCCCTAATTGCATTATTCCAGGATAACTTGGGACTCATAATAGCAAGCCGTAGGAGTTGATTGGCCGTTCAAGATGATTTGTTTGTGCGCTGTACTCTGTTACCTAACTGGGATGATCAGAATGTCAGGACATGACGGGCCAACTTCTGTCCTTGTTTGGTTGGGAGGTTGGTTCGAAGTGTCTTGATGTGATGTGAGTTCTAGTGGCAAGCAGAGATCTATTATTATATCTCTTACTTACTGGTTTTAGTTCTCATGTCGTGCTTCCTTGTGGTACTTGCTATTAGAGGTCTAACCTCTCTGGTTTTGCATGGCCAGATTTAGAGCCAGTTCCCGAGGACTCAGCGTACTTCCACCTCCAGGATGGTCAATACTAGAGGAATGATCGCAGGAGGCCTCGAGTGGGTTCCTTAACTTCACCACTCGTTTTGTTATCTACTTTATACCTTGCCGTTTGGCACCGACATGTTAGTCGGATTGTCTTGTACTTACTTTGGCATAATTGTAATTAAGTCAGACTGCAGCTGATAACAATTGTGTATACTTACTACAAAACTGGCTGTATTTTGTAAAGCCAGATCTCAAGAACATTTTGACTGAGCGTTTGGGACGCCTTACTGCTTTACCTTACATGTTCTATATTTCTGTTTCTTGTTTGAATGATTGAGACAATAGATGTGAAATGACCATAGTAAGACTTTTATGTAGTATGCACCCCCTCGTCTGGTTAGACAGCATTGATCGTATTATACGGTATTCATCTACCCGTAATACGTAGCTGGCTGAGTCACTCCTCCGCTCTCCAGTATTCTGGTTCTGGGGCGTGACAGCACGGTTCTGAGAGTGAATATGCTCGTTGGATGACCAAATCATCGGGAGAGATTAACACCACCCCACTTCAGCCATAATATCATCTTTAGGAGCTGCCCTTGAAGTACCGTCAAAGAACATTCGCCAGACCGCCTCTTCTGTAGAAGTGTGGGCATTCATTACTTCATCTAGGATAGCTTTGTAGAGCTTCGATGTCTCGGCAACGGGATGGGAGCCAAGAAATTGGCTAACGCTTTACCCTTGACCGCCTTCTGAGGGACAAATACCATGTCATAGGGGGACAGAAGTATTGCCCATGTGGCCAGGCGTGAGTTTAATGTCCCTGGCTTGGTCATGAGGACCCTAAGGGGATTGACCATAGAGATGATGTGAATCTTCTGCCCGACTATATAATGTCGGGTTTTTTGAATAACAAAAATGAGGGCGGGGCACTCTTTCTCCACAGGGTTATACCTGTGCTCGGCTTCGATCAGTTAACGACGGAGGAAATAGATGGCCTGTTCGTAACCCGCATCGCTATTCTGGGCTAACAGGGCTCCGAGATAATAATCCAGGGATCGGATGTACAACAGAAAGGGTTTTTCCATAACCGTGGCCACTAGGACTGGAGGATTCGTAAGATATCCTTTGATGTCTTCGAAGGCTCGCTGGTATTCCTCATTCCAGGCATAAGACACCCCTTTCTTCATCAACTCGGTGAAGGGTTTACAACGTCCTGAGAGGTTGGAAATTCACCTCCGGATGTAGGCCTAGCGCCCCTGGAGACCGTGGAGTTTGCATAGGTTCTTTGGCGGTTGCATTTTAATGATGGATTTTGTCTTCTCAGGATCTATGTGAATGCCCTTCAAAGTTACGATGAAGCCTAGGAATTTACCGATGGACACTCCCAGGAAAGAATCGACTGGGTTCATCATTAACTGGTGTATCCTCATTAAGTCAAAGACGATTCTTAGATCATAGAGGTGATCACCTCAAAAGCGGATTTTGACAGCGATGTCAAAAATGTAACATTCAACTATTTTGCACATATGTTTGTGGAATATGATACATGGCACGTTCGTACGTAGCGCCCGCATTCTTCAAGCCGAAGGGCATCACTGTGTAACAAAATACCTCCATTGGAGTCCAAAAAGACGTATGTTTCTTATTGTCTGGAAACATCTTGATCTGGTTATAATCGGAGTAACCATCCATGAAAGACATGTGCTTGAACCCACAGGTATTGTCGACCATCACATCGATGATGGGTAACGAAAATTTGTCCTTCGGGCAAGCGGCATTCAGATTGCGAAAATCTATACAGACTCCGTGTCACGACCCACACCCACTGTGAGGGTACGAGAGCGTAACAACGCCCAGCCTATGCCGCAGTGTCGGCGGTAGAACGCTGTCCTAGATCACAACATCTAACAATATAAGCTAAGCAGTTTATACTCCCCGAGTGGGGGTGACATAGCAGAAAATAAACTCAATCACAACTAAGGAAGAAGAAGCACGATATGGTAAAGAACTCAAAGAAAATACATATGATCAGAAAGTCTAAGATAACATCTCAGTAATATCCAGAAATACATGGTCTCAGCTACTGAAAATGAAAGAATATACAACCCAGATCTCAAAGACAGAAATAAGTCTATCTACTAGTCTCAAGACAACATAAGTAAGATAAGGCCTAACTAAGCTAGTCTAGGCAGCAGGGTAAAGCCATCAGCTAGAGTGTCCCGTAGAAGGTATCCTCACAGGCCTCCTCCTCGTCCTCTGTAATATTTTCAACAGGTCCAGTCAGGACAGGAGCGAGCACAATACATCTCAACAGTTTATAGCAGGTTAGAAAATATAATCATACAGTAAAGTAAGATATAGATACTGAAGAAATGCAGTATGTAAACACAGAGAGAGAACTGTAATAGAAATATCTACTATAAGTAAAGAGCTACCAGTGACTAGTGATTTAGAGTACAAAGTCGACATGTGAACGACTTGATTTGTACATGGCTATACTAAAGAGGCGTACATGGCTATTCTACTTTGGAATTGTTCACATGGCTATATATACTCCCCCGTAACCCCCAATCAGTACACAAGGATCCAACCAGGTTATGTTATGATTCCATGTAACAGCCCCCGAAGGGTGGTAAGCCCCCGAAGGATGGTAAGCCCCCGAAGGGTGGTATATAGTAGTCCCATAAATGGGGATTCTGGGAAATCCAATAAATGGGATAAGGATTCAAAGAAGACTCTGTGATCATATGAGTATATGTCACAAGTGATCAAAGAACCAAAGAAGCATAGTGATACGCCATGTAAGTGAAACGCACAGAACATAGAGTACCCGATGCTCCCTGAAGGGATAACATCTCAAGAAGGAATCCATATAGTACTAATCCGTGTGACCAACGTGACAGTATCAAGTAAAGTAATTTAATGCAGGAAAATAATTCTAAGCAGGATATGAAATGATCAGAGAATATACTCGCCTGTATCTGAGTGTCCGGATGAAATGTATTGTCCGAGTAGAGGTGTCTGGCTCCTAATCAGAACAGCACAGGTCACAACAAGTCTAAAATGATATAATGAAGTCCTAGTATGCATTCTATATAATTCTAGGTTAATCTAGACCAAAGTCAACTCTTGGTCAACTCTGGTCAACCCTAGAAGTCAGGCTAGGTCAATCAAGTCAAACCTAAGTCAAACTAGTCTATACTAGTCTAACCAGTCTATTCTAAGTCTAACAAGACTACACAAGTCTGATATAGGCTCACTAGTCAAGCAGACACACACATAGGCCATAGGCTAAGAGACTCGGCCATAGGCTATATCATGCCTATAAGCCAACCCATAACACATGACTACAAGACATTATATATCTAATATATATTACACAAAATGATATAGCTATAATATAATCTAGAACATACATTAGCTAATAGGTTACCTATAATATATCACCCATTTCATATATCATATATATATATATATATATATATATATATATATATATATATATATATATATATATATATATATTTTTTACAATAGCACCCACTCATATATATAGGAAACCTATATATATATATATATATATATATATATATATATATATATATATATATATATATATATATATATATATATATATAAAGATAGAGGGGGAACATGATGTTCAAGTGTGTGTGTGTGTGTGTGTGTGTCTAAGTGTCAGGAGAGACAAAGTGTGTGTGTGTGTGTGTGGATAAACATTTGTGTTTGTGAGTACATGGGAGTGTAACAGGGAAATATTTGTGATATAACATGGGGGTGCAAATGGACTGGTAAGTGACAGCCTATAGGCAGGTTTAGAGGGTAGTTTAGTGGCTTGGTCAGGGGCTGATATTGGGAGCTGTTTTAAGGCTAATATGTGGCAGTTATGGGCTGTGTTTAAGGCTGGGTTTAAGGGGCTAACAATGCTGGTATGTAGGGTGAAATGGGACTGAACTTGGGGCTGCCAATGGGGTGTTTTATGGGCTGATTAGGATAGGTTACTAGGCTGATTTATGGAGTGGTTATGGGCTTACAAGGGGATGAATTAGGACAGTATTTACACAGGTTATTGGACAGCCATAGTGCTGGATTTAAGGGACTGAATAGGAGACAGTCAAGGCTGGTGTCATATGTGTGCCAAAACAGTTTACATGAAGTCCCCACACCAACTAACATTTAAACTCAGGAATCAATGCAATGCATTCAGTTTTCATTGAATCAAAACTCAGGAATACACACTCTATATTGGAAAATCAAAACCCATGCAGTTACATTCATCAACCAACTTAAATCCATGTGAACTCAATTGAACATTGACTGAATATCAGTTTATACCCATTTTAGTTATACTAACACATGTATACGGCATGTAATTAACCAATTAAACTCATAATTATCATATAATAAGTTCAGTTGACAGTGAAAAAGTCAATACATTAGAACCAACTCAAGGTCAATATTCTATGTAAATCGAAATCCTAACATGTTAGCTAACCCTTGAAATGAAACAACCTAAATTCAATATCCACCAATACAAAACATGAACCAAATCTCAATTAACATTGTGTGGGGAAATCTCAGAACAACATAGGAAATTCAGTTTTGATACAATGCCAAGTGTGTGTTAACAGCTAGGAATAAATGTGCACTATCAGTTTCAGGATTGGGTATACATGTGTGTATACTTGTGATCTCAGGTTTACAAAACATTGTGTGATTTAGTGAGACATGAGAGTGCACAAGAGTGTGTGTAGATAAAAACCTGTGTCTCAGGGTTCTGTATAGGAAGTAATTTAGTGGGAATTCAATTCCTGTGTCCTGTGTGTCAGTCCCTGTGTACAGGACTCCAGGTCTCAGACATTGGAATTTAAAACAGGGTGCATAGGGAACATATCCAGGTTCAGGATGTCTCTAAAATTCAGGTGACAGTACATATAAGTAATCTTAGGAAATGGAAATTAACAGTATACAGGAAACCAAACTCAGGTTCATAATCCTAATCATTAGTTAACAACTAAATTCCACATTCGAATCCCCTTGCTTCACACACAACTCATTTGACAGGATTTATTACTCTTACACATGTAGGTAATCTAAATTACTCATCTACATCATTAATCAGTAAGAAGAATACGATTTAAAACTGAAGATCAGTGAATGAAAACAGTATAATATCCCATGCCATCAGTTAGCTGGAAACTCAACCCAAATACAAATATGAAACCTAATTTCTCATGCCATGAACAACCCTAACATGATATCTAATTGTAACATCAACTAAACCACATTAAATTTCATGATAAAACATTTAAAAGTGAATTGAAATGGAGAAAAATAGTGAGTGTACACAATGATACTTGACAGTATCAGGGAATAGGGATTCTCGATTTAAACATTGAAACAACAATTAATCCAAGGGGTTTATGGTTGGTAATTAACAACCCATATGTACTCGTGTCATACAATCAATATCGTATCCAAAAACAGGACACGAAAGTGTCCAACACGCACACAAACTCAATGCACTGGACTAGTTCAGTGATTGTGCACCCGTGTCCAGTGCAGGTCAATTTCCTCACCCGACACGAATCCAAAGGACACGTGGTCTTGGGGGTGTCATGTCAGACACTGCCCCAAGGACTGTGTCAAATCTTACGTGTCCACGACCCCTAGATCAGTCGCACGGACACGCGAGTAGTAGGACAAAACTGTCCAGTGCGCGCGGCCGTATCCACGAGTCCAGTGCGACTCCAAAACGACACAAAACCATCTCAGACAAGAAGAAACCAATAAGCGATACTAAAATGAGTATTCATATTCAAACACAATCAGAAAACAATAAGGAAAAACCTATTGGGGCATTAGGTCGAACACCTAGGTAATCATATTAATACGTGTCGGATACGGACACGTAACCGACACGAGTTGGGGTCAGCTCCTACCCGAGGCTAGAGGGGACCTAGGGCTATGCATCCATGATGATAAACCAATAGTTTAAATAGAGAATGGGGGAATTACCACTGGGTGTCTCGAGCTCAAAAACTGTCAAGTACAGTCCCCTTTTTACTGTAGCTCGAGCACTGTAGATTCCACAAATCTGTATTCTACCTCCATGGACAGCAAGAGGGTGATGGTTAGGTCACAATGCAAGAAGTTTGGTTGAAAAAGGATGAGGAATGGAGAAGTTATGGAGAAATGAAGTTGAGCTCACCTTGTTCTTGAAAAGAGAGAGAATGAACAAGGAGGCAATAATTTGGGAGATATTAAATAGGCTCACCTAGGGTTTTGGGCTGGCCACTTCTAGGGTTTTGGGCTCCCATCCAATGGTCACCCTCACATCATGTCAAATCGATGGCTAGGATAGAACCTAGGTTTCGATGCTAGTCTCAACTAACTATAACTAGTCTAACTTGACCATTCTAACCAATGACTAGTCAAGGCTAATCCAAGCTAACTAACCCTAGTCTAGGCCATGTCTAATCTGGGTTAGGGCTAAACTTCTAGGTTAAGAACTAACATAACACATAGCAATATTTAATTAGAAATAAATTCACACACTTTCCAATAAATCATAATAAATTCAAATAAATACTAAAATGGCCAAGATACCCTCTACGCTAAAAATGATAAATGAAACACCCTAATCTCATGGCTTGGCTCTAGGTCAAGCTGTCTCTAGGGTTACACTAGCTAGACACCAAATCAAAAGTCATGATTTAAATTAGTTTAAAAATGATTAAAATCACCAAAAATCATAATATGTAACAAATATCAATAATAATAATTATAATTACCAAATTTCAAAATTACCCTTATTTTAGAAACTGGGTGTTACACTCAGATCTTTTCGTTCTTCTTTATAACTGGGATAATTTTGGCTACCCAATCTGGGTGTTGTTCCTCGCAGATGAAACCACTCTTTATTAAATTGTTGACCTCCTTCTCGATAGTGTTCATGGTATCAGGGCAGAAACGTCGTTGTTGTTGCTTCACTGGCTTAGCTTTAGGCAGTATATTCAGTTTATGCAGGACGACATTTGGGGTCTAAGCCCGCCATATCTTCGTAGCTCTAGGTGAAGACGTCTATGTATTCACTTGTAAGCTCAAGAAGAGACTCACGATCTTCTTCTTTCAAACTTTTGCTGATGAAGATCGGTTTAGGAGAAAAGTTGTCTCATAAGTCGATTTATACGACCTAGTCCTCAGTAGATAGTTCACGTAATTCGAAGCACTTCTCCTATTGGGCATTAAGTTGTTGAGCCCAGGGTTCAATTTTGAGGGGTTCGAAGAATAGCTCATCGTCCTCATCGACCTGGCCCGTTGACGTCACCTTCACAGACAACATTATACGAAATACTTCCCCGATACTAGTGTCAGAGTCACAAGAGGAGTCTAAAAAGTATGAGTATGTCACCACCTTGCGTCGTGGGACTTCGGGTGTTTTAAGCGGCACATATCCGAGAGCACAGCAAATTTTTTGGTAAAACTGATCAGACTTGCCTTCAAGAACGTTAATCTTGATCGACAAATGCCGACTCCTTTCGTAATTCAGACCCATATTACTGTTCAGGTCATAACCCATCTTTTGGATAACGTGCCTAGCTTGTCGGTATAGTGGTGAACCTGAACCGTACCGACTTTGGGTTATGGCTCACAACGAGTATGATTCCGGGTGTCGTCTACCCGCCTAAAAATGATGGGTTCTTCTCTCTCCTTTCGAGATGGTACTATAAAATAGGCACCACATACAAAGAGCACTTGTTCCACGAAATAGACAAACGCAATCTGTGTCTGTAGTGACAAGCCCATGTTCTGTTCTAGAGCAAAAGTCGGGAAATCAGACGAGTAGTTCAAGGGCATTCCTTTATTGATAAAGTGGGACAAATCGTCCTCAGGGATTACACCGTCAAAAGCAAAAAAGTTGGACACAACCACATATTTAGGACCTCTACCCCCCACCTCATGAGATAGGCAAGGATGAAGTAGGATGAGGCGGGTCGCGCAGCATTACCACAATAGGCTCGATAGAAAGATTTATTCTAATTGGTGGTTTCTCCTTTAATCGTACCACCAAAGGAGTTGTTGATCGAACTGCAAACATCGTAGAGCACTTAGTAGGTGGCCCTCACTTCAAACGGATGACTAGAGGGGTGGTAGTCTCAGTTGTGGATACCTTAGGGCGCTCTTTCAGACGCACTCTTATCGGCTCGTCGGAGGCAGTTTGTGCTTCAGCTTCGTCATCCGCATCTTCGTCTGAGTCCTTCCGGTGTTTCCTTCGGAACAGCCGAGATTCGGTATAGTAGACCTCGAACCCTTTAAAGGGGTCAATATCCGCGAACTCAGTTTTTACCACTCAATTGCCGTTGGCATATTTGAAACATTGGTGAAGGGTAGATGGCACGATCATGTGTTCGTAGATCCATGGTCGTCCCAATAGGATGTTGTAGAGGACATCCGCATCAATGACATAGCAGGTCACTTCAGTGTTCAGGTCGCCTATCTGAATTTTTAAGCAAATTTTTTCTTCCGGACAGCTTTTACTGTTATTAAAACTAGTGATTGTGGTTAGAGTTGCGGACAGCTAGTACATAAGAATTCCCAATATATGCAGCAGACGGTGGGGGATAATGCTCACGGATGAACCAGGGTCGATGTGCATACGATCGACCTTGCCATTGCCAACATGTCATGTATAGTACAGGAATCGAGCATGCCTATTATTCTTCAGCAGCATATCTTGTTGTGAGAATGTGATATTGGGCATGGCCTTTATCATACTATGGCATATGGGACATACAGAAGGGTCCTCGTCTGACAGTTGGATCTATCCCAAGTAGGATGCAACATTTTGTAATGCCTTAGTCAGAGCTTCTCGGGTCTTCTTGAAGAGACGAAGGAGCTCGAAAAGCGACAGTCTGGCCGGGGTGTTGGCCAACTGAGCTATTATGTCAAAATTATAGGGTCGGTCTAATCTTGCAGTAGTATATTTCTGAAGGGTTTGTCAAAATGTCCTTCTTTCTGCTTCTGTTTGTCCACCGTCTTTGGTTGAGATGGGCCCGGCTCAGAAGTGCCGGGAACGGTCGATGTTGTGACTGGCGTTGCTTCTTTGCCAAGGGCCTGGTCATAGTTACTTGAATAATCTAGACCAGTCCTGGTTGCTTTGGCCCTTTCTTTATTAGATGAGGCTGAGACAGCATTGCAAGATCTGTCCTTCCTGTCTTTGGTCTTGACAGCAAAACGTGAGGTAGGTTTGATCAGATCGTCGGTGAGATCGGGATGCGCCCATATGACCTCCCCTGAAGGTGTTTTGACGGGAACTAATCCCAAGGCTTGAGCTGTCGGAAGGATAATAGTTGCCTTGGGGATTGGGATGTCGCCATCCTGTGTCTCTGTAGGAAAAACTGGCCGAACTTGAGGGTTACTATGTTGGCGGAGACTATTTTTTCCTCAAAATCCAACGATAACACATTGGCGTCCACTAGCCGCTGTATGTGGTTCTTCAGGATGTAGCAATCTTTAGTCGAGTGGTGGACGTATCGTGGTAATGGCAATATTTGGGGTCGTCCACCTTGCCCACCTCTTCGGGATGTCTGGGAGCTGGGAGTGTATGCTTCTCATCGTCGAGAAGAACATTAGGTAACTCCAGGGCATCTTCGTCCTTGAAGGAATAGTTTCCCTTCTGGATTGGGGGTCTTTCAGGTTTCTGAATGGGAGCTATACCCCGGTTGAGACTCGCGGTCATCACTTGTTTTGCTTTGGGCTTCCACTCATTGCTGCTAGGTGCTGCGGTAGACCTCCTGCCTTTCTCGTTTTGGAGACCCATCCCTAATAAGTGGGCTTCCTTGGCCTTCCTCTCAGCGTCTTTGGCATTGATAATAAATGTTGCCCAATCTGTGTGACCGGAGGAGCCAGTCCAGAGTCTCGTCATAGGGTTCCAACAAATATTTATCAAGATCACTTCGGAAGCCCCCGATTGTAGTCTCAATGTGGCCTACCGAAATCACTTTATATAAACTCGAGCATATTCCTTGTCAAAGGAATTGGATCCAAGAAAATCCTAATTTACCAGTCAAAAGTCTACCTACCCAAGGTAAATAATAATAATAATAATAATAATAATAATAATAATAATAATAATAGTAGTAGTAGTAATAATAAAAAATAATAAAAATAATAATGATGAAACTAACATTACTGGTAATAATGCTTAATAATGATCATCATATTATAGGCTACCTACATACATACTGATATTATAACTAACCGTAAAATACCTTTTTGATAAAGGACAACAGAGAGTTGTCTGCTCTCACCCCTATGTATGGGGTGTGCTGTCTGCTCTCTTATTTCGAGAGAGGAACGAAATTAATAAAGTAAAACTAATATAAAGAAACATAAAATAGAAGAAGAAAGAGAGAGAAAGCATAGAATTAAAGAGGAAATGGGTTTTATTTTGGAAAAATTTGAGTGGCACCCCACTTTTTTTACGCTTATTTAAGGTACATCCCACAAGTTTACATGAATGTATGACACCCCCCACTTTGGACGGTTTCTGTCTAAAATGAACGGTCAACCCCGTTGACCAATTTTTTTGACGAAAATACCCCCACATCTGTTCCCTTCTTCCCCGCATCAACTATTCGTCTCCCGCTCTCCTCCGCCGTGCTCGGCCCCCCCAAGGCGTCGCCGCACTCCTCCCTCCCCGACCTCGCCGTACCGCCCCCCTCTGGCCATCACCACCACCACCATCACCAACATCATCACCATCATCATCATCACCACCACCATCCACGATCATTACCGCCCCCCCTCCCGCTCCGCCCCCCCTCCCGCTCCACACCCTAGCCCTAGCCGCTGCCGCGCGCAGCTGCCCTAGCTGCCGCTGACGTGCGCTGCCGCGCGCTACTGCTGCTGCGGCGGCTGCTGCTGCTGCTGCGACGACGGCGACGGAGGCGGTGGCGGTGGGGGCTAGGGGACGGAGCAGGAGGGGGGCGGGACGGAGCGGGAGGGGGGGCGATGATGATGGTCGATGGTGGTGGTGATGATGATGATGGTGATGATGTTGGTGATGGTGGTGGTGGTGATGGCGGGGGGGAGGGGGGTGCGGCGAGGTCGGGAAGGGGGGAGTGCGGCGTCGGAGGGGAGCCGAGCACGGCGGGGGGGAGAGGGGGGAGGGGTGCAGCCACGGCGGGGGAGTGCAGAGTCGGAGGGGGGCCGAGTCCAAAATGCATAAAATAAATTGTCAGTACAACTGAGACAGGGGCATTTTCGTCAAAAAAAATTGATCGTTCGTTTTAGACAGAAATCGTCCAAAGTGGGGGGTGTCATACATTCATGTAAACTTATGGGGTGTACCTTAAATAAGCATAAAAAAGTGGGGTGCCACTCAAATTTTTCCTTTTCTTTTTCGGAGAGATCGGAAGAGGGGGCAGATGTAGAGTGCGTAGGGTTCGGGAGGGAAGAAGACTCACTGAAAATGGGGAAGTGCAGCTGAGCGCACGGCGCTCGGTTTCTGACGTGGCAGCCGTACGGAGGAGTGGTGTCACTAGAGCGGTGACGCACAAGTTGCTCAGTCTGCGGGGATACGACAGGTCCGGCGTGGTGCATATGGTACTGGTCTTGCAGTGGCAGTCTGGAAAGCTCAGATCCGATAGGTGGCACAAATTTGGTCTCCGGTCTAGAGGACGCCATCGGCCTGGAGGTACTGCTTGTGGCTGTGGTGAGTTTGAGGAGGGGCACGGCTCGCCAGTACGATCGCGATTGCTGCATCGACGGCGAGGCGTTGTCAGTACAGAGGTACAGTGCCAGCGGTGCATGGTGGCTGAGGCGATGCAGCTACAACACGGAAGAGGGGACGAGTCACTGGAGTTGGCACATATCGAAGTGCGAGATGCAGGGCCGGTCGGTCAGACGACAGACATGGTGGTGTTCCGGTTGGACGGGGATGCTGCTTAAGGCTCGACGTCGGAGACGTACTAGAATTGTATGTCGATTTAGGGTCGATGGATTATGTCTGTGTCGGACACATGTATCTATAATTTGTATGGTAATACAGTAGAATAAGAGAGTATAGACACGGACGCACGAGTCCGGACACGGTGATTTCTGTGGTGGTGGTTATTGCTGTTTCTGGCAGTGGTTTTGGTCGGATCGAGCAAAGTATGACTAGATGGCAGGGGTTTGTGAATTGTTGTAGAGGCAGAGAAGGGATCGGGTTGGCTTGCGGTGCTGGAGATGTTGATGGTGGCGTGGCTTTGGCCAGAGACGCAAGGACGATGTCGACAGTGATGGTGATGGTGATGATCGTTGCAGCCAAGTGCTGCGGGGAGCGGCATGGTTTTGACGGGTGGTTAGAGAGGGGTATATGGTCGACTGCAAGTTGTGGTGGTTGTGGAAAGGGGACGAGCAAGATGGGATTGAAGAAATTGGAAAATTCTGGGTCTCAACTATGGTTTTTTCTAAGGGCACCACCATTTTTGCTAGGGGGCAACCCTTACTTGGGGGCATCCCAAGAAGGTGGAGATTTTGCTAGGGGGCACCCATATTTTGCTAGGGGCAGCCCAACCCCCCCCCCAAACCCTTCATTCCTTCCCATAACCCATTCTACACTCTCTCTCCACCAAAAGAAAAAAAAGAGAACTCTTCCTCTCCCTCTCCCAAAACCCTACTTTCTTCTCCTCCACCACTCCACTCCCAATTCCTGCACCAAGATTTCTTCAACAACATTCCTAGATTCGAAGAGATGACACGTAAGTCGAAGCAACCGGAATCTCGAAATGTTCTTCCCTAATTTCTTCATGAATTTTCTACATTCTATTCAAAATCCTAGAATAATTTTAATTCTCTAAATAGTTTTGATAAATTAGGTTTAGAATCATTTTAGGGTTCATGAAAGGAATTTTCGAACACGACAAAGTACATTTTTTTCTTGAAACCCTAACCCTAGAAGACGACAAACGAGCATCTCGTTTTGGTCGTTTGGCTGATACAGTCGGGTTGAGTACAGTAGGACTGCCAGGCCTGTAGCAGTCCTAATGTAAAGTAGGACTGCCACAGTCCCTGCAGTCCTCTTGTGAAAGAGGACTGCAGGGACTGTGGCAGTCCTACTTTACATTAGGACTGCCACAGGCCTGACAGTCCTACTGTATCTTATTAATCTGACTTCAGATTTCACGGGGAGCTCAAGCTTCTAGTTGAAAGTAGTAGAGCATATATGAGTTTTATAATGTAACCACTTGTGGAACAATGAAAATGAGCTAGATAAATTAAAATAAAATGGCAAAGGAGTTACAAAAATGTATGTTACAAAAATGTAAACCAGTATCTTTCTACAGCAGAGAAGTTGCACTGGTGCCAGTCACTTGTATCATAGTCGATTATTTATAATGTAAGTTACAAAAGAATAATAAATTTGAACTGATCATTTCTAATTACAGAAGAATGAATAGAATTTGGGCTTCGCCCAAAGAAGGAAAATTGAACATATCTAATCTATACAGCTAGATCAAAAACAGAAGAATGGTAATTATGTTACAATAGTCACGAGTAAATCTAATTGTAGAATACCGCTTGTAGAAGAAATTGCTACAGGGCCTAAAATTTGAGCCTACTAGTCTGTCTCTGCATTGCGTAAGTGTGATAACTAAGCTCGCGTATTGTCTGTAGGAATTGCTCTTGCTGCTCAAATATCACCATCCCAGAGCTCTTAAGTAGGACTGTCAGATCCCTGGCAGTCCTACACTTAAGTAGGACTGCCAGGACCCTGGCAGTCCTAAATAAAACTTGCTGTACAGCAAGTTTAATTTAGGACTGCCAGGGTTTTGGCAGTCCTACTTAAGTGTAGGACTGCCAGGGATCTGGCAGTCCTACTTAAGTGCATGAACAATTAGCCTAGGCAATTGTTTTTGTTGCTTCTCATATAACTTATTTTATCTATACATGTAGGTTTCTTTCTACTTTTCCTCAACTATTCGCTAATTGTTCATGCTGTTATAGGCTACTCGGTTATATTGTTATATATCTCACTACTAGTAAATATGTGTAGGTTGCGAGCTGGGGAGCTTACTTGCTAAAGCGGAATGTATTGACTATGTCCTTTGCACCAAGGGACTCACATGAAGCTCAAGTACAGTTTTCTCTAGAGCGAGGTGTTCCTGCAGTCATCGGAGTCCTCGGAACCATAAAGCTTTCGTATCCATCTAGAGCCTTTGATATGGCTCAGTGCTCCCGCTGTTTAATTCCATGGACATCAAACGGTGAGTTAAATACACCATTCATTGCAATTTGCCAAATTTGTGTATGGAACAGGACTTCCTTTTATATTTTGTTCGACACCTTTTTCAACTTGTGTACCGTTGCTAATTCATTTCATGATTGTTTGCCATTAAAATCTTTTGATGTAATTTCAATACAAACAGAACAGTGTTACAATATAGGACTTAGACGTAGTCCTAGGAGTACACTTTTGTTTATTTGGGTCCCTTGTGCCGATGGAGCGAGTGGTAAAGCGTTGACTCCGTTGACGAGCTGACGACGGTTATCGGTTCTCTGAAGGTTTGGATTACTCTGGGTGCTGGAGCTTGCTGAGAGGAGGAAGACGTTGAGTGTCTATATCTGCCTCTCTGGTGATATATTCCTTCGTTGGATGTTCTCTGTCTTGTCCGTGTGTAGGTGTGGAAGAAGGAAATGATCCCTCTATTTATAGCTGGACAGGTTGGCTGCTCATGCGCGCATATGTAGGATACGCCGGTGTGTGGGTACGCCATGTAGAGATTGCTGATGGAGGTGCATGGATGATGCGCCCTGATCGAGGGGTTGAATTCTTTATACTGCTGTTGTGAGCCGACACGTAGCAGAGAAGAAGATCTTTCTGTTGCTGAGATCTTGGATGAGTTGAGTCAGAGGACACGTGTCATCGACCCATGGCTCGAAGATCTCTGATTTGATGGGGGAATGATCTGGTAGGATGCGCCTAGGATTGGGCGCATGAGGAGACTTTGGCTCGTAACCTTTAGGAATCACGAACCATTCTGAGCGCATGACTTTTGAGGCGCATGCAGGCAACTTTTCTTCTGTCTTTTGGAATCAGAGAGCAGTCTGGGGTGCATGGCTTTTGAGGCGCATGCAGAGCTTTAAATGGAGACTTTTCTTCTGCATTTAGGGATCAGTGAAGAGTCTGAGGTGCATGGCTTTTGAGGCGCATACAGATTTGGACGCATGGCTGTAGAGGCGCATGCGGTTGGTTGAGTGGCCACGTGGCAGTAGCCGTCGAAGTAAAGTCATGATGATGCTGACGTTGCCGATGCTTTATTTTCTGAAAAAGCTGTCAACTATTCAGACTTTGGGAGGTATGCTGCCAACTCTGTCAGTTCTGCATTTAATGTTTCTGACATTCGATGGACAGCTGAGGGGGCACGTCGATTGGCGTTCCACTGGGTATAGGGACGCATGGGGGGCCCATCCTCTGTGATGCGCTTGGTTCTGAAGGGCGCGTCTGTGTGATGCGCCTGAAGTCGAAGGGCGCGTGCGGCTGTTTCGTTCCTCGAGTGCTTTAAATAGCCGTTTGGCTGAATTCGAGGCGTCCGATTCATCCATTAAATGCAAGTTCATTGCTCAGAATTCGGAGAGCCATCCACTTGGCGCGTGGGTTTGACCTGCCCGGGCTATAAATAGTGGCATGGAGAGAAGGTTTGCTTCTCGTTCTCTTACGTACTTCCAACATAAACTTGGGTACTCGAGTGCACTCTGTTGACGAAGTTCTCCCGAGGGTGAAGATGAGACGCCATGTCATCATTGATGCACTTGAAAGTGACTGTTACATCCAAAAGACGGAGTCGAGGGCTTCCGAGGCAGGCGAAAGGTGCCTGTTGCATCCAAAGATAGGGATGCTCGGGCCTCGTCTCCGTTGTTCCGGAAGGGCCGTAGATCGGAATGGCGGTGCTAGGCTCTTTCTTCCTTCAAAGTGGGTGTTGCCCACTCTGGTTGTGTTGAAAGCTGCTCCTTTAGCCGTATTCCGATTACGGTCTTCCTTGGTCTTTGGAGGCTCTTTCGAAGCCTCCCCTGGCCACAGATTTACGGTTCTCTTCTCTTCCTCGGTTCCAGCCAGAGGGTTAAATGCTTCATTAGTCGAAGCATTTATCAGGTGAGCCTGGCTGAGAGAGCGGCACATAACTGGGCTGCTGAAGGGATGCACATAACTGGGGATGCACATAACTGAGCTGCTGAAGGGATGCGTCTTGCTGAGGGCGCATGGTAGGATGCGCCCGGTTGAAGGCGCATGGTGATGCTGCGCCTGACTGGAGGCACATGGTGGCTGCTGGCCGTAGACTTAAAATATTTCCTTTGTAGAAGTTTTCCTTTGTACAGCCTTCTCTAGACATGTAATAGACTTTTATATGTGAAATAAAAAGTTCTCTTTCCATGTCTATATTTGTTGCTTTTGCTGTGAAGTATTTTGTCCGAGTTCTGGCGTATGTAGTGTCTGGCGCATGGGCCTTCTGGTTGTGAAATTCTATGCTTCTACAAGACCCCCTTCAAAGTTTTCAAAACTTTTGGATAAGTTTTGGAATACTTTGAATAAGAAGCATGGAGGTCAGGGCACATGACTATTGGGGCGCATGCCTGTTCGGGCGCATGCTCCTCTCAGTTAATGCATATGATGATGCCTCGGTAACCGAAAAGATTAATGATGATCTTTTGGTTTTGTTTGCTGTTATCTCTTCACAGAACCCGAGGCGACAGCTGAGATCACACATCATCGGGTCACGCGTGCGACCAAGCCCTATAAATAGGTAAGAGATGGAGAGAGAGAGAGTTCTTCTTCTCCTTGCTTTTGCTTTCCTAAGAGTTCTTCTTCAAAAACCTTAACTTTTCTTTTTGAGAGAATGGCTCCCAAGATACCTCGCAGCGGTGCCGGCAAGGGAAAGGAGAAAGGAAAGGAGCCAGTGAAAGTTGTGGCGGCTGACGTCCCCCGTCGGCTTGTCGAAGTTCGGCCGGAGGTGGTTGGTGAGTCTCATTTTACGTACACCAACGCACATAGACCTTGAGTCTTTGATGATGTGCCACAGTTTTTGCCCGCCGATGCGCATGGGTTTAAACCCTGATGATGCGCTGAGGCTCTACCGCTGACACGCATGGGTTTAGACCCTGATGATGTGCCGAAGCACTGCTAACGCGCCTGGGTTTCAACCCTGATGATGCGCCAAAGCACTTTTTTCCAAACACACTATGTGCTTCTGATGGGTCTTAGACTCTCTTGTTACTTCTAACATTTTCGAATCTTTGCTAGTGTCAATGACTATCCTGCCTTTGAATGAAGTGCTTTTGGAGGCTGCCCTCACTCAGACGGGGGTAGATTATGACGAGGAAGTGATAAACCCTGCTCAAGATGTTCTTATGCTGGATCAGTATCCCGAGAGAATGACTCAAATCCGGGAACAACAGTATGGGTTCCTCAAACGGATGATGGAGCGTAGAGTTTTGAAATCTGCCGCATCTGATAAAGTGACCTTCTTGAAGCCTGAGTTCCTATTCGGGGACGTCCTCACTTCTACTGAAGCAACAGTGTTGAAGGTCAAGGAAGACTAGTTTTTTACAGCAAAAGGAGTGCATATGACCGTTAAGCAACTTGAACGTCAATGGCCTTTGATGGCCTTCTGTCGTCTCGCTTCGAAGAGGAGGATGTCTTGGGATCTTAACCCCTCTCAGGGGGGAGCGGTGACTGGCATCATCAAAATTAATTCTGCCTCCGATCAGAGAGATACTTTGACCGCGGTGCGGTCTGGGTCTTCTTTCACCTGGCGGACGCTACGTCCTGGGAGCATTTGCAGTAATGTTCCCCTTGATACATTTGCTTATAGTGCCTTGACTTTTGCACATCGCATGCTATTGATGGAACGCTCATACCCGAAAGGAGAATTTCGGGTAAAAGGTTGGTGTCATTACGTTTCTAAATGGGATAAACTGACACTCTGGGTTTTATCGCGGTTCCAGACTGAGCTCCGAGAAATTGGGCTGACTGCCGCGATTCGTGCCACCCAGGCAGGTGTTGACATTAACAGGCATATGTTCCTCGCCCTCTTGGAAATGTTTGATATCCATACCGGGACCTTTTTTAGTCCGGTGGGGGAGTTAGGGCTCGCACTTCATGAGATGTATGAGGTATCAAAGCTCCCTTGGGGATCGGAACCCTATGAAGAGTATTTTTCGACCAACGAAGAATTTTAAGTCCTGGGGGACAAGGCTGAAGAGATGACGGCCGTCTTTAAGTAAGTGGCTAGTCATCATTACTATATGCAGAAGAGGGACAAGGGCGGATTGCAGCCTCATGTGACCGCTTGAAGAGATTACGTCTTTAGGCAAGACAAGGGGGATCCCTCGCAGTTCTCCACTCCGTCGACGCTCTCTCGTAGTGAAGTTCTCTCTGAGATGAGCAGGTTAGATGAAAAGAATCCTCGGGAAAACGAGGACCAGCAGTCTGATGAACGCTCCTACAGCTGTTTCTGGCATCTTGCTCAACGAATGTCGTCAAAAGCAGTATTGGTCGCGTATCTCATGGTTTGGCTTCGGGATTATGTCTTCCCGGGCGGATCCGGCTCTATAGAGAGAGTGACCCGGCACTTGATCCTGCCAGCTGTGAAGTTGGTCTTTGGCCGGCGCCTGGCTCTTCTCCCCGCAATGGTATGTAATTTACTGCAAGGTTTACGCGAGTTCGCGGGAAATGTGATTCATGACCGAGGTCGAAAGGATAACTTCCTGCGTACTAAACTGCCGTTTTACTATTTGATGGGGTGGTTAATTTTTCACCATCCCAACGTAATGAGTCCGGGTTCAGAAGAATACTACAGGGCCGGAGATGCATTCCTCCGCTGTTTCCACCAGAGGAGTTGGTCGCACACTGGTGTCCCTATTTGCAGAAAGGTTTTATCCCATCTTCAGGGATGGGAGATCACCAAAGTTGGTCCGATCTTCTTGGGTTTTGAGGCCAACGAAGACTTAAGGGATTTAGGTTAAGACGCCACCGCCCTGCCTCCATGGGGATTCTGCTGGTTGCAAAGTATTCGGCCATCCCACCTGGTGTACCGGAACAGGAATCAGTGCTTCCTGGAACCGTATTTACCGAGCCGCTTTGCACGTCAATTCGGTTATGTGCAGCTGATGTTGGACAGTCCCAGTATCACCCTGGGGTATACTGGAAGTTTGTTGGATGGCACACGAGCTTGGCATTACTATAATACCGGATGTACCGGAGCTCGCTTTACGCTGCCTGCCCAGGATCCGCGACCGTCCATTCTTTACTCAGCCGCCAAGTTTTACTGTGTTATGGCTGTCGCGCCTTCCGAATATGATAGAGAGACGAGTCTCGTTGCAGGCACCCCGTTAGCGATAACTGGACATGTATCGGCTAAGGCTCGACCACACCATCCACCAGGGGTGGGTCAAGCTGCACCTTCGGTTGACCAACCGAAACGACGTGCAGATACAGGGGCTGGATCTCCTGCATCAAAGAAGCTAAAGAAGACATCGTCACCGACAGTGTCATCGGATTCAGCATCTGCAGAGGTAAGGATCCCTCACATAGTCTGGTTTGGGTTCCATTTTATGTAATCAATGCTTCCCTTTTGTACAGGAGCCGCTAAAAAGAAAGCCTCGTACTCCAAAATCTGGTGGGAGCAGGCCAAAGGAGATGGCGGGTTCGTCTGAAGTGCGTATCTCGCCGACTATGATGTCTCCTATGAAGGAGAATCCGGAGGACGCTGTTGTCGTAGAGATTCCAGCGTCCCCAGATTATGTCAGAAGGGAAACTGAGGATACAGCAGCCTCCGAAATGATAAAGGCCGCGGCTGGGGCCTTGGATGCCGAGGGTCCAGCAGACACGAGGCTTCCTGGTGATGATGTGGGGTGGAGTTCGTCGCCTTCCGATGACGTCCCTCCAGCGTTGCAAGAGTCTGTTGCGGGGGCAACAGATATGGTTGGAACAGAGGAGAGGGTTGATTCCCCTCCTTGTCATGATGAGGGGAGGTCGGCTGTATCATTACCGAGTCCAACCCCAGCCTCACCCGTGGAAGTTGAGGTGGCTACCGATCAGGCGGTAGCGACAGATCCTGTCCCTGCAGAGGGACTTGAGAAGGATGAGACTCATCTGTCAGTCCTGTCTCCCGGGGCGGGCCAGAAGATGAGTGTTGATCTCCCCGTTCTGCCAGGGGAGGTACTGACCGCTGATAGGATATTGGGGGCAGAAGAGGTGGCCATTGACATCGGTGGTTCCTCCGAACTTGAGAAGGGTAAGGGTGTGGAACCCTCTGTTGCTCCTCCTACTTGGGGCTTGAGAAGGGTAAGGGTGTGGAACCCTCTGTTGCTCCTCCTACTTGGAGTACTATCTCGACGCCTGTGCCGGCTTCCTCTGTTCCTTCGGCTCCTCGGGCTAGCAGTCCGGCCCATGTTGATGAAGAGCCTATTGATACCGAGATTCCAGTCTCGCAGGTTGAGGTTGGCGGATCTTCTTCCGGTCTGCTAACTACAGCAGCCCCTCCAACTCCTGCTATGACGCCGCAGGTGCTGGCGGACGCAGATGAATATATGAAATTCATCGTCGAGGGGGTATATAAAATGCTGCAGAGGGGTGTATCTGCGGTGATGGATGCCAACGGGAGTTTTGCGACGGCAAGAACTCTGGCAATACCTTATATCGAGCTGATCCGCGTTCACCAAGGCCACGACCATATAGCCGAGATCCTGGAGGCTTCGGTGATCGAGCTGGACCAGCGGCTCATGGAACTTCAGAACATCCAGCGAAATGACCTTTCCGTCTTGATAGATACGGAGAAGGAGAAGTTGATCGCCGAGATTGAGTCTTCCTACCAGGCCACTGTGAGCATCTGGAAGCACGAGGTGGCTGAGACTGAGGCTGCGGTAGGGCAGTTGTCTCAGTCCATGAAGGAGACAATGGAAACGCGAGCTGCGTTGGACGCTAATATTGCGGAGATCAACGCCCAGATGCGTCGCCTTGAGGACCAACGGGCCCGACTCCAGTTAGTTGCCGAACGTGTTCAGGCTGAACACGTAGCATTCAAGAAGGAGGAAGCAACCTTTACTCACCGGGCTCTTGCCCTAGCTCGACAGCGACAACAGCTTGATGAGAAACATGAGAATGATACTTCCGCTGAGGCTGTTGAATTGATGCGTCAAGAAGCTGAGCGTCGAGTCCTGGCGACTGTGGAGACTCATGCAGCCGACTTGAGACGTCGAGTTAGAGAGCTCTCAGCCAATCCTGGAGATGTTTAGGGACTGTAGCGTCTCCTTTTTATGTTTTTGCAACTCTTGCTGGAGAATAGTGTAGTTCTGTACTCTCTTTTTTTAGAAAATAAAGAAGTACACAACTTTTATTTTTGTGATGTGTTCATTTTTGTTATCATGAACTTGATGATTTGTGTGGACCTATTATCTTTTGCGCACCTTGGCTTTTAGGTACAGATAATAAGTTTGAAGGAACCAACATGTTTGCTCAGAGGTAATGTGGACGTGGCAATCATTGGGGTTCAAATGATAGAATCTTCCTACTCAGAGGTATTATGGACGTAGTAGGAATCATCTTGGAGGATACGCTGAACAACTCAGAGGTGATGTGGACGTAGAAGTTCTGCGATCAATGTACGACAACGCAAGGGTTGTTTGTACGAGATGTTTACTCAGAGGTAATGTGGACGTGGTAAACATGATGGGTAGCATAGTCTCACGGAGTGTAAGATTTCGCTTTGTAGGGCGTAGGAGGACAACTCAGAGGTGATATGGACGTGGTTGTCCTTCTACTGGAGGATGCCACGGAACAGCTGGGTTCCGGAAGCGTATGGTTTTGTTGGAAGGGAATTGTCTGTGAATCCTGATGATTGGGTCCATAGATCCCCTTGTGGAAGCACATATCTGAAAGCTGTCAAGAGTAGTACTTCTTCAGGAACTTGCCCCTGATGGGCATCATGAACAAGTCCCTATTGGGTTTGGCGAGACGGTAAGCACCGTTTGAGTATACAGTCTCAATGATGAAAGGTCCTTCCCACTTGGGCTCGAACTTTCCTGGTGTCTTGTGAGTTAACACCATCGGCCTCCTGACTGCCAGAACCAGGTCGCCAACTTGAAAAGTTCTCTGTTTGACCTTCTTGTTGAAAGCCTGTGATATACGGGCTTGGTAGAGTTCGATACGTTGTTGAGCTAGGAGACGCTTTTCGTCAAGTGCCTCCAGCTTCCGCAGACGACGACGTTGATTGTCCTCTTCTGTAAGTTTGTTTGTGATTGCTACGCGAAGTAAGGGTATCTGGATCTCGAGAGGCAGTACCGCTTCACTCCCGTAGACCAGGGAGAATGGTGTGTTGCCTGTTGGAGTTCGTACCGTTGTGCGGTAGGCCCAAAGACATTCGCCAAGCTTTTCGTCCCAGTCGTGTTTGTTGGATGACATGACTTTTTTGAGCCGCCTAACGATAGTTTTGTTGAACGCCTCGGCCAATCCGTTTGCTACCGGATTGTAGGCGGTTGAGGCCACGTTCTGAAAGCGACTCTTGTCACAGAATCTGCTGAAAATATGGCTGATGAACTGAAGACCATTATCATGGATGATCCGCCTAGGTACTCTAAAACGGTAAATGACATGGTGTTTGATAAAGCTGACCACCCTGGAGCTCTTTACTTCCGCCAATGGGACTGCTTCTGCCCACTTGGAGAAGTAATCGGCAATGGCCAGGATGAAGCGGTGCCCCCTTGATGAAGGAGGGGTGATCGGTCCTACAATGTCCATGCCCCAGGCTTCGAAGGGCCAGGAGGCGACTGTAGGATATAGTGGTTCGGACGGCGTATGAATGAAGTCTGCGTGAAGTTGGCACGCATGGCACTTCTTAGCATAGTCGACAGCATCAGCGGCCATGGTTGGCCAATAGTAGCCCATGCGTCACAGTCGATCCTGCAACTTAGGACCAGGTTGATGAGCTCCGCAAGTTCCGTCATGAGCTTCTCGAAGAGCTTCGGTCGCCTCTTCATTGGACAGGCATCGAAGGAGAAGCCCATCATAGGAGCGCCGGTACAGCATTTTAGTGGCTGTATCATAATAGAATCGAAGAGAACGTCTCCTGACTGAGACGGCTTCCTTCGGGTCCTCTGGAAGAATTCTGTAGACGACAAAGTCGATGAACGGGGACCTCCAGTCTCGGACATTAACACCAGTACTTGTCGGCATGGCGTGGTCCACTCGTAAGCACAGGTTGTTTCTAGGACAAACCAAGTCTCGACCAACTACCATGACGTAGTATTGAGTCCCAAGGGGTGCTGCTAATGAGGCCGCGAGGCCAGCCAGAGCATCAGCCTCTAGGTTTTCTAGACGAGGTACGTACTCGATGAAGAACCCGGTGAAGGTTGAAATGATGTTCAATACGACTTCATGGTAAGGGATCAGATCTTCATGGCGAACCTCGTATTGCCCTCGGATCTGGTTTACGACGAGTTTCGAGTCGCCGTAGGCTTCCAGATAATCTACCCCCAGCTGTTGTGCCAGCTAGAGTCCCATAATGAGCGCGTTGTACTCGGCAACATTGTTGGAGCACGGCTTCGAAAGAGAGTAAGCACGCTGGATGATCAGCTGATCGGGGGAGACTGAGACTACCCCCACTCCTGCGACGATCTGGCCTTTGGGGCCTGTTCTTGAAGCACCATCGAAAAATATCCGCCAAACGGAGCTTCCTTCGGTGACGTTTGATTCTTGAACCTCATCCGGGATGTCTTCATAGAGTCTTGAGGACTCCGGGATGGGGTGTGCAGCTAAAAAGTCGACCAGGGCCTGACCCTTAACGGCTTTTTGTGGCACAAACACCATGTTGTATGGTGTTAGCAGGATCGTCAATGTAGCTAGCTGGGAGTTTAATGACCCTGGCTTCGTCATGAGGACTCTGAGTGGATTGACTCGGAAGATGATATGAATTGTCTGGCCCGATACATAATGGCGAGTCTTCTGGATGGCAAACACCAAGGCCAAGCACTCCTTTTCAACGGGGTTGTACCGGTGTTCAGCCCCGATGAGTGTTCGACTGAGGTAGTAGATCGCTTGCTCGTAGCCTGTATCGCTGTTTTGAGCCAGCAGAGCGCCCAGAGAATGATCCATGGCACGAACGTAGAGGAGAAATGGTTTGCCGACGACAGGTGCTACCAGGACTGGCGGGCTTGTCAAGTAAGCCTTGATGTCGTCGAAAGCCTTTTGGCACTCCTCTGTCCAGATGTAAGAGACTCCCTTTTTCATGAGCTGAGTAAAGGGTTGACATTTACCGGAAAGGTTTGCTATGAACCTCCGAATGTATGCCAGACGTCCCTGTAAGCCCCGAAGTAATCGAAGATTCTTCGGAGGGTCCATGCTGAGGATGGCTTTGGTCTTCTCGGGATCAACATGAATGCCTTTCGCCGTGATGACAAAGCCCAAGAATTTTTCGCTAGAAACCCCCAGAAAGGATTTAGCGGGGTTCATCTTGAGTTGATGTGCCCGCATGAGATTGAAGACTGTCTTCAGGTCCTGTAGGTGATCTCCTTTAAGGCGGCTCTTGACTGCAATATCGTCAACATAGCATTCGACTGTCTTACGAAGATGTTGACGGAAGATGGTGCTCATAGCTTGTTGGTATGTCGCACCGGCGTTCTTCAAGCCGAAAGGCATCACTGTGTAGCAGAAAATACCCTTTGGAGTCCTGAATGACGTGTGTTTCGCGTCATCGGGGAACATCTTGATCTGGTTGTAGCCCGAATACCCGTCCATGAAAGACATGCGCTCGAAGCCACACGTGTTGTCGATCATCATGTCAGTGATTGGAAGCGAGAATTCGTCCTTCGGGCAAGCAGAGTTGAGATCCCTGAAGTCGATACAGACTCGTATCTTCCCATTCTTTTTGGTGACAGGTACGACATTGGCTACCCAATCTGGGTGTTGCTCTTTACGGATGAAGCCGCTAGTCAAGAGTTTGTCTACCTCCTGATCGATGGCGTTCATGATGTCCGGACGGAAGCACCGCTGTTGTTGCTTGATAGGCTTGGCATCAGGCAAGATGTTCAACCTATGCATCGCAATCTGGGGATCAAGTCCCGGCATATCTTCGTAGCTCCAGGCGAAGACGTCGATATACTCCTTAGCCAGTTGGATTAAAGACTCTCGGTCTTCTCCTTCTAGGCTTTTGCTGATGAAGATGGGTTTGGAAGAAGACCCGTCCCCAAGGTCGATCTGCTCAACTTCGTCTTCGGTGGGAGGTTCACGTAACTCGAAATGAGACTCCCATTGTTCTTCTAGGCGTTGAGCCCAGGGTTCTTCTTCGAAGGGTTCCGGCGCTTGGTCTTCGCCTTCATCTTTTTGAGGTTGTGCTGATGTCATGTTAGCTGACAGCACTTTTCTGAAGACTGATCTGATACTGGTATCGGAATCCCAAATCGATGCTTCGGACGAGTGGGAATGTTCTACGTCTTCTGCGTCTGAACTCTCTGGAGTTGATGGCGGCGTGACATAGCCTACCCCCCATCGAGTTTTGTTGTAGTAGTCCTGCGGCTTTCCTTTAGGTGTTGGAAGCCGGAGAGGGAGACATCGACCCTTGCCATAGTTTAGGCCTTTGTTGCTGTTCAGGTCGTAGCCCATCTTTTGGATGAGGTACTTTGCCTTATCCGTGTACCGATAGAGTTGCATTCTGCCGACATCTGGTTCTGGCTCGAGTGGCGGGAGGTCCTGATGACGCTCGACCTTGCCGAAGATGATGGATTCTTCGTCTCGACTTCGTAGAGGGACTATGTAACAGACTCCTTGTGATGGGACTACTCGATTTACATGATGGACGGTCGTTATTTGTGTTTGCAACGACCGTAGAGCGTTATCTAATATATACATGGCATTCCAATGTGGAAGACAAGAATAATTAAAAGACACTCTATTATTGATAAAATACGAGATTTTATCCCGTGGGATTACATTGTCTAAGGAGGGTGCATCTACATCAGCAGAGATATATTCGCCAAGCTCCTCATCTGTAAGCACTGGGGTTGGATCAGGAGAGTCCACCACAGCTTTGATTTTGGGGTCCAAGAGGGTTATGTGAGCCCTCCCTGGCATCTTGGATGACTGCGGCGGCTTGCCCTTAAGACGCACCTTCAGTGGTGCCTCAACTGCGCCTCCAGTGATTGGTGCCTTCCCCTGTAATTTTACCACCAGGGGAGCCGATGTTTGAGACGGCTTTCCTTTGAGGCGTATCTTCAGGGGAGCTTCAGGAGTTGGTGCTTTTCCTGGTAGCTTGATGCTCATTGGAGGCACCTTCTGGGGCAGTTTGCCCTTGAGTTGGATCTTCAAAGGGGCATCGGGAGTCATCTCAGGCTCCATGTCCGGCTCAGCTGTCGTCTCTGTCTCATCATCAGCATAATTGGCTTCCTCCTCGTCAAGTGACTTGTACAAGTCAAAATCGGTGAAGTAGGCTTCAATCCCTTTGAAAGGATCGATGTCTGCGAACTCCGTCCTGATGACGTCGTTGGTGGATACATATTTCATGCATTGGTGGAGCGTGGATGGCACCACCATGTACTCATGTAGCCATGGTCGACCGAGCAGGATGTTGTAGTTGACCTCGGCATCCACAATATAGCAGGTTACCTCAGTTTTGAGGTTACCGATATGACACTTCAGTCGAATTTTGCCCAGTGGCTCGCTTTTGCTAGCGTTGAAGCCACTGATGGTTGTGTTGGAGGGCGCCAACCGGTACATTGGGATCCCCAGTGTTGATAACAGCGCCTTCGAAATGATGCTGAGAGAAGACCCCGGATCGATCTGAATCCGGTTCACCTTGACTGAACCGATATACCCTGTATAATACAACGGCCGGTTATGTCGATGGTGCTTGAGCAGCATGTCTTGTTGGGTGAAAGTTATGTTTGGGATAACTTCATCTGCACAATGACAGTGCGCACAAGTAGTTGGGAGGTCTTCAGGCTGTTTGACCTGACTGAGAAAGGATTCGGCATCCTTCAGAGCTTCACAGAGAGCTTCTCGGGAGTCTTTGGAAAGACGCAGGAGCTCGAACAAAGATAGGCGGGCAGGAGTACTGGCCAGTTGTGCCAGTATGTCGAAGTTGTGGGGCTTGGCTAGCCCCGAAGCATTCTCCTTTCGTAGAGGTCTGTCGAAACGAGCCTCCACCTGCTTCTGCTTATTGGCTGCTGAGGGCTTAGACGGGCCCTCTTCCTGGACAGCAGGGACGGTGCAAGGAGGCACTACCTCGGCGGCAGCTTCGTCGGGTTGGGCGTTCTGTTATGCACGCGTCTGCACAGGGAGCGCCTCTTCTGTTGAAGAAGAGACCATGCGGCAAGACTTGATCTTCCTGCCTTTGGATTTAGAGCTAGGACGTACCTCCGGTTGAGTCACCTCGGAGACGAGGTCGGGGTGGACCCATAGGACCTCTCCTCGAGATATGGTGAGTGGGATGAGTCTACTCACATTGTCACGGGTAGATGGTAAGTTAACCACCTCCATTGTCGCCTTAGGAATGGGGACGACGCCATCTTGTGTGGTAGTTGGCGGCAAGGTGCCGAACTGGAGTGACACCACATTGGCTGACACCGTCTTCTCTTCGTAGTCGACGGAGATTACATCCGCATTGATCATGCGCTGGATGTAATTTTTGAGGACATAACAGTCCTTGGTCGGGTGTCCGACAAACCGATGGTAGTGACAGTACCTCGGGTTGTCCACTTTCCCAACTTCATCGGGCGGCTTTGGGTCCGGTAGCTTGATCTTGTCACCTTGCTTCAGTATTTCAAAAAGTTGCAAGGTGTCTTCGTCGTTGAACGAATAAACCTCCTTGGGCCTTGGTGCAAGTGGAGGGTTCTGAGTAGGCGCAGATGCACCTTTTGAGGCATTAACAGTCAATGCCTGCTTCCCCTTTGCCTCACGTCCGGGGTTGTTGGCTGTAGACCTTTTTCCCTTGTCATCAAAGGCAGGAAAGCTGACCCCCAGAAGACGTGCATTGGCCGCCTTCTTTTCTGCGGCTTCTGCTTCGATGATCAGGGAGCTCCAGTCGGGAGGGGGAGTAGAGTTGAGCCAGAGTTTGACTGCAGGCAGCATGTTCATACTGCAAGAGGAGAGGAGCGCATGTTCCGGCATGCCTGGAGGTAGTCTGAAGCAGGCCTGTCGGAAGCGTTCGATGAACACCCGAACCGTTTCCTTCTTCTTCTGGCGTATCTCTATGAGGGACGCCATCGTCATGTCCTTCCCGCCGTCGTAGAAGCGGTCGAGGAAGAGGCACGTCAAATCGTCGAAGGATGATATGGAATTGTCGGGGAGGCTGCAGTGCCAGTCATACGCCACTCCCTTCAATGCTCTAACAAATATGCTAGTGAGGAGCGCGTCCTCCTTCGGAAGATGTCCCGTTTGGGACTGGAAGTACGTCAGGTAGCGACACGGAGAGTCCTTTCCGTCATATGGCGTCAGTGTTTGTGGTTTATACTTTGAAGAATAAACCACCCTGTTCCACTCGAGGGGATAGGGTTGGGGGATGCCCATCTTCTGGCGCTCCTCTTGCCTGTTCTTGGACTCAAAGTGCTCCTACAAGTCCTTGATCATTTTGACCACATCCTCCGTGGAGCTGGGAGTCGGGGAAGGTGGTACCACCTGGAGTTGAGCGTTTGAGGGCTCAGACGTCCGGGGTACTTCTCGGCGGTCTGTGTCTGAGGGTACCCGTTGAAGGGGTACACTCGACTCCCCATTGGCCCCTGGGTCAGGACCGGTCGAAGGCGTTCGGGTCAAGGTCGACCGTATTTCAAACACCGCCTGAGTCAGTGTTTGCATGAAAGCAGAGAGGGTTTTGATTCCTCCCTCTAATGTGTCTATGCGCTGGACGATGTCCTGCGGCGGCGCATCAGACTCGACATCAACCTCAGTCACGTTCACTGTCATGACGCGGCCGGGAGTGGATGGATGAGTTGAGGCCTCACTCTCGGCCTCACTCCCTTGTAGGGGAGTTGCCTCTCCTGAAGCTTCGTCTGGGCTACCCCCGACTATGTTCGGAAGAACATTCACCACAGGCGCATCTACAAGGGCCTGATTGCCCTCAGCTCCGTCTTGAAGGGCCTCTTCGTCTCCGGAACTACCCCCAGCTGTGTTCTGGGGGACATCCTCGTTTTAAGGGGCTTCTGGGAGGCTGACTTCGCCTCGAGGATGAAGATCCGCCGCAGCTGTGCTTTGGATATCTTCGTCTTCGGAAGGAGGCTCAACAAGGGTCTGACTACCCCCAGTTTCCTCCAAGAACTTCTTCCTCGACCGAGTGCCTTCGAACACTCCAGAGGATGAGACAGCTGCCTTGGTTTTCTTCGGCTGGCTTTTGGATGAGGACGAGGAATTGTCGGCCGTCTTTCGGACTGATGAGGAGTTGGAGATCATGTTGCATGAAGCAACCCTTGGCTCCTCTTCTGTTGACACCTTCATCCCAAGGCGATGTCGGAGGGGTGTCGATGATTGCAGCCGCTGGAAGACTGACTGCCTTGGTGGTACTGCCGCCTTGCAACAGCAGTTGACGGTGACCACCGCACAAGTATGCCCCGTGAGAGACGCATCGTGCTTGTTGGTCGACTCTCCTGACCGGCGCTTGTGAGTGATCACGTTACACAGGTCATTGGAGGAGAGTGCTACCTTCACACCCCCTTCAGGCGCATGGCAAGGCCAAACGTCGGGGTGGTCAGGTGAGTGCTGCGCCCCCTGATCTAATACCAAACAGGCATCCCGATCAGTAGTGGGGGAACCACAACATTTGAGTGACTTGAACGGACCTCAAACGTACCACCGAAGGAGGTGCAGGAGTTCAAGACCACTGGATTTGCCTTGCTCGACTTGGTTGTGCACGCAATAGATGCGCCCAAGTGAGATAAGGGCATTGAAGGTCGGCTCGTTCTCGGCGCCGTAGCACTCGAGTCGACCTTGTACAACTTACCATCAGCAGCGCATATGATTGTGAGCGCATGCTTCTGGCTTATTGCTGGCATAGCACGTTTGGGACGCATGGCCCGTGCTGCCTTGGACTTCTTCGTACCAGGCCGCTGGGGCGTGTAGTACTCAGAATCCAAATTCTCCTCGCCACTACAGCGAGTGAGTATGTCAAAGACAGAGATCTTCTGTGGCGCATCAGAGGTGATACACGGAGCATTGGCTGCACCCCTGCTCCGTCGACGCATCTTCCTCGCGTGAGAGGGAGATAGCTGGAGAATGTGGTCAGCCGCACGCTTCCCCGAGAGATGTTCTGCATCAGCGGGCGCACCTTGGTTGCTGAGGACGTCAGCAGAAAGGGAAGGCTGGATCGACGTATCCCCTTCAGTGGTGGTGCCCGAGGCATCGACCTTGCGCACCCAGACTCGACGGGTCTTCTTCGGCTTCGGCAGCCGCTTCGAATGACTCGTACTGCCTTCAGATATGAACTCCTCATACGCCTGTTGATTGAGGCGTACGACCAGCGTCTTATGGGAGGAGCCCACCTTCACGTCGTCGGCTTGCGACACGACTTTCTCGGTGGAGGAGAAAGAGGTCTCCAGCAGAGTCGCCAGCTTGTTTGCCATTAAAATCTTTTGATGTAATTTCAATACAAACAGAACAGTGTTACAATATAGGACTTAGACGTAGTCCTAGGAGTACACTTTTGTTTATCTGGGTCCCTTGTGCCGATGGAGCGAGTGGTAATGCGTTGACTCCGTTGACGAGCTGACGACGGTTATCGGTTCTCTGAAGGTTTGGATTACTCTGGGTGCTGGAGCTTGCTGAGAGGAGGAAGACGTTGAGTGTCTGTATCTGCCTCTCTGGTGATATGTTCCTTCGTTGGATGTTCTCTGTCTTGTCCGTGTGTAGGTGTGGAAGAAGGAAATGATCCCTCTATTTACAGCTGGGCAGGTTGGCTGCTCATGCGCACATATGTAGGATGCACCGGTACGTGGGGACGCCACGTGGAGATTGCTGATGGAGGCGCATGGGTGATGCGCCCTGATCGAGGGGTTGAATTCTTCATACTACTGTTGTGAGCCGACACGTAGCAGAGAAGAAGATCTTTCTGTTGCTGAGATCTTGGATGAGTTGAGTCAGAGGACACGTGTCATCGACCCATGGCTCGGAGATCTCTGATTTGATGGGAGAATGATCTGGTAGGATGCGCCTAGGATTGAGCGCATGAGGAGACTTTGGCTCGTAACCTTTAGGAATCACGAACCATTCTGAGCGCATGGCTTTTGAGGCGCATGCAGGCGACTTTCCTTCTGTCTTTTGGGATCAGAGAGCAGTCTGGGGCGCATGGCTTTTGAGGCGCATGCAGAGCTTCAAATGGAGACTTTTCTTCTGTCTTTAGGGATCAGTGAAGAGTCTGAGGCGCATGGCTTTTGAGGCGCATGCAGATTTGGACACATGGCTGTAGAGGCACATGCGGGTGGTTGAGTGGCCACGTGGCAGTAGCCGTCGGAGTAAAGTCATGATGATGCTGACGTTGTCGACGCTTCGTTTTCTGAAAAAGCTGTCAACTGTTCAGACTTTGGGAGGTGTGCTGTCAACTCTGTCAGTTCAGCATTTAATGTTTCTGACATTCGATGGACAGCTGAGGGGGCGCATCGATTGGCGTTCCACTGGGTATGGGGACGCATGGGGGGCGCATCCTCTGTGATGCGCTTGGTTCTGAAGGGCGCGTCTGTGTGATGCGCCTGAAGTCGAAGGGCGTGTGCGGCTGTTTCGTTCCTTGAGTGCTTTAAATAGCCGTTTGGCTGAATTCGAGGCATCCGATTCATCCATTAAATGTAAGTTCATTGCTTAGAATTCGGAGAGCCATCCACTTGGCGCGTGGGTTTGATCTGCCCGACCTATAAATAGTGGCATGGAGAGAAGGTTTGCTTCTCGTTCTGTCACATACTTCCAACATGAACTTGGGTACTCAAGTGCACTCTGTTGACGAAGTGCTCCCGAGGGTGAAGATGAGACGCCATGTCATCATTGATGCACTTGAAGGTGACTGTTACATCCAAAAGACGGAGTCGAGGGCTTCCGAGGCAGGCGGAAGGTGCCTGTTGCATCCAAAGATAGGGATGCTCGGGCCTCGTCTCCGTTGTTCCGGAAGGGCCGTAGATCGGAATGGCGGTGCTAGGCTCTTTCTTCCTTCAAAGTGGGTGTTGCCCACTCTGGTTGTGTTGAAAGCTGCTCCTTTAGCCGTATTTCGATTACGGTCTTCCTTGGTCTTTGGAGGCTCTTTCGAAGCCTCTCCTGGCCACAGATTTGCGGTGCTCTTCTCTTCCTCGGTTCCAGCCAGAGGGTTAAATGCTTCATTAGTCGAAGCATTTATCAGGTGAGCCTGGCTGGGAGAGTGGCACATAACTGGACTGCTGAAGGGATGCACATAACTGGGGATGCACATAACTGAGCTGCTGAAGGGATGCGCCTTACTGAGGGCGCATGGTGGGATGCGCCCGGTTGAAGGCGCATGGTGATGCTGCGCCAGACTGGAGGCGCATGGTGGCTGCTGGCCGTAGACTTAGGATCTTTCCTTTGTAGAAGTTTTCCTTTATACAGCCTTCTCTAGACATGTAATAGACTTTTATATGTGAAATAAAAAGTTCTCTTTCCATGTCTATATTTGTTGCTTTTGCTGTGAAGTATTTTGTCCGAGCTCTGGCGTATGTAGTGTCTGGCACATGGGCCTTCTGGTTGTGAAATTCCATACTTCTACAATGATCTCCTGAGCGATCATTAGATGGGATGTACATGATGGAAGTGGATAGAGTACTCAGACCTGGTGGCTACTGGATACTGTCTGGTCCTCCAATTAATTGGAAGACGTGATATAAGACCTGGTGGCTAAATAAAACTTACTGTACAGCAAGTTTAATTTAGGACTGCCAGGGTCCTGGCAGTCCTACTTAAGTGTAGGACTGCCAGGAATCTGGCAGTCCTATTTAAGTGTAGGACTGCCAGGTCCATGGCAGTCCTACCCCAAGTTGCAAACCTGTTGTGAGGACTGCCAGGACCCTGGCAGTTCTAAATTAAACTTGCTGTACAACAAGTTTTATTTAGGACTGCCAGGGTCCTGGCAGTCCTACTTAAGTGTAGGACTGCCAGGAATCTGGCAGTCCTGGGTGCTGAAGCGGAGAAGAATAGAGATGTCAAGAGTGAAGCAGCAATAAAATAGTCCTTCAGTGGAACTATTACATTGAAGATCTATCTACTAAAGCAATCCATGTTCGTGTCCAAAGTGATTTCTTTCTTGTTCTCTACTTCTTCTTTTTCTCGATACTGTCTGGTTGCTGGTCATTCGGTCCAAATGTCATATTGTTTGATAACTAGGAAAATACAGAGGAAGGAGAGAGGAAAAATGGTGAGGAAGAGAAGACAAGAGTTGAGGAAGAGAAGAAAAGAGTTGAGGGAGAAATTTTGGCTAGGTTTTGTTATAACCTAAAATGGAGAGGAAGAGAAGAAAAGAGTTGAGGGAGAGAAGAAAAGTGTAGAGGAAGGAGAGAGGGAAAAAAAAAGTTGGCTTTTATACCAAAGCTTGGGCTGCCCCCAAGTAAAAAAAACCTATGTCAAACTTGTAATATTTTCAAACTCTTTTGGGATGTCCCCAAGTAAAAATGGTGGTGCCCTTAGAAAAAACCCTCAACTATTCATGCAATAAATAGGAGAAGGAAGGTCCTGAGATGTAGTCGGTTTTAGGAGAGGACAGAGACAAGACAGGAGTAGAAATAGGAATAGTAACATAACTTATTTCGTTTAATCCTTGTAAGGAAGAGCTGAGAGTTCGTTGATATAGATTAGTTGTGCACAACATGTAGTTATCCGTGGATAGTCCGCTAGCTAGTTAGATTTAAAGGTTCGCTAGATAGGAACGAATCATATATATATATATATATATATATATATATATATATATATATATATATATATATATATATATATATATATATATATATGGGTGAGATATTTGTGGTGGCTTGTATTTGCTTGGAATTATTTGATTTTGGGAAAAACAATCTCCTTAAATAGGCGATGATAAATAGATAGAGACTAGAGTTTATATTTGATAAATATTCCCTCTAATATAAATCAAATAAACTTTAAATAAGAATTGGTTTAATCATAAACCATTAGTAGGTTATAATATTAATTTAAATTAATATTTAGCACTTATCAATAATTTTAAATTCTACTGGCAAAGTTTTTAATTTAAATCAATATAATTATTTAGAACAATTTATTTCAATCAAAATATATTAATAGATAACGATACTCATTTAAATCGATAATCAAATAAGTTAAATCATATAAATTAAATCTTTAAATATCAATTAGCATAATATTTTCAAAATAATATTACTTTCTATAAAACACATAAAAACATATTAGTATCAATCAAATCTTAAAAATAAATAGTTATCATAAGAATTTAGATAAAACGATACCATACTTTAAATCGCATATAAATTCAAATTCGATATCAAATAGTTTGATTTTCATAAAGGATAATTTATAACGTAAGATATACCTAAACTTTTATTTTAAAGACAAACGGACAAATCCTGTTTGTCGTTCAAAATATTTGTTACCGAAATTATTTTGAAAATCCGAAATCTCTTATAACACCGATAATATAATAAAGTAACTTTTTTTTAAACAAATTAGTTTTTTTTAAGCATTAAATTTTAACTAATTTCTAGATGACATAAATAATCAAAAAAATCTCTTTTACAAGGTTTCGACGATAAATTACTTCTACCAAAAATAAATAATAAAAAAATAAAATAAAAAATTCGGGAGGAGGATTTATAAATCTACCCACCTTAGAAATAAATTCGTCATCGAATTTAAGGAATACTAGGGTAGACGAACTTGGTTGGTCGGTAAAAAGATGGGAATTTTATGCTAAGAACATGTTGATTAAATAGATGAAGAGAAAAGGGGGGGGAATTAGGGTTAGGTTTAGGGTTTCAGAAATTAAATTAGGGACTAGGGTTAGGGTTCTAGATTAAGAAATTGGTTTGAGGATTTTAGGAATTATGGTTAGGGATTTGGATGATTATGGATTTGTGGAGAAGGGAGCCTCCCCTTTATATAGGTAGGGTTCCCTAAATTGATAAGGTTTGAAAATCCAAAATAATTCTTTTCATAAATATAAGCAAATCAATCAATCTATGATCGATCAAATCATTTCTTGATCAACAAAGTTATTCAAAAAAAGTTCAAAATAATATTCAAACTAATTACATAATACTAAAATACGTTTATAAATTCAAATCTAGCCTTGTAAATTAGTATTTTATATCATCCAAATATTTGAACAATACTTCTATAAACTCTAACAAAGTATTTGGTACATCCTTTCCTTTCAAAGTATCTATAATATAATTTAAGGAAATAAATTTTATTATCTAAGTAGAAAAGTATTTAAACTATAACTAAAATAAATAACCAAATTTTTTAAAAACTTGGGAAGTGGGCTTACAAATCTACCATCCTTAGAAAATATTTCATCCTATAAACTTCAAAGGCTAAGATTAGGTATGACTAAGGGTATAATCAAAAAACGAAAAAAATTTCAATCGATATGAATAAGGATGACAATTGATATAATCAAATGAATGATATGATTCCTGATTAAATTAGTCACGCATAATCGCAGATAAAATCAAAAGAAAAAGTGAGGTGGCATAATCTAAATATATTATGACTGAGTCACGATCAATTCTTGATCAAGAAAATTGGTTTACCATGAACAATTATTCAGGCACGGTCAAAATATGACCAATTTACATGATCAAAGGATCTAGTAAAATCAAAATCTAAGCATGACTAAGGATAGAATCGAAATAGGGTTAGCAAAAAGATCATTAGGTATGATTAACCACTAATTTAAAATTATGTAGGCATGGTCAATGATCAAATTTTTGACAAAGTCTAAACATGTCTAAAATCATTTTGATACGACCAGGATGTAGTCACGACCAAGGTTAGTCATGCAAATCATCCAAGCATAATCAAATTAAAATTTGGCATGAGCATGAATATGATCAAAATAGTTATGATCATAAGGGGATAAAGTTTAAACATTAGCAATAATTGATTTAAAATATAGAGACGATTATGACTACAGTCAAATAGTTTAGTCACGGTCAAAATTGTTTAAGAACGATCAAAATTAAAATTATTTTGGCACGATTGACTAGTTAAGCAAAATTGTTTAGGCACGATTATGGAATCAAAATCTAGGAAAGATGCGAATTGACTCGATCGAATAAAAGTATTCTAGTCGTGATCAAAATCGCTTTAAGAAATTTATCAAATCAGAATCATTTCGATATGGTTAACTATTTATCCATAATCATTTAGGCACGAGTTTTAGAACAAAATCTAGATACGTAAGGAACCTAGTGAAACATAAAGATAAGAAAGAAAGGAAGGACAACCAATTTATTGAGAAGATGATAACTAGATATAACGCACAAATAAATTTGGAAACTTAATAGTCATATGCCAATAGAGACACAACCTCCATGTTATTCGAAAATCATAAGCCTCTTCGAAGTCACTTTACCACGAATTTATGCCTCGCTATTGTACGTCTGGCTGTAATCAACTCTTGGTTCCACAACTCAGGTAGGGATATTGTATCAACTGCTCTATCAACTCTATCCAATACTGACATAATAACTCAAAGATGAAATAGGACAAACAAGACATAGTTTTTATAATATTCGATAATCTACTCTTACTTAAAATTACTTTAACTTCGGGGTCATGCCAGCCAGTGTGCTGCTGGCTGCAGCGAACCCGCAGTCTTGATAATTCAAATAAGTAGCGATAATGTGCTATTGTCTTTCCATTGTAAGTTTCACGAATATTTCTTTCAACTATATCCATAAGGATTTTAAAGGAGGTTCTAAAATTTCAAACAAGTTCCAAGAAGATGCAAGTATTATTCTTTCGAGTATAAATACCAGTTCTTGGAACGAAAAATAATTGATTAGGAAGGACAATGATTGAAGTCAAAATAAGTAAAAATCTTTTAATCCATATTTCACGGATACCCAATATTCAATGATTGAGAGGAAAATTTTGAATAAAAAACTTAACTCGAGATTAATATATAGATAATTGAGTGAGAAGTTATTTTGAAAATAATTCCTTACGATATGACGATGTCTAGGCAAGGCACAATGATCAAGATCTGGAAGAAAATGGTCGAAGACAATAGAAGTATAAACTTCAATTTATACTCTCTAATATTCAAAGATTGAGGGGAAGACACACACACACACTCACACACACACACACACACACACACACACACACACACACACACACACACAAATATATATATATATATATATATATATATATATATATATATTGTTGGTGTTTTTGCCTTTGGACTAGGAAAGATAGTCCCACATCGGCTACACCAAATGGTGAGTATCCCAATATAATGCATTGCTTGTGTTGAGGTGTACACATGAGGTGTAGTGGGGCACAAGTGTGTGCCATGTGGGAGTATTTTCCTAGAATAAAAAAGGATTAATTCCAACAAAGAAGTAATTGATTTTTGTTGTGCGGACTCGGACTCAGACGCGGACCCCAGGATGTCTCGTGCATGCACGGAAGTGTTCGGGTGTAGGCGTGGACTGTCACACTTCTATGATGATTGTGGGATGATCTAAAATATCAAACTCTATTTTTAAGTATTGGTATTCTAGTCCCACATCGGATAGGAGAAGAGATGAAGTCTCACTCCACTCTATAAATAGAGCCCCTTGGCCTCCTTTGAAAGATGCACCAAGAAAAGAGTTAAGGGAGTCCGTAAAGTCCAGAAAGCCCGTTCAAGTCTTAAATTTTGACTTACGAGCGTTCCAGAAGTTCTTCGTGAACTTGCTGGTTCCCGAAAGCAGATCATGGTGGGACGAATCTTGTTTTGAGCAACGGTGATCTTAATCACCCCAGCAAGAACCTTTCCTCTTCTTCTTTCTTCTTTCTTCTCCTTTATCTGAGTTGTAACTCAATTCTGTCCGTCAGCAACTACGATTGCAAGGAAGAACGTGAGATTTATGTTTGCCATTAAAATTGTTTGATTGAAAACTTTAATACAAATAGAACAGTGTTACAATGTAGGACTTAGATATAGTCCTAGGAGTACACTTTTGTTTAAGCTGGGTCCTTAGTGCCAATGGAGCGAGTGGTAATGCATTGACTCCGTTGACCGGCTGACGACGGTTATCGGTTCTCTGAAGGTGTGGATTGCTCTGGGTGCTGGAGCTTGCTGAGAGGAGGAAGACGTTGAGTGTCTGTGTCTGCCTCTCTGGTGATTCCTTGTATGTTCGTTGTAGATTCTGTGTGTGTATGTGAAGGAGAAGATCCCTCTATTTATAGTTTTGTAGACTGGCTGCTCATGCGCGCATGTAGGATGTGCCGGTATGTGGGGACGCCACGTGGAAGTTGCTGATGGGGGCGCACGGATGATGCGCCCTGATTGGGAGGTTGAACTCTTCATACTGCTGTTGTGAGCCGGCACGTAGCAGAGGAGAAGATCTTTCTGTTGCTGAAATCTTGGACGAGTTGAGTCAAAGGACACGTGTCATCGACCCATGGCTCGAAGATCTCGGATTTGGTGGGGGGAAGTAATCTGGTGAGCTGCGCCTTGATTGGGCGCAGGAGAAGGCTGTGGCTCATAACCTTTAGGGGTTACAAACTGTTTAGAGCGCATGGCTTTTGAGGCACATGCAGGCGACTTTCCTTCTGTCTTTCGGGATCAGAGATCAGTCTGGGGCGCATGGCTTTTGAGGCGCATGCAAAGCTTCAACTGGAGACTCTTCTTCAGTCTTTAGGGATCAGTGAAGGGTCTGAGGCGCACGGCTTTTGAGGCGCATGCTTGTTTGGACGCATGGCCATAGAGGCGTATGGCGATTTGGACGCATGGCCGTAGAGGCGCATGCGGATGGCCACGTGGCAGTAGCCGTCGGAATAGAGTCATGATGATGCTGACGTTGCCGACGCTTCGTTCTCTGAAAAAGCTGTCAACTGTTCAGACTTTGGGAAGCGTGCTGCCAACTCTGGTGTCAGTTCAGCATTTAATGTTTGTGATGTTCGATGGACAGCTGAGTGGGTACATTGGTTGGTGTTCCACTCGGTATGGAGATGTGAGGGGGGGCGCATCCTCTGTGATGCGCCGGGTATTGTAGGGCGCGTCTGTGTGATGCGCCTGATGCTGGAGGGCGTGTCCGTGTGATGCGCTGTTTGGCTGGCGCATCTGGCATGTCCTTTAATGACGCGGCTGTCTCGCTCCTCGAGTGCTATAAATAGTCGTTTGGCTGAATTCGAGGCGTCCGGTTCATCCATTTAATGCAAATTCATTGCACAGAATTCGGAGAGTCATCCACTTGGCGCGTGGGTTTGATTTGCCCGGCCTATAAATAGTGGCATGGAGAGAAGGTTTGCTCCTCGTTCCCTCACGTACTTCCAACATGAACTTGGATATGTGGGTGCATTCTGTTGACGAAGTGCTCCCGAGGGTAAAGATGAGACGTCATGTTGTCTTCGATGCACTTGAAGGTGACTGTTACATCCAAAAGACGGAGTCGAGGGCTTCTGAGGCAGGCGGAAGGTGCCTGTTGCATCCAAAGATAGGGATGTTCGGGCCTCGTCTCCGTTGTTCCGAAAGAGCCGTAGATCGGAATGGTGGTGCTAGGCTCTCTCTTCCTTCAAAGTGGGTGCCGCCCACTTTGATTGTGTTGAAAGCTCCTTGTGCCATGATTTCGATCACGGTCTTCCTTGGTCTTTGGAGGCTCTTTTGAAGCCTCCCATGGCCACAGCTTTGCCGTGCTCTTCTCTTCCTTGGTTCCAGCCAGAGGGTTAAATGCTTTGTGTAATCGAAGCACTTATCAGGTGAGCCTGGCTGGAAGAGCGGCACATAACTGGGCTCTGCTCGGCCAGGTGAGCCTGGTTGGAAGAGTTGCACATAATTGAGCTGCTGAAGGGATGGTGGGATGCGCCTGGCTGGAGGCGCATGGCATCTGCTGCGCCTAACTGACAGCGCATGGTGACTGCTGAGCCTATCGGAAGGCGCATGGTGGTTGCTGCGCCTATCTGGAGGCGCATGGTGGCCACTGCGCCTATCTGGAGGCGCATGGTGGCCGCTGGCTGTAGATCTAGGATCTTTCTTTTGTAGAAATTCTCCTTTGTACAACCTTTTCTAGCCATGTAATAGACTTTTATATATAAATAAAAAGTCCTTCTTCGAATGGCTTATTTGATTTTGCTGTCTGAGTTCTGGCGCATATAGTGCCTGGCGCATGGGCTTTCTGGCTGTGAAATTCCATGCTTCTACAAGACCCCCTTCAAAGTTTTCAAAACTTTTGAATAAGTTTTGGAATACTTTGAATAAGAAGCATGGAGGTCAGGGCGCATGATTGTTGGGCGCATGCTTGTTCGGGCGCATGCTCCTTCCAGTTGATGATGATGACGCCTTGGTAACCCAAAAAGATTAATGATGATCTTTTGGTTGTATTTGCTGTTATCTCCTCACGGAATCCGAAGCGACGGCTGAGATTACACGTCATCGGTTCATGCGTGCGACCATGCCCTATAAATAGGTGAGGGTTGGAGAGAGAGAGAGTTCGTCTTCTCTGTGCCTTTACTTTCTTTAGAGTTTTTTCTTCAAAACCCTAACTTTTTCTTCTCTGAGAGAATGGCTCCCAAGACTCCTCGCGGTGGTGCCGGCAAGGGGAAGGAGAAAGCGAAGGAGTTCGTTGATGAGGATGCACCTATCACCCCTGCAACTTCGGCCGACGTTCGTCCTGAGGTGACGGGTGGGTTTCATCTCCTTCACATAAGCTTTTGGGCCAGACTGTGCCCTAACTCAGATTTGCTGACGCGTATGGACTTTTGTCCTGATGATACGCCGAGGTTCTACCCTGCCGACGTGCATAGGTTTACACCTTTATCATGCACCGAGGTTTAATGGCTGACGCGCATGGGTTTCGTACCCTGATGATGCGCCGAAGCCTCCGCTGACGCGCATGGGCTTACGCCCTGATGATGCGCCGAAGCTCTGATGCTGGCGCGCATGGGCTTACGCCCTGATGATGCGCCGAAGCTATTTGACATTTTTGCCTGACTTCCACCTTTGTTGTATCAGTGTCGATGACGATCCCTTTGTTGAATGAGGTCCTCCTGGACGCTTCTCTTTGTCAGATGGGAGTTGATTTTGATGAGGCGGTGATCAATCCTGCGAAGGATGCTATCTTACAGGACCAATCTCGTGAGAGAATGCTACAAATCCAGACCCAGTTGCCTCTTTTCCTCCAGAGTATGATGGAGAGTGGTAAACTGAAGTCTGCTGAATCCGAAGGTGTAACTTTCTTAAAACCTGCCTTTCTGTTTGGCGATCGACTAGTCTCTTCCGAAGCGAAGATACTGAGGATCAGAGAAGACTGGTTCTTTTCTGCCAAAGGCATGGTTTTGTACATGCGGCAGGTTGACCGCCAGTTGCCGCTGACGGCTTTTTATCGTCTAGCTTCGAAGAGAAGGATGGGTTGGGAACTTACTCCCTCTCAAGGAGGGGCCTTGGGAGGTATCCTCTTAATTGACGCCTCCTCGAACCCGCGAGATACTTTGACTGCTTCACGAGCCGGTTCTTCTTTCAGTTACCGAGCCTTGCGTCCTGATAGATACGGAGAAGGGGAAGCTGATTGCCGAGATCGAGTCTTCATACAAGGCCACCGTGGGCGTTTGGGAGCGCGAGGTGGCTGAGACTGAGGCTGCGGTAGAGTAGTTGTCTCATTCCATGAAGACGACGGTGGAAACTCGAGCTGCATTGGAAGCTAATTTTGCGGATATCGACACCTAGATGCGCCGCCTTGAAGACCAACGGGCCCGACTCCAGTTAGAGGTCGAGCGTGTCCGGGCTGAACATGCAGCATTCAAGAAGGATGAAGCGACTTTCACTCAGCGAACTCTTGCCTTGGCGCAGCAACGACAACAGCTTGATGAGAAGCATGCAAGTGATACTTCCGCTGGGGCCGTTGAATTGATGTGCCAGGAAGCAGAGCGAAGAGTCCTGGCGACAGCGGAGGCCCGTGCAGTCGACTTAAAGCTTCGAGTCAGGGAGCTCTCAGCCCATCCTGGGGAGATTCAGGGACCATAGCTTTTCCCTTTTTCTTTTGTGTTCTTTTGCAACCCTTACTGGGGGATGATGTAGCTTCTTGTACTCCTTTTTCAGAAGAATAAAGAAGTCTACAACCTTTTTTGTGATGTGTTCATCTTTTGTTGTCATGAACTTGATGATTTGTGTGGACCTATTATCTTTTGCGCACCTTGGTTTTCAGGTACAAATAATAAGTTTGAAGGAACCATTATGTTTGCTCAGAGGTAATGTGGACATGGCAATCATTGGGTTCGAAATGATAGTATCTCCCTACTCAGAGGTATTATGGACGTGGTAGGAATGATCTTGGGGGATACGCTGAACAACTCAGAGGTTATATGGACGTGGAAGTTCTGCGATCAATGTACAATAACGCAGGGGTTGTTTGTACAAGATGTTTACTCAGAGGTAATGTGGACGTGGTAAACATGAAGGGTAGCGTAGGCTTACGAAGTGTAAGATTCTGCTTTGTAGGGTGTAGAGAGACAACTCAGAGGTAATATGGACGTGGTTATCTTTCTACTGGAAGATGCCACGGAACAGCTGGGTTCCGGAGGCGTACGAGTTTGTGAAAAGAGGTTGTTTGGGGAAGTACATGTCTGGAGGATGTCAAGAATAGTACTTCTTTAGGAACTTGCCGTTGATGGACATCATGAACAAGTCCCTGTTGGGTTTGGCGAGGCGGTAAGCACCATTTGAGTATACCGTCTCTATGATGAAAGGTCCTTCCCACTTGGGCTCAAACTTTCTCGGTGTCTTGTGGGTCAACACCATTGGTCTTCTAACTGCTAAAACCAGGTCGCCGACTTGGAAAGTCCTCTGTTTGACCTTCTTATTGAAAGCCTGTGATATACGGGCTTGGTAGAGTTCGATGCGTTGTTGAGCTAGGAGACGATTTTCGTCAAGTGCCTCCAGTTCCCGCAGACGACGACGTTGATTGTCCTCTTCTGTGAGTTTGTTTGTGATTGCTACGCGGAGTGAGGGTATCTGTATCTCGAGAGGCAGTACCGCTTCGCTCCCATAGACCAGGGAGAATGGAGTGTTGCCTGTTGGGGTCCGTACCGTTGTGCGGTAGGCCCAAAGGCATTCGCCAAGCTTTTCGTCCCAGTCGCGTTTGTTGGATGACACGACCTTTTTGAGCAGCCTAACGATAGTTTTGTTGAATGCCTCAGCCAATCCGTTTGCTGCCGGATTGTAGGCGGTTGAGGCCACGTTCTGAATGCGATTCTTGTCACAGAACCTGCTGAAAATGTGGCTGATAAACTGAGGACCATTGTCATGGATGATCCGCCGGGGTACTCCGAAACGGTAAATGACATGGTGTTTGATAAAGCTGACCACCCTGGAGCTTTTTACTTCTGCTAGTGGAACTGCTTCCGCCCATTTGGAGAAGTAGTCGGTGATGGCCAGGATGAAACGGTGTCCTCTCGATGAAGGAGGCTTGATTGGCCCTACAATGTCCATGCCCCAGGCTTCGAAGGGCCAGGAGGCGACTGTAGGATGTAGCGGCTCCGATGGTGTATGTATGAAGTCTGCATGAAGTTGGCACGTGTGGTATTTCTTAGCATATTCAACAGCGTCGGTGGCCATGGTTGGCCAGTAGTAGCCCATACGTCGCAGTCGATCTTGCAACTTAGGACCGGGTTGATGAGCTCCACAAGTTCCGTCATGAGCTTCTTGAAGAGCTTCGGCTGCTTCTTCATTGGACAGGCATCGAAGGAGGAGCCCGTCGAAGGAGCGTCGGTACAGCGTTTTGGTAGCTGTATCGTAGTAGAATCGAAGGGAGCGTCTTCTGACTGAGACAGCTTCCTTCGGGTCCTCTGGAAGGATTCCATAGACAGCAAAGTCGATGAACAGGAACCTCCAGTCTCGGACATTAACACCAGTGTTTGTCGGCATGGCGTGAGCCACCCGCAAGCATAGGTTGTTTCTGGGACAAATCAGATCTCGTCCTGTTACCGTGATATAGTGTTGAGTCCCAAAGGGCGCTGCTAATGAGGCTGCGAGGCCGGCCAGAGCATCGGCCTCCAAGTTTTGTAAACGGGGGACATGTTCAATGAAGAACCCGGTGAAGGTTGAAATGATGTTCAACGCAACTTTATGATAAGGGATTAAATCTTCATGGCAAACTTCGTATTGTCCCCGAACCTGGTTTACGACGAGTTTTGAGTCGTCGTAAGCTTCCAGATGGTCGACCCCCAGCTGTTGTGCGAGCTGGAGTCCCATGACGAGTGCGTTGTACTCGGCAACGTTATTGGAGCACGGCTTCGAAAGAGAGTACGCACGCTGGATGACCAGCTGATCGGGGGAGACTAAGACTACCCCCACTCCTGCGATGATTTGGCCTTTGGGGCCTGTTCTCGAAGCGCCGTCGAAGAACATCCGCCAAACGGAGCTTCCTTCGGTGACGTTGGATTCTTGGACCTCATCCGGGATATATTCATAGAGTTTTGAGGATTCTGGGATGGGGTGTGCAGCTAAAAAGTCAGCCAGAGCTTGACCCTTAACAGCTTTTTACGGCACAAACACCATGTTGTGCGGTGTTAGCAAGATCGCCCATGTAGCCAGCCGGGAGTTCAATGATCCTGGCTTCGTCATGAGGACTCTGAGCGGATTGACTCGGAAAATGACATGAATTGTCTGACCCGAGACATAATGACGAGTCTTCTGGATGGCAAACACCAAAGCCAAGCACTCCTTTTCGATGGGGTTGTACCGGTGTTCGGCCCCGATGAGTGTTCGACTGAGGTAGTAAATTGCTTGCTCGTAGCCTGTATCGCTGTTTTGAGCCAGCAGAGCGCCAAGAGAATGATCCATGGCACGAACGTAGAGGAGAGGAGAGAAGCGCCAAGAGAATGATCCAGAGCTTTACTGCAGGCAACATGTTCATGCTGCAAGCGGAGAGGAGCGCATGTTCTGGCATGCCTGGAGGTAGCCTGAAGCAAGCCTGTCGGAAGCGTTCGATGAACGCCCGAACCGTTTCCTTCTCCTTCTGACGTATCTCTATGAGAGACGCCATCGTCATGTGCTTTCCGCCGTCGTAGAAGCGGTCGAGGAAGAGGCGCGTCAGGTCGTCGAAGGACGATATGGAATTGTCGGGGAGGCTGCAGTACCAGTCATACGCCACTCCTTTCAGGGCCCCGACAAAGATACTGGTGAGGAGCGCGTCCTCCTTCGGAAGATGCCCTGTCTGTGACTGGAAGTACGTCAGGTACCGTCGCGGAGAGTCCTTCCCGTCGTATGGGGTGAGTGTTTGTGGTTTATACTTTGGGGGATAAACCACCTTGTTCCACTCGAGGGGATAAGGCTGGGGAATGCCCATTTTCTGGCGTTCCTCTTGCCTGTTCTTGGACTCGAAGCGCTCCCGCAGGTCTTTGATCATTTCGACCACATCCTCCGTAGAGCTAGGAGTCGGGGAAGGAGGTACCATCTGGATTAGAGCGTTTGAGGGCTCCGAGGTCCGAGGTGCTTCTGTATCTGAGGGCGCCCGTTGGAGGGGCAAACTCGACTCCCCATTAGCTCCTGGGTCAGGACCAGTTGAAGGTGTCCTGATCAAGGCTGACCGCATCTCAAACACTGCTTGGGTCAGTGCTTGTATAGAGGCAGAGAGGGTTTTGAGTCCTCCCTCCAATGAGTCTATGCGCTGGACTATGTCCTGTGACGGCGCATCAGACTCGACATCATCCCCAGCCATGTATACTGTCCTGACACGGCCAGGAGTGGATGGATTGGTTGAGGCTTCGCTTTCGGCCTCACTCTCATGCGGGAGAGTCACTTCTCCTGGTGTTGGGCCACCCCCAGCCACATTCTGGAGTTCATCTCCAATAGGCGCATCTGCAAGGGTCTGCTTGCCCTCAGCTCCGTCTTGAAGGACCTCTTCGTTTCCAGAACTACCCCCGGCGGTGTCCTGGAGGACATCCTCATTTTGAGGGGCTTCAGGGAGACTAGCCTCGCCTTGATGATGAAGATCTGCCGCAGCTGTGCTTTGGACATCTTCGTCTTCGGAAGGAGGCTCGACAAGGGTCTGGCTACCCCCAGCTTCCTCCAAGAACTTCTTCCTCGACCGAGTGCCTTCAAACACTCCAGAGGTCGAGACAGCTGCCTTGGTTTTCCTCGGCTGGCTTTTGGATGAGGACGAGGAATTGGCAGTCGGCCTCCGGATTGATGAGGAGTTGGAGATCACATTGCATGAAGCAACCTTTGGTTCCTCTTCTGTTGACACCTTCGTCCCAAGGCAACGTCGGAGAGGTGTCGATGATTGCAGCCGTTGGAAGACCGACTGTCTTGGTGGAGCTGCCGCCTTACAACAGCAGTTGATGGTGACCACCGCACAAGTATGCCCCGTGAGAGGCGCATCGTGCTTGTTGGTCGACTCTCCTGACCGGCACTTATGAGTGATCACGTTGCGCAGGTCATTGGAGGAGAGTGGTGCCTTCACACCCCCTTCAGACGTATGGCAAGGCCAAACGCCGGGGTGGTCAGGTGAGTGCTGCGCCCCCTGATCTAATACCAAGCAGACATCACGATCAGTAGTGGGGGAACCACAACATTTGAAGTGACTTGAACGAACCTCAAACGCACAACCAGAGGAGGCGTGGGAGTTCAAGACCACCGAGTTTGCCTTACTCGACTTGGTTGTGCACGCAGTAGATGCGCCCAAGCGAGATGAGGACTTTGAAGATCGACTCGTTGTTGGTGCAGAAGCACTTGAGTCAACCTTGTACAGCTTGCCATCGGCAGCGCGTGTGATGACGAGCGCGTGCCTCTGGCCGGCTGCTGGCATAGCACGTTTGTGGTGCATGGCCCGTGCCGCCTTGGATTTCTTCGTACCAGCCCGCTGGGGCGCATAGTACTCAGCATCCAAATTCTCCTCGCCATTACAGCGAGTGAGTCTATCAAAGACAGAGGCTTTTTGTGACGCATCAGAGGTAATGCGCGGGGCATTGGCTGCGCCCCTTCTCCGTCGACGTATCTTCCTCGCCTGAGAGGGAGATAGCTGGGGAACGTGGTCGGCCGTACACTTCCCCAAGAGATGCGCTGCATCGGCGGGCGCACCTTGGTTGCTGAGAACGTCAGCAGGAAGGGAAGGCTGGATTGCTGCATCCCCTTCAGTGGTGGTGCCCGAGGCGTCGACCTTGCGCACCCAGGCCGTGCGGATCTTCTTCGGCTTTGGTAGCCGCTTCGAAGGACTCGCACTTCCTTCAGAAATGAACTCTTCGTACGCCTGTTGATTGAGGCGCACGACCAACATCTTGTGGGAGGAGCCCACCTTCACGTCGTCGGCCTGTGACACGACTTTCTCGGAAGAGGAGAAAGAAGTCCCCAGCAGAGTCGCCAGCTTGTTTGTCATTAAAATTATTTGATTGAAAACTTTAATACAAACAGAACAGTGTTACAATGTAGGACTTAGATGTAGTCCTAGGAGTACACTTTTGTTTAAGCTGGGTCCTTAGTGCCAATGGAGCGAGTGGTAATGCGTTGACTCCGTTGACCGGCTGACGACGGTTATCGGTTCTCTGAAGGTGTGGATTGCTCTGGGTGCTGGAGCTTGCTGAGAGGAGGAAGACGTTGAGTGTCTGTGTCTGCCTCTCTGGTGATTCCTTGTATGTTCGTTGTGGATTCTGTGTGTGTATGTGAAGGAGAAGATCCCTCTATTTATAGTTTTGCAGACTGGCTGCTCATGCGCGCATGTAGGATACGCCGGTGTGTGGGGACGCCACGTGGAAGTTGCTGATGGGGGCGCACGGATGATGCGCCCTGATTGGGAGGTTGAACTCTTCATACTGCTGTTGTGAGCCGGCACATAGCAGAGGAGAAGATCTTTCTGTTGCTGAAATCTTGGACGAGTTGAGTCAAAGGACACGTGTCATCGACCCATGGCTCGAAGATCTCGAATTTGGTGGGGGGAAGTAATCTGGTGAGCTGCGCCTTGATTGGGCGCAGGAGGAGGCTGCGGCTCATAACCTTTAGGGGTTACAAACTGTTTAGAGCGCATGGCTTTTGAGGCGCATGCAGGCGACTTTCCTTCTGTCTTTCGGGATCAGAGATCAGTCTGGGGCGCATGGCTTTTGAGGCGCATGCAAAGCTTCAACTGGAGACTCTTCTTCAGTCTTTAGGGATCAGTGAAGGGTCTGAGGCGCACGGCTTTTGAGGTGCATGCTGGTTTGGACGCATGGCCGTAGAGGCACATGGCGATTTGGACGCATGGCCGTAGAGGCGCATGTGGATGGCCACGTGGCAGTAGCCGTCGGAATAGAGTCATGATGATGCTGACGTTGTCGACGCTTCATTCTCTGAAAAAGCTGTCAACTGTTCAGACTTTAGGAAGCGTGCTGCCAACTCTGGTGTCAGTTCATCATTTAATGTTTGTGACGTTCGATGGACAGCTGAGTGGGCACATTGGTTGGTGTTCCACTCGGTATGGAGATGTGAGGGGGGGGCGCATCCTCTGTGATGCGCCGGGTATTGTAGGGCACGTCTGTGTGATGCGCCTGATGCTGGAGGGCGTGTCCGTGTGATGCGCTGTTTGGATGGCGCATCTGACATGTCCTTTAATGACGCGGCTGTCTCGCTCCTCGAGTGCTATAAATAGCCGTTTGGCTGAATTCGAGGCGTCCGGTTCATCCATTTAATACAAATTCATTGCACAGAATTCGGAGAGTCATCCACTTGGCGCGTGGGTTTGATTTGCCCGGCCTATAAATAGTGGCATGGAGAGAAGGTTTGCTCCTCGTTCCCTCACGTACTTCCAACATGAACTTGGATATGTGGGTACATTCTGTTGACGAAGTGCTCCCGAGGGTAAAGATGAGACGTCGTGTTGTCTTCGATGCACTTGAAGGTGACTGTTACATCCAAAAGACGGAGTCGAGGGCTTCTGAGGCAGGCGGAAGGTGCCTGTTGCATCCAAAGATAGGGATGTTCGGGCCTCGTCTCCGTTGTTCCGGAAGAACCGTAGATCGGAATGGTGGTGCTAGGCTCTCTCTTCCTTCAAAGTGGGTGTCGCCCACTTTGATTGTGTTGAAAGCTCCTTGTGCCATGATTTCGATCACGGTCTTCCTTGGTCTTTGGAGGCTCTTTCGAAGCCTCCCCTGGCCACAGCTTTGCCGTGCTCTTCTCTTTCTTGGTTCCAGCCAGAGTGTTAAATGCTTTGTGTAATCGAAGCACTTATCAGGTGAGCCTGGCTGGAAGAGCAGCACATAACTGGGCTCTGCTCGGCCAGGTGAGCCTGGTTGGAAGAGTTGCACATAACTGAGCTGCTGAAGGGATGGTGGGATGCGCCTGGCTGGAGGCGCATGGCATCTGCTGCGCCTAACTGACAGCGCATGGTGACTGCTGAGCCTATCGGAAGGCGCATGGTGGTTGATGCGCCTATCTGGAGGCGCATGGTGGCTGCTGTGCCTATCTGGAGGCGCATGGTGGCCGCTGGCTGTAGATCTAGGATCTTTCTTTTGTAGAAATTCTCCTTTGTACAACCTTTTCTAGCCATGTAATAGACTTTTATATATAAATAAAAAGTCCTTCTTCGAATGGCTTATTTGATTTTGCTGTCTGAGTTCTGGCGCATATAGTGCCTGGCGCATAGGCTTTCTGGCTGTGAAATTCCATGCTTCTACAATTTACTTTCTGATTATTGTTGCTTTTGTAATCAGATTCATATTATAGTGTTCCTCTTGGATCTCGAGAATAATCAGAAGGTGAACGTTTGTTGAACCTCTGATCTCGACATCGAGTCTACCATCTTTGATCAAGCCCCGGGACTAACAATCGTAAAGCAAGATCCTTGTAGATGGAAAACTCTCATGCTTCTCTCATCGATACCAGCTTTAACAAGTTGAAGAAATTCGACGGAGAACATTTCCAAATCTAGAAGATGAAGGTCACCCTTAATCTTCAACTCGTGGACGTAGACCATGTGTTGATTGAAGATGAACTGACGATTCCAGAAGGAGGAACTGTCGATGCTATTGCTGCTGCACTCGTCAAGCAGAGCAAATAAAAGAGAGAAAACAGCATTTGTAAACTGCTGATTCTCAATTCTATGGAAGACACTCTGGTAGAGTCATATTCTAAGAAGGTGAAGGCCAAAGAGATCTGGGATTCTTTGGGTAAGCTACATGAAGATGATGAGAACAGGTCCAAATCTTCATCGTCGAGAAGTACCACAAGTGGATCTTCGAAGACGAGATGGCGATGCTACGTCAAGTAAAGGAATTCCGAAAGTTGTGCCAAAAGTTAGATGACGAAAAGATGCCCCTCATCGACAAGTTTGTCGTTGGAGGGATAGTCTCAAAACTTCCTGCTGGTTGGAGCAACTTCTATGCTAGAATGCATCGGAAGAAGCTGGACATTAGCTTGGAAGATCTTCTACAAGAGATCCACGTTGAGGATGAAATGCGATCTCAACAGAAGATGGACTCTCTGTCCAAACAACTGGCTAAGGCCAACTTGGTACAGACAAGAGAGTTCAAAGGGAAGCAGGTGGCTTCTCATCACAAGAAAAAGGACTCCACAAATCTGAATGTGAAGGGTCCTTCGTTCAAGCAACAGAAGTCCAAGTCCTACGTGACTTGCTTCAACTATGGCAAGAAGGGTCACTACAAGAGTAAATGCAAATCCAAGCCCAAACAAGCTGAGCAAGGTGAGCCTAGCATGGTTTCCATGGTTTATAACATTGCTGCTATGATTGCTCAGGTCACAGCTGTGGGGGCTGACTCTGACTGGTGGATAGACACTGGTGCGACCTGTCATGTCTGTTCTGACAAGTAATGGTTCGTCACATACCAGCCAACTTCTGAGAAAGTTATCATGGCAAATCAAGCCCAAGCTGAAGTTCTGGGGGTCGAAACTGTGGAACTGAAACTCACATCCAGGAACACTCTGACGCTTCAAGGTGTGAAGCACGTTCCGATGATTGTAAAGAACCTGATCTCTGGAAGCCTGCTTAGCAACTCAGGCTTGAGGATAGACATCAATGTTGGCCAGATGGTGATGTCCAAGAAGGGAACATTCTTCGGAAAAGCTTTTCAAACTGAAGGGATGTTCAAAATTCAGCTTGTAAACCAGTCAAATGTAATCAATGCAATTGCTTATTCTGATTATTCTCTTGAGTTGTGGCATAATAGGCTAGGACATGTTTACTGTAAAAGAATTAGCAAAATATCCAGTCTAGGACTTATCTCCAAATGTGGGGGTAAGGTAGAGAAGTGTGAAGTATGTGCTCAGATAAAGATCACAAGGAAACCCTTTCATCGGGTCAATCGAAGCACAGATCTTCTGGAGTTTGTGCACTCTGATATCTGTGACTTCAAGCAATTCTCTACAAAAGTCAGGATGAAGTATTTTATAACCTTCATCGATGACTTCTCAAAGTACGCGTTCGTCTACTTGCTCAAGTCTAAAGACGAAGCGTTGGAGAAGTTCAAGGAGTTCAGGGCCGAGACTGAACGGCAAATTGGACAACAACTCAAGAGGCTAAGAAGTGATCGAGACGGAGAGTATCGGTCTCATAAATTCATATTATTCTGTAAAGAACATGGAATCGTAAACGAGACTACTACTCTGTGTTCTCCTCAATCTAACGGAGTAGCGGAGAGGAAGAACAGAACGTTGACAGAAATGATGAACTCAATCCTGCTAACTGCGAGTCTTCCTAAATGCTACTGGGGAGAAGCTGCATTAACGGCCACTTTTATTCTAAATAGAGTGCCGTATGCAACTTCGGATGTAACTCTGCATGAACTCTGGTTCAAAGTCAGACCTAACTTGAATGTCATTCGAGTGTGGGGGTGTCTGGCCTATGTGAAGCTCTCAGATCTGAAGATTCAGAAGCTGGGGACAAGGACTGCGAAGACGATCTTCTTGGGGTATGCAGAGAAGAGTGATGCTCGAAGATTTCTTGATATTGAGTCAAATGATATCATCGAATCCCGCGATGCTGAATATTTTGAAGACAAGTTTTTAAGGCACAAAAACATTGTTCTAACGGACATTCCGAAGAATAATGAAGGTGCAAAGGAGACTGAGATCTTCAATGAGCCAGTTGTCCAAGATGAAGTTGTTGTTGAGGAGACAACGATTGAACCAGAACTCGCTGAGCCATCGTCGAAGCGAGCGAGGAGGCCAAAGAACTTCGGAGATGACTTCATCACCTATCATGTGGAAGCAGATCCGCTTACCTATGATGAGGCGATGAAGACTAGAGATGCTATTTTCTGGAAGGAGGCGATAGACAATGAAATTGAATCAATCACCTCTAATAACACTTGGGTGTTGGTTGATCTACCTGAAAGAGCAAAACCTATCGGATGCAAGTGGATCTTCAAGAAAAAGATGAAAGCTAATGGAACCATTGACAAGTTCAAGGCCAGGCTAGTGGCAAAGGGGTTTTCTCAGAAGCAAGGGATCGACTACTTTGACACATATGCTCCAGTAGCCCAGATGACCACCATCAGAATGTTGATTGCTCTCGCAGTGATACATAAGATGGTGATACATCAGATGGATATGAAAACGGCATTCCTGAATGGCGAGCTGACCGAAGAGATCTACATGCAATAACCAGAAGGGTTTGTCGTCAAAGGTCTTAAAGACAAAGTTTGCAAGTTGGTAAAATCTCTGTACGGTTTACAGCAAGCTCCCAAAATATGGCATGAGAAGTTTGACAAAGTCATAAGGTCAAATGGCTACAGGGTCAGTAAAACAGAAAAGTACGTCTATACGAAGTTTGCTGACGGAAGAGGAGTCATCGTTTGTCTATACGTGAACGATATGCTAATCCTAGGTACGAATATAAGCTGTGTCACAGAGACAAAGAAGTTCCTCTCGACGAAGTTCAGTATGAAGGACTTGGGGGATGCTGATGTTATCTTGGGACTCAAGATCATCCGGACAGACGCTGGATTAGCGCTGTCATAATCTTATTACATTGAGAAGATGCTCACTCGATACGGGTATCATGATCTTCCTTTAATTGATATGCCGTACCGGGGTGATCAGAAGCTGGAGCCAAACTCGAAGGAAAGCGTCAGCCAGTTGGAGTATGCTAGCGTCATCGGGAGTTTGATGTACGCTACTACTGCCATTAGGCCTGACATAGCTTTCGCTGTGGGAATGTCGAGTCGATTCACTAGTAATCCAGGCGTTGAGCACTGGAAAGCTATGAAGCGGGTTATGAGATATCTCAAGAAGACTCAAATATATGCACTGCACTTCAGCGGAGAGCCGTCGGTAGCAGAAGGCTTCAGTGATGCTAGCTGGTCCCCAGAGTTAGAGAACGAGAGGTCCACAGGTGGATTCATTTTCACAATGGGTGGAGCTGCTATATTGTGGAAGTCGAAGAAGCAGACTATGCTCTCGCGATCATCTATAGAATCTGAGTTCTTTGTACTTGATACCGCAGCAGATGAAGCAGAGTGGTTTCAGGAGCTCATGCATGATCTTCCAGTGGTTGGGGCACAGATACTGACAATTTCGATATACTGTGACAACCAGACGACTGCAGCGGTGGCATCAAATGATCTCTTCAATGGAAAGAAGAGAACTGTGCGGTTAAAGCACAGGGCAGTGAACGATCTCATCAAGAGAGGTGTCATTGCAGTGATTGATGTTCGGAGTCAGAAGAACCTGGCGGATCCGTTCATGAAGGGCCTCAAGTGCCAGCTGGTCGAAGACACAGCAAGAAAGATGGGCTTAAAAGCTTTCTGATATTGTGTCATTGTAATCCTACTGTAAAGTTTTATGTTATTAGTTCAAAGAGAAATCTACTAGACATCTAACTTTCAGTTCAAAGGAAGACCATTGACTGGAATAATATCAGGTAACAGTGGACACTTATTCTTTGGAACATGAAAGGGTTACAGACCCATAACCACTGTTGTCTACTATATGTTCTCTATGGAGAACGGATCATGTGGGAAGGTTGGCTTAAATTTTTTAATTAGTTCTCAGGCAGAGTGAATGCCTGGAGTGCTTTACATGAAGCACGGTAGTGCAGCACTACAAGGAGTGTAACTCCATGCTACAGTGAGGTGACTTCACCATGAGATTCCCAGGTAGGGGTAATGCCTCGGCTTTGCAAGCCAAGTCACAGCGGAGTAGCACCGCAAATAGACAGGTAGCCTAATGATGTATGATAATCGTAATAAAAAGAGGTAGACAGCACTACAAAGAGGACGATGTCCTCATGTTACAGTGGCATGACACCACGAAGAGGTACCAGATAGGGTGAAGCCTCAGCTTTACGAGCCATGTCATAGCGGCGTAACACCGTACGAAAGCGCAAGGCTTCATACTGGGTAGTTTGGCACTATAAAGAGGCCTGTGACCTCATGCTACAGTAGTTTGACACTACGATGAGGTACCCAGGTGGGGTAAAGCCTCGGCTTTAAGCCATGTCATTGATGGAACTGGGGATTCCCAGAACCCTTCCTTTGGTATGCGTATTGATCGATAGAAAGTTAAACAGATCTAAAACGTGTTCTAACCCGTCATAGGCGGAAACTAGGGTTCACGAATTATACCTGCGGCAGAAAGGAGATAAGTAATTCCTGGCAATCTCGAGCGGACGGCCCCAAGATCTTCTGCAAGTATTCCTTCCTCGAGTTGGACGTCGTGTGGGCGACGACGATCTCCCAACCTTTTCTTCTCCTTGGCAGCCCTCTCTTTCTCTCCTTACGTGAATCACGAATTTAGAGAAAATTTTAGATTTCTAATCCGTAATCTGGCGGCCAGAGAATAGAGGATATATATAGGCTACGGCAGGGACCATGAGGAAAAATTAGGGTTAGGCCTCCTAACGGATCTGGATATCCCGTGTTCATCCCTAACACACAATCCAGGCCCATTAACAATGGCTCGGTCCACTAATGAGCTATTGTTGCACTACCTCCCTAATCCCAAATTATGTTTGTGGGCTCCTTTTATTATATGCTTGTTTGGCTCCCCATGTTAAGATATCGTATGTCCGTCGATCAAATTAAGTTACTGACAACTATATTGATTCGACATCTTTTATCCTTAAGTAGTACCGCTCAACTTTATTTGTCATGTCGGATATAATCCACCTGCAGGGTTTACATGACAATCCTTATGAGCTCCTTAAGAGGACATCATCAACCCGATGTATCGGGACATGGATTCTATTTATAATCAACAGCCCATCATACATACAATGTTATTACCCAATTCATAGAGGTTGTTGATCCATAATGAATCTCACTCTTTTATGAGTCAAAGTAATGCACACTGCATATACATGTCCGTTATTATATCCGGATTAAGAGCACAAGCATCCATAATAACAGAGATATTTGTTCTCTTATGTAGTCAGTACAAAGAGAACAACCTCAAGTGGTCATGTTCCATACACACAAAGTGTACTAGTGTAAACCTATAGTCAAGATAGACTAATACCAGATTACACTACAACCTTTCCAATAGATTATCCAAGTCCATCTAGGTTGTGAACTATTTATATACTCCATAGGAAACTGATAATATGATCTTCTGTGTGACACCACACACCATATTATCTACAATATAGAATATCAGACATTTGTATTAACACTTGCAACAAATACAATATGCAAACATTTGCCCATATGATTCTCATTCAAAATTTAAGGAAATAAGGTTACTACAAAAGTGATGCTTTTAGTATATAACCCTAACAGTGTCACGACCCGCACCCGGATATACGGGTACGAATACTTGGGCCACGCCCAGCCTACGCCGCAGTATCGACGGTAGAGCGCTGTCAAGTATACTATACTCTAACTACAACATCTAAAGATCCATAACTAGAAATGTACTCATGTCACATCACGAAAACTAAGGAAGATAAGACAAGAATAATAACAATATCTCTAGAACAACTAGAATCTACAATGATCATAAGACAGAAAAATAAAGAAGGAACAACAAGACTAACTAAGGATAACTATCAGGCAACTCACATAGAAGAATAGTGAGATCCACCTCAGCTAGCAACATCATGAAGTCCAATACTGAGGGCACAACTACTCCTAAAATTTTGTCAACATATCCAGTCAGGATGGAACGAGCACAAATCTCAAATAACAGTTCTAATTAGACGATATTGAAAATGTAGCAGTAAATAGAGAGAATATACAAGAAATCACGAAATGTACATGTGAGTATCATGGCAAGGTAAGCTATAAATCTAGAGCTAAAACAAGGCAAGTAAAACTGATCATGGCATGTACAAGAATCAAGAATCATCTATCCAAGTGTGTGAGTACTAGTTTCAACATGTGGCCGGCTTGGGTCTGCACAAGGTCTAATGATCCAGCCAATCATACATGGACTGTAGGATTGGCTATTCAACAAGGTCTACAAGAATAAACAAGGTGGATAATGACCACACATCTACACTAATACTCTCCGTCCCCGACTAGTATAGTGGATCCAACCATGACACATCATGACATGCGATTCTCCGAGAGGGTAGCTAGCCTTCGCAGGAATCGTATCTATACAATGCACAAGGAACAAGAAGACTTGCACAAGATATATCAAGGAAAGCGAAGAATAACATCTCACGGCAGGATCCAGAGAAATACCAATCTGTGTGAACAATGTGTCAAGAGAACAAGGATATCTACACTAAATACAAGAAACATAGACGATATCATAAAACAGAAATATTATCAGAGAATGTACTCGCCTGAGATCTGGTAGAATATGTCAACTGGTCCAAGAACAGTGCCTCGAGGACCTATAGGTGGAATACTGTATCAATATAAGGGTTTGGAAGTAAAATCAAGTCATGCTAAGTCAACTAGGTCACAAGAAGTCAAACTAGGTCAAGGCAAGTCAAACTAGGTTAATCTAAGTTAAGAGTTGACTTTTGGTCAACTCTGGTCAACCCTAGGTCAACTCTAGGTCAAACTTGACTAACGTTGACTAACATTTGACTTTGGGTCGACTGGTCAAGTTCGATCAAGTTCTAGATATTTCTAGGCCAAGTGTTGACTGATAGTTGACTTTTGCTCAAAGCAGTCAAACTTGGTCAACCGAGGTCAAAACTAGTCTAACCTAGGTCAAATGTTGACTCTACTTCGACGTTCAGTCAAAGTAGTCAACCAAGGCCAACAGGGTAAAAGCTAGTCTCTATAAACATCTACAAGGTCAACATATCAATTTCAGTAATTGTAAAATCACTGGAATCGACGGATCTCAAATACCACAAAAGGAGAAAGATTATAATAATAGGGTAAAAACCTACAGAAGTTGTCGGATGGTGAAACAACCATCACCAACGTGTCCAGAATGGTCAAATCAGCTAGAATAGCCTGCCCATAAGTCCAATTTTGACACAAGGGAAAAAAGGTAATTTCGAGTCAAAACGGTATCCGTGTCGGACCCGCTTTGCACCGAAAAACGTGCAAGAATACTAGTCTATCAAACCTAACAAATTATATGTCTACGAATCCAAAATGACGATACGATCCCAACGGTATATCCAGAATTGGATTCCGTTGACCCAATCTCAAATTGGTCCGTTGACCAGGACATCGAAATTTCGATTTGCACGGAAAAGCGTGTCGGAGCCAATGTCCTCAAAACTCAGCAAATTATATATCAACAAGTCCAGAATGACGATACGAACTCAACGGTATATCCTGAATTGGATTTCGTTGAGCCAATCTCAAAATGACCTGTTGACCCGGATATTGGTATCCGACTTGCACCGAAATGCGTGTCGGAACCAATGTCCACTAAAACCTAGCAAATTATATGTCAACAAGTCCATAATGATGATACGAACTCAACGGTATATCCGAATTGGATTCCGATGAGCCGACGTCAAAAAGTCCCGTTGACCCGAACTGTGGGACCCACTTTGTATCGAAATACGTATCAGATCCCACATCCTCCAAATCTAACAAACTTTATATGAAAATAAGCCATAATGACGCCACAAGTCTACTGGTAGTGTCAGAAATTGAATCCGGAGTCCTGAGTTCAAAAAATAGAATTTTACAAGTGCAACACTAAGAATTCGAACGGCCAACTTTGACGTCGAATTCGACCGACCTAACAAGCTCAAACTGAAATAAAATCTAAAGAGGGCAGGAAGAGGGTTATACCAGCTGTGCACCAGAACCAACGGCGCAACAAACGAAGCTAATACGGCGAAAATACGAACCCGCGAAGTTGGCGTCACGAAACTGTCCAAAAATAGTTCAAATTAAAACGTCAACTTGGTGGCCAGTTTTGAGGTATCAAACGACAAAATTAACGGGTGAAATTTCAGGGGAGTAAAGATCTATATACTGAGATTGAGACGGAGCAAAGAAATCGCCGATCCAACGGTCGGATTGTCCAAAAAATCTGCACGAAGTCGCGGCCTCGAAGCACGAATTCTGAAACTTTCCCGCGCGCGTCGACGGAACTCCGTGCAAGACGCACGAAACGCCTAGACGGCGCATCCCGGAGGATGTTGTCCGCCACAAGGTGGCGCCTGGGGGTCGCCCGGCTAGGGGGTGGCCGGCCACGGCGGCGGCGGCCGACGACAGCGCACGGTTGGCCGGCGCTCGAGCGCGGCTGGCCGCGGCAACGCGCGCACTGTGTTGCGCTCTGCTGCTTGCTTCCTCGCGGCTACTGCTGCGGTGGTGCGCCGGCCACGGGGTGGCGCATGGCACGGCACAGCGGTGATGGTGGTGCAAGCCCGCTGGCGGCGGTGGTGGAGGTTCGGGTTGGCTTGGTGGTGATGGCGTTCATGGAGGTGGTGGTTGCTATGGTGTTGGAGGAGAGGAGAAGAAGATGGCCATGGTGATGATGTTGGTGGTTTGATGGTGAGGGTGGTGTGTGGAGATGGTGTGTGGAAGGAGAAGGAGATGAAAAAAAACTTGAGGAGAGGGAGTGTTCGGCTGTGTACAGGAGGGATGGGGAGGTGGTGGTTTGTTTGTTAGAGAAGAGAGAGAGAGAAGTATGTGTGTGTTAGTATATAATATAGAAAGTGAGAGAGAGAGAGAATAGGGATATTTAGAGAGAGGGGGGTGTGAAGTCGGCCACACATGAGGGCTTAGCTGGTAGGTGTGGGGAGAGAGTGAGAGAGAGATATGTTATATGTATACATATAATATATAAAGAGGGAGAGAGAGAAAGAGATATTAAGAAAGAGAGAGAAGTAGATATTAATGAGGGGGAGAGAGAAAGTGAAAGTAGAGAGAGAGAGAGATGGGGTGTTCGGCTGCTAGGGGGGAAGGGGCTTGTGTGTGTAAGAGTTATTTAGGAAGAGAGAGAAAGTAGGAGTTATATATATATATATATATTATTTATGTATGTATATATATGTGTATATATATACAAATGAGAGAATTAGATATTTATACATAGAAAAGAGATATTTATGGTAGAGAAAAAATATCAGTGGAGGTGTGGGCAGTCATGATGGAGGGCAACATGGAGCTGGGGTTGGGTTCAGTGGAGCCGGGTTGGGCCAAAGTGGAGTAGGTGCAATAAATAAATTATTTTTAAGTAATATAATCATGGGTAAATAAGTAGCATGTGGGGGCTCAAATAAATGGGACACAAGTGGCAGGCGGGTAGTAGGCTTCATGTGGGCCATGCCCCTATTTGGGGTCGACTAGGTTGGGTCGATGTCGGGTCCCGAAATTAAATTGGAATTTAAATCAGGTTTTACGGTAGATAATTAATTGGTCTAAATTGAACTGAAAGTTGTGCGAAGGAAATGGAGCACAAAATGGAGTATCTGAGTGGGACACGAAGGTCATGGGTGAAGAGCATCTCGAGTAGATCAGGCATGACAAGTTGGTTTCAAGAAAAAGACTAGTCTGGTGCTCCTAAATTAAAAGTCATGGTAACGTGCTTATGAGGATCAAGGAAAAGAGTGGAAAATCAATTAATAATTAAATGGTCTAAATTGACCCGAACTTGCGCGAAGTAAAAAGAGTACACGAGAACAAGTTGGAATGGGACATGATATATCAACGTGAAGGTAATCTCGTCTACTTCAAACTTCAAGAAGAAAGTTTCCAGAGACTGGCATCCCTGACGCTCCAGAAGTCAAAGGCACGGTAAAGAGCATTTAATCAAATAATAATATCTATTACCACTAATTGAATTATAAAATTAAAAAAATAAGCCCTAAATTCAGGGGCTTACAATCCTACCCACCTTATAAAAATTTCGTCCTCGAAATTAAAATCATCCTATAGGTCAAGCTAAAACATGCAACTGCTATAGGTACAGTACTCAATCTGCTACCTTTGTGATCACCTATGATGTTTCTCTCTACTGGTATTTTGGTTCAGGTTCATGAAGCTTCTTCCATAAAAACCATGTCTATTTACCCCTTAGAATCTTCATATCAATAAGAACCTTTACATATACGCTAAAATATAGGTCACCCTCGAGATACGTATATATATATATATATATATATATATATATATATATATATATATATATATATATATATATATATATATATATATATATATATATATATATTTTATATATATATATATATGACAATGATTGGCCATCAACCCAAAATTCCAATCTCAAAGCAATTTGTTTGTTTCCTTATCCCGTCTTAAGTATCCTTATCCTATTAATCACCAGCTCCTTGAAATTGTACATTCAAAACCTATTCTGGGTATTGAGCCTTCTCTCTTTTACTCAAGAACTCCTGAATATAAACCCTCAAATCTAAGCACAAGATTCTAGTCCTAATTCCGGTGTCACAAAATATAATATTTCATTACTCTTTCTTAGATACCTTAAAACCAATCTATACTATCAAACTAATCATTTTTAATGGTTCTAAGTCCACTATAGTCAGTCACTCTTACCTGTCCTATAAGCTTAACCCAATAAATTCCTAGGAAAATATACTCATCACAATCACACATAATAACATATTATAGTTACATTACAGAATCTGTTAACTAGGTTTGGCTATCCAATCATCAAAATAGAAGGTAACAGGGCCTAAGACTGGGTCTAGCAATCCATATTAATATTCAGACAAGGTAAGGGTCAAGCAAGACAGGAAAGATTATCGAAATATTTCCAAGAATAGTACGAGGCCAAATGAAATACATAGGACGTAGTCGAAGTAAAACTCAAGAACCATATACCTCCGTAATTATGTCACATGAAGTTACTATCGCGCTAGTGTGCATCTAGCTGCGATTAACTTCCTTGTTCTATAATACGACGGATGGCTGCAGTGCACAGCTGCCATGCCAGATAATATAGGTTCCTGAACTTAACTTGGCTAATATCCGTGAAATATTTCCAAACAATTTTGCAAAAATAAGGAGAAGATGTTAGTCAAAATGCTTAGGGAGTGGTCCAAGTAAAATTCGAGAAACATTTTTAACCATGATGCCGTTATCTGAAGTCATGCCTTGCCAGTATTTCTCTGGATGCAAACCCCTGATTCCGTAATACAAGGATAAATTACTTTTCGAACCTTTCCTAAATTAACCCATGAGACACTTTCAACAATTATCGGGAAGGACAAGAAGAATTACCCAAGTGGTTAGCGAAGAAGAGTTTAGTCAAATCATAGGAAGATGGAACACAACAATCATGTTAAGGAAATTCTAATTAAGCTGTAGATAGACAGAGTTGACCAAGGCGGAAAAATGATGATAAGAATTTGTTCTTGCTCATCCGGTCATAATGAAGTGATCCGATTTAAGATACATTCTGATAACCATACACGTCTCCCTGAAATTATGTTGCCAGAATTTTCGCCACGCCAGTAAGCATAGCTGCAATAAACGATGGAGTCCATAACTTGGGTATACACCCTATAATTATGTCATCTAGATTCCTTACCACGCCAACTGGTATGGCTGCAAAAAAATCTAAATTTCATAACTAGGATAGTATAACCAACATCAGGCTCCACGTCCATGTCGTGCTAGCTAGTATGACTGCGATAAATTCTAAACTACATAAGTAAAGTAGATATTTATCGTTCTCATCAAATAAGTTTATCAGAATATCTTAACTCAATTCATAAAAATTGATCTTAGATACAAAGTCAAAGTCAACAACGAACGAACATCAAGATTCAAATTTCTACGAAGAATCAAGGATAAGTAAATGGGAACTAGCAAAAACAGATTCCGATGCAAGGTTTAGAAGAAAATTCTCAGGAGATGTCCAAAGGTACTATCTAGGTCAAGATAAAATGAAATCATTGGAAATATAATCTAAAACAATCTCAACCTGATATGAGACTGGCAAATCATATTCTCGTCTCAACCTAGAAGATATATAAGTTCAACTTATACCTTCCCTCTGGGGTCCACAAACTCATTCCAAGAAAGAATAAAGTTGATAACGGACAGATGTTTCAGAAATCAGGATGGACAGGAACAAATGGGAAAAGTTTCGAAAAGTTCAAAATAAGATTTCCAGGGGTCATCCCTGGAATCTACCAAGAGTTCCTAATATGTGACTGAGTACCAAAATCCTAAAATATTCCATGACTCAATCTTAATCCTAGGGCAGGCTCGTAGTAGTACAGATAAGCTCAAGTACTACCACGACTTCGCATTAATAGCAAAGACTGACCTGCATGGGCCACCACTAAAAACGTGTCACGACCCGCACCCGGATATACGGGTACGAATACTTGGGCCACGCCCAGCCTACGCCGCAGTATCGGCGGTAGAGCGATGTCAAGTATACTATACTCTAACTATAACATCTAAAGATCCATAACTAGAAATGTACTCATGTCACATCACGAAAACTAAGGAAGATAAGACAAGAATAATAACAATATCTCTAGAACAACTAGAATCTACAATGATCATAAGACAGAAAAATAAAGAAGGAACAACAAGACTAACTAAGGATAACTATCAGGCAACTCATATAGAAGAATAGTGAGATCCACCTCAGCTAGCAACATCATGAAGTCCAATACTGAGGGCACAACTACTAAAATTTTGTCAACATATCCAGTCAGGATGGAACGAGCACAAATCTCAAATAACAGTTCTAATTAGACGATATTGAAAATGTAGCAGTAAATAGAGAGAATATACAAGGAATCACGAAATGTACATGTGAGTATCATGGCAAGGTAAGCTGTAAATATAGAGCTAAAATAAGGCAAGTAAAACTGATCATGGCATGTACAAGAATCAAGAATCATCTATCCAAGTGTGTGAGTACTAGTTTCAACATGTGGCCGGCTTGGGTCTGCACAAGGTCTAATGATCCGGCCAATCATACATGGAGTGTAGGATTGGCTATTCAACAAGGTCTACAAGAATAAACAAGGTGGATAATGACCACACATCTACACTAATACTCCCCGTCCCCGACTAGTATAGTGGATCCAATCATGACACATCATGACATGCGATTCTCCGAGAGGGTAGCTAGCCTTCGCAGGAATCGTGTTTATACAATGCACAAGGAACAAGAAGACTTGCACAAGATATATCAAGGAAAACAAGGAATAACATATCATGGCGGGATCCAGAGAAATACTAATCCGTGTGAACAATGTGTCAAGAGAACAAGGATATCTACACTAAATACAAGAAACATAGACGATATCATAAAACAGAAATATTATCAAAGAATGTACTCGCCTGAGATCTGGTGGAATATGTCAACTGGTCCAAGAACAGTGCCTCGAGGACCTATAGGTGGAATACTGTATCAATATAAGGGTTTGGAAGTAAAATCAAGTCATGCTAAGTCAACTAGGTCACAAGAAGTCAAACTAGGTCAAGGCAAGTCAAACTAGGTTAATCTAAGTTAAGGGTTGACTTTTGGTCAACTCTGGTCAACCTTAGGTCAACTCTAGGTCAAACTTGACTAACGTTGACTAACATTTGACTTTGGGTCGACTGGTCAAGTTCGGTCAAGTTCTAGATATTTCTAGGTCAAGTGTTGACTGATAGTTGACTTTTGCTCAAAGCAGTCAAACTTGGTCAACCGATGTCAAAACTAGTCTAACCTAGGTCAAATGTTGACTCTACTTCAACGTTCAGTCAAAGTAGTCAACCAAGGCCAACAGGGTAAAAGCTAGTCTCTATAAACATCTACAAGGTCAACATATCAATTTCAGTGATTGTGAAATCACTGGAATCGGTGGATCTCAAATACCACAAAAGGGGAAAGATTATAATAATAGGGTGAAAACCTACAAATGTTGTCGGATGGTGAAACAATCATCACCAACGTGTCCAGAATGGTCAAATCAGCTAGAATAGCCTGCCCATAAGTCCAATTTGGACACAAGGGCAAAAAGGTAATTTCTAGTCAAAACGGTGTCCGTGTCGGACCCGCTTTGCACCGAAAAATGTACAAGAATACTAGTCTACCAAACCTAACAAATTATATGTCCACGAATCCAAAATGACGATACGATCCCAATGGTATATCCAGAATTGGATTCCGTTGACCCAATCTCAAATTAGTCCGTTGACCAGGACATCGAAATTTCGATTTGCACGGAAAAGCGTGCCGGAGCCAATGTCCTCAAAACTCAGCAAATTATATATCAACAAGTCCAGAATGACGATACGAACTCAACGGTATATCCTGAATTGGATTCCGTTGAGCCGATCTCAAAATGACCTGTTGACCCGGATATTGGTATCCAACTTGCACCGAAATGCGTGTCGGAACCAATGTCCACTAAAACCTAGCAAATTATATGTCAACGAGTCCAGAATGACGATACGAACTCAACGGTATATCCGAATTGGATTTCGATGAGCCGACGTCAAAAAGTCCCATTGACCCGAACTGTGGGGCCCACTTTGCACCGAAATGCGTGTCAGGGCCCACGTCCTCCAAATCTAACAAACTTTATATGAAAATAGGCCAGAACGACGCCACGAGTCTACTGGTGGTGTCAGAAATTGAATCCGGAGTCCCAAGTTCAAAAAATGGAATTTTACAAGTGCAACACTAAGAATTCGAACGGCCAACTTTGGCGTCGAATTCGACCGACCTAACAAGCTCAAACTGAAATGAAATCTAAAGAGGGCATGAAGAGGGTTATACCAGCTGTGCACCGGAACCAACGGCGCAACAAACGAAGCTGCTACGGGGAAGATACGAACCCGCGAAGTTGGCGTCACGAAACTATCCAAAAATAGTTCAAATTAAAATGTCAACTTGGTGGCCAGTTTTGAGGTATCAAACGACGAAATTAACGGGTGAAATTTCAGGGTAGTAAAGAGCTATATACCGAGATTGAGACGGAGCAAAGAAATCGCCGATCCAACGGTCGGATTGTCCAGAAAATCTGCACGAAGTCGCGGCCTCGAAGCACGAATTCTGAAACTTTCCCGCGCGCATCGACGGAACTCCGTGCAAGACGCACGAAACGCCTAGACGGCGCGTCCCGGAGGATGTTGGCCGCCACAGGGTGGCGCCTGGGGGTCGCCCGGCCAGGGGGTGGCCGGCCACGGCGGCGGCGGCCGACGACAGCGCGCGGTTGGCCGGCGCTCGAGCGCGGCTGGCCGCGGCAACGCGCGCACTGTGTTGCGCTCTACTGCCTGCTGCCTCGCGCCAGCTGCTGCGGTGGCACGCCGGCCACGGGGTGGCGCACGGCACGGTGCAGCGGCGATGGTGGCGCAAGCCCGCTGGCGGCGGTGGTGGAGGTTCGGGTTGGCTTGGTGGTGCTGGCGTTCATGGAGGTGGTGGTTGCTATGGTGTTGGAGGAGAGGAGGAGAAGATAGCCATGGTGATGATGTTGGTGGTTTGATGGTGAGGGTGGTGTGTGGAGATAATGTGTGGTAGGAGAAGGAGATGAAGAAAACTTGAGGGAAGGGAGTGTTCGGCTGTGTACAGGAGGGATGGGGAGGTGGTGGTTTATTTGTTAGAGAAGAGAGAAAGAGAAGTATGTGTGTGTTAGTATATAATATAGAAAGTGAGAGAGAGAGAGAATAGGGATATTTAGAGAGAGGGGGGTGTGAAGTCGGCCGCACATGGGGGCTTAGCTGGTAGGTGTGGGGAGAGAGTGAGAGAGAGATATGTTATATGTATACATATAATATATAAAGAGGGAGAGAGAGAAAGAGATATTAAGAAAGAGAGAGAAGTAGATATTAATGAGGGGGAGAGAGAAAGTAAAAGTAGAGAGAGAGATGGGGTGTTCGGCTGCTAGGGGGGAGGGGCTTGTGTGTGTAAGAGTTATTTAGGAAGAAAGAGAAAGTGGGAGTTATATATATATATTATTTATGTATGTATATATGTGTATAGATATAAAATGAGAGAATTAGATATTTATACATAGAAAAGAGATATTTAGGGTAGAGAAAAAATATCAGTGGGGGTGTGGGCAGTCATGATGGAGGGCAACATGGAGCTGGGGTTGGGTTCAGTGGAGCCGGGTTGGGCCAAAGTGACTAGGTGCAATAAATAAATTATTTTTAAGTAATATAATCATGGGTAAATAAGTAGCATGTGGGGGCTCAAATAAATGGGACACAAGTGGTAGGCGGGTAGTAGACTTCATGTGGGCCATGCCCCTATTTGGGGTCGACTAGGTTGGGTCGATGTCGGGTCCCGAAATTAAATTAGAATTTAAATCAGGTTTTACGGTAGATAATTAATTGGCCTAAATTGAACCGAAAGTTGTGCGAAGGAAATGGAGCACAAAATGGAGTACCTGAGTGGGACACGAAGGTCGTGGGTGAAGAGCGTCTCGAGTAGATCAGGCATGACAAGTTGGTTTCAAGAAAAAGACTAGTCGGGTGCTCCTAAATTAAAAGTCATGGTAACGTGCTTATGAGGATCAAGGAAAAGAGTGGAAAATCAATTAATAATTAAATGGTCTAAATTGACCCGAACTTGCGCGAAGCAAAAAGAGTACAAGAGAACAAGTTGGAATGGGACATGATATATCAACGTGAAGGTAATCTCGTCTACTTCAAACTTCAAGAAGAAAGTTTTCAGAGACTGGCATCCCTGACGCTCCAGAAGTCAAAGGCACGGTAAAGAGCATTTAATCAAATAATAATATCTATTACCACTAATTGAATTATAAAATTAAAAAAATAAGCCCTAAATTCAGGGGCTTACAAACAGTCATAGCGACGTAGCACCGCAAAGAAGCGCAATGCTTCATGCCATGACCCTTTATAAAGAACTCACCTATAGTGTATGGACAGAGATATCAGGCCGTCTCTTGAGGGTAAACTTGTAGACGTCCAAAATTATACACTGAAACCCGGCAGGCACAAGGCCTTTAATGTGCAGCCAGAAGCACAGTTGATGTCATTATGTGAGTAGGAAGAATTGCAGTTATGGTGCAGAATTCAAGGCTTAGTCCATTCTTGTATCATACTGTTATTTAACCTATGCGGGAAGATTCAAGTCGTAGCGACATCTCTCCTAATGTATGATGGACAATCACTGTGGAGAAAGCTCAACCCATATATTGAGATATGTGGGGGATTGTTGGTATTTTTGCCTTTGGACTAGGAAAGATAGTCCCACATCGGCTACACCAAATAGTGAGTATCTCAATATAATGCATTGCTTGTGTTGAGGTGTACACATGAGGTGTAGTGGGGCACAAATGTATGCCATGTGGAAGTATTTTCCTAGAAGGAAAAAAGATTAATTCCAACAAAGAAGTAAGTTGATTTTTGTTGTGCGGACTCGAACTCGGACACGGACTCCAGGATGTCTCGTGCATGCATGGGAGTGTTCGGGGGGGTAGGCGGGGACTGTAACACTTCTATGCTGATTGTGGGATGATCTAAAATATCAAACTCTATTTTTGAGTATTGGTATTTTAGTCCCACATCGGATAGGAGAAGAGGTGAAGTCTCACTCCACTCTATAAATAGAGCCCCTTGGCCTCCTTTGAAAGATGCACCAAGAGGAGAGTTAAGGGAGTCCGTAAAGTCCAGGAAGCCCGTTCAAGTTTTAAATTTTGACTTACGAGCGTTCCTGAAGTTCTTCGTGAACTTGCTGGTTCCTGGAAGCAAATCGTGGTGGGGCGAATCTTGCTTTGAGCAACGGTGATCTTAATCACCCCAGCAAGAACCTTTCCTCTTCTTCTTTCTTCTTTCTTCTTTCTTCTTCTTCATCTGAGTTGTAACTCAGTTCTGTCCGTCAGCATCTGCGATTGCGAGAAAGAACGTAAGATTTACTTTCTGATTATTGTTTCTTTTGTAATCAGATTCATATTATAGTGTTCCTCTTGGGAATAATCAGAAGGTGAACGTTTGTTGAACCTCTGATCTCGACATCGAGTCTACCATCTTTGATCAAGCCCCGGGACTAACATATATATATATATATATATATATATATATATATATATATATATATATATATATATATATATATATATATATATATATCTTGAATAACTAACTCAGAATCGATATATGGATAGTTGGTCAGGTTAAGGCTCAAACACCATGGATGGAAATAAAATATAGACTCTTAGAGAAAAATAGTTACTTATGGCCAATGGAGAATAACTAATTCATACGGGTGACGGTGATAATTTTTGGAGAGGGCAGAAAAGTAAAATGGCACAAACGATCAAAAATAGAAATTGGATCCAAGGAAATCCTAATTTACCGGGCGAAAGTCTACCTACCTCAGATCCTATCGTCATATCAAAATACAATAGTGTATCTATGAAAATCTCCCAAGTTATCTAAATTAAATAATTTCTTACCTAAATTGCATGGCCTATATAACAATCCTTAACTACCCAATTGTCAAGTTTGAATAAGGGACTCCTATTCCTAGTCATCCTCCTAATCAATTCAATCCTTATTGTGAATGAGAATTTCTTAGTCGCAGGCTCGTAGTAGTACGACTAACTTAGGTACTACTACGAGTTCATAATCTTTTGCAAAAATTGACCTGCATGGGCCACCCAAAAAATCTTGCTACGACCTGCACCCGCTTTTTGGGACACGAGTATATGCGCAAGTCAGCCTACGCCGCAAAGTCGACGGTAGAACGCTGTCTAGCCATACTGCTCATAATCACATAAATTATAACTTTATTGCTCTTTCACATTTCTAAATTAATTTTAACATTTATAAGATTTATATTTGTAACGCCCCAGTCCCAAAATACTTAGGACTAAGTACGTCGTCATGCCAGCTGCATACATGCGAAGTATACTCCAATATATGGAACCATTGTATGTATACATAAGCTGTAAAATACAGTAAACCACAATACTAATCTCATCCATGAATAAAGAAGAAAGAATTTATAATAAACTCATGAATTATCATTTATAAATCGTTGGGCGGAGACAAATCCACTAGCAACTAAAAAGAGAGAAATACATGATAACGAAATTTTGTCGAGCGGAGCGAAGACTATCCAAGTGTAATCATCCTCGAAGAAATGGCCATGGCTAAAGCACCTGCGAAATGACACAAACACACACCTGGAGAATTCACCAGATCCTCAGAGGGACGTAACAAGATACATAAAGAACATGCCACATAACTGAATATATAAATATGTCATAAATCACAAGTAAAGTAAAATAGTCTCAATCGTAACAAGATCTAATACCTCATCATCGAAACAGTGGACTACCCCTACAACCAAATAAGGACAAAGGGTAGAACACTATCCCGCGATGCGATATTGTCCCAAGCTACTAATGGAACGGGGATGACATGACATTTACTAGGGTTAACTAACCATCTAATGTGTTTATGCAGTTAAGAACAAACCTTTCGTCGCATGAGCCCTGGCTGTAAATAGGATCTGGTATAGTCCCCACTTGGGCACCAGTGACCTAAGCGCATGACGTTCAAAAATGACAGTGGCCGACCTGAGGGGGTCATCATACCCGTATCTCCAGCGGAGCTTCCGAGTTACAAGGAAATGTGTAATAGAAGCCCATACGACAAGAAAATGTTCTTCCCATCCAATACACCTATCTAGGTCGCATCCGCGATCATGTACCTCTACTAACTGCTAAGTCTCCTAACATGCCTCTATTAGCAGTTAGACCTAACGCATGTGCAAGGGTGATCAGCCAACACGCAAGGACCTCTACACGCTACTCATCTCACACATACTCGTGGTACAACTGTGTCGAGGTATATGCGATACACTACAAATAATAGTCCCTTAATTCTAAGTTCATATGCAATCAAAGGATAATAATTAAAGTAAAACTAATATCACTGAGCATGCAGTAAATCATGAACTATAATAATGGTACATCTAAAAGAACTGGAAATAAATGAATAGAGATATACAATAAATAAAATACAGACTAATTATAAACAGTATAAATGGCAAGGTATCTTGCATGGTGTGTCTCTTGGTGTGGTGTGATGGTGCGACAAGTTCCGATTGTCCAAAAGACCTATTCCATGTTTAGGGGCAAAGTCACGAGCAAGTAGGACGCACGATTAGTCATGATTGGTGATGATAACCAAGGAGAATTTGTGGAGATTATATACACTATGTTTTTAGAAAAATACTTATTTCATTATATTATCCAAAAATATTTATGAGTAGATATAGATAATTATTTTGTTTTATCAATTAAAATTTTGCTAATAGAAGTATTTCACACACACACACACACACACACACACACACACACACACACACACACATATATATATATATATATATATATATATATATATATATATATATATATATATATATATATATATATATATATATATATATATATATGTTCTCGTATTTTTCAAGTATCAAATATATTCCTATATAGAGCTTGGCAAAAAGGTTAATCCCACTGTTTAGCAAAAAAACATTTTTGCAAAAATATATATAGCTTTAACTTAAAATTTTCATAATTGGCAAAAAGGTTAAATATTTTTGCAAAAGTTGACCTGCATGGGCCACCCAAAAAAATTTGCCACGACCCGTACCCGCTTTTCAGGACACGAATACGTGCGCAAGTCAGCCTACGTCGCAAAGTCGGCGGTAGAACGCTGTCTAGCCACACTGCTCAAAATCACATAAATGATAACTTTATTGCTCATTCATATTTCTAAATTAATTACAACATTTATAAGATTTATATTTAAAGAAGAGTTTAATGTTCTTACAAATATTGAAAATGACTACAACACCTATATCTAACTAATCTCTAGGTCTTGGCCTATAAGTACACCCGTATCTTCCAATGCTAAGAGAAGCCACTGTTAACCTGAAAAATATTGGTTTCCAGTCAGGAATGGAACAAGCATACAGACCGACAGGCTATTCGAAACATAATAGAATTTGCAAGACATGAAAATAGCATATGTGAAATAAACTAGACAGCAAATTGAATCATGTCATGTCTAGAATGAACAAGTACTCTACAACAGGATATATCACTAGAAGAACATATAAATAGGGTGACATGGCATGTGGTGAATAAAATAAGGAGAATCAAGTAAATGACAGCTATTTATGTGTTTTGAAATATCGGGTTCAACATGTGAATGGCTAGGAGGTAAATCTGGCACCCCGCACATTTAGTGTGCGAATGCTATTCTCCACGAAAGACAATGGAGATATTTCTAGATAGTTCACACGTCTACTAAGATATTTCTCCACCCGACCAGTACTTATGGACACGAACAAGTCACGAAACACGGAAGCATGTAAATGAGAATCAAGAATATAGTATATAGAGATCCATGATACTAATCCATGTGTCAAGCGTGTCAGCAAGCAGGAGAGCATATCTATAAATATGAAATGGAAAAACTACTATGAATCGAAAGGAACCAGTATATGTACTTGCCTGGGATCCTTAGCTGGTGAAACTGGTAATACCATGCGTCCATAATAGTCCATTTGGCTAAGGTCGTTGTAAAGAAATCCAAATTCGCAAGGAACATATAAGAATGATTAGTGACAATTAGGATTAATATAAGAGGAAATTGTTTCTAGAAGAGAAAACTCCTGTTTAGAAAATATGTATATGTATATAACTATTTTGGGATTTACTATATGCTTCGAAAACTATACATTTATATATGGTCAAAAGCATATATCTTGAAAATGTTTATTCTTACCATATAAAAGCCCAAAAGTATTTATTTATATATTATCCAAAGCCAATACTCTATGTATACATATATTTTTAGATATTTTTATTAGAAATTATTTATAATCATTTTAGGAAGCCTTGCAAAACATTTTTAGAAAATACCTTTGAGAAATTATCAACTAATTATTAGTTAAAATAATATTATAGTTTTTGGAAGTGTTCATAAATCAATTTTTGAATTTTATTATAGAGGCTAAAAATATTTTTATTTAAGACTGAGGCCCAGTATATATGGTTTATACCATCTAAAAATATATTCATATAACTAAGACCAATATAGTTAAGTTCCATACTGGTGTAGCCCAAAAGTCCACAGGTTATTAGAGCCCAAGGTAAATAATAATAATGATGATAATGGTAGTAATAATAATAATAATAAATAATAATGATGAAACTAACATTACTGGTAATAATACTTAATAATAATCATCACACCATACACTAGCTACATATATACTGATATTATTAACTAACCGTAAAATACCTTTTTGATAAAGGACAGCAGAGTGTTGTCTGCTCTCACCCCATGTATGGGGTGTGCTATCCGCTCCCTTGTTTCGAGAGAGGAAGAAAATTAATAAAGTAAAACTAATATAAAGAAACATAAAACATAAGAAGAAAGAGAGAGAGAGAGAGAGAGAGAGAGAGAGAGCATGGAATTAATGATGAAATGGGTTTTCTTTTCGGGAGAGATCGGAAGAGGGGGCAGATGGAGAGAGCGTAGGGTTCGGGGGGAAGAAGACTCACCGGAAATGGGGAAGCGTGGCTGAGCGCACGGCGCTCGGCTTCTGACGTGGCAGCCGCACAGCGGACTGGTGTCACTCGAGCGGTGATGCACAGGCTGCTCAGCCTGCGGGGACGCAACGGGTTCGACGCGGTGCACATGGTGCTGGTCTTGCAGAGGCGGTCCAGGACGCTCAGATCCGGCAGGCGGTGCGGATATGGTCTCCGGTCTAGAGGATGCCGTCGGCCTTGGTGCGGAGGCGCCGCTTGTGGCTACGGTTAGTTCGAGGAGGGACGCGGCTCGTCGGTACGATCGCGGTTGCGGCATCGGCGGCAAGGCACTGCCGGCACAGAGGTACGGTACCAGCGGTCAATGGTGGCGAAGGCGGCGCAGCCACAGCACGGCATAGGGGATGAGTCGCTGGAGTTGGCGTAGATCGGGGTGCGCGACGCAGGGCCGTTCGGTCAGACGGCAGACCGGACGGTGTTCCGGTTGGACGGGGACCCTACTCAAGGCTCAGCGCCAGAGACGCATTGGAATTGTATGTCGGTTTGGGGTCGGTGGATCGTGTCCGTGTCGGACACAGGGATCTGTAATTTGTATGGTAATATAGTGGAATAAGTGGGTATAGACACGGACACACGGGTCCGGACACTATGATTTTTGTGGTGGTGGTTATTGCTGTTTCTGGCGGTGGTTTTGGTCGGATCGAGCGAAGTATGGCCAGATGGCAGGGGTTTGCGATTTTTTGTAGAGGCAGAGAAGGGGTCGGGTTGGCTTGTGGTGCTGGAGATGTTGATGGTGGTGTGGCTTAGGCCAGAGACGCGGGGACGATGTCGACAGTGATGGTGATGGTGATGATCGTTGCAGCCAAGTGATGCGGAGAGCAGCATGGTTTTGCTGGGGTGCTCAGAGAGGGGAATATGGTCGACTACAAGTTGTGGTGGTTGTGGAAAGGGACGAGCACGATGGGGCTGAAGAAGTTGGCTAATTTTGGGTCTCAACTATTCATGCATTAAATAGGAGAAGGGAGGTCGTGAGATGTAGTCCATTTTAGGGGAGGATAGAGACAAGACATGAGTAGAAATTCGGAAAATTTACTGTAACGAAATAATTTTTGTATAAATTAGCACAAACGAAACAATTTCTAAGAAATTAACAATAACGAAAGTTGCCGCCAACCGAGATGGCGGAAAAACGAAAGAGCGAAAATTAAAAAAAAAAAAAATTCCGCCTACAAAGATGGCTGAATTTGGGCGGGTTTGGGTGGGCCGGTTTCTTGATGGGTATATTTTTTTATGGTTGGTTTATTTTATTTTTTGTTTGGTTTTAGTTTGTTTCTTTGATTGGTTTAATTTGTTTTGTAATGTTTATATCCATGATTCAACCCATGAACCACTTGAACCCCCAAATTCAGCAAAATTTTTGCCATCTCAGATGGCTGATTTATTCTCTCTTTTTTCGCTTTTTTCCGTCTCATCTCTGATGGCTGATTTTTTTTTTAATTGCTTTCTTCCGCCATCTTAAATGGCTAAATGGAGTTAGTAACTCTCAATTCATGAAATGCCATTTCCTGGTAACAAAACAAGCCAACATAGTGTAATATTCCATAAAATTAGAAATAAAAACAAAGGAGATGTGTCAACTTGTTTATTCCCATTTGATGTACATCTTAGAAACTAAAATTAAATAGGGAAGAGTGTCATCTGGATCTCTAATTACAATATTAGGAGATATATTATTTAGTCAAGATAAACAAAACAATATTTAGTTAGTCAAGAAAAAAAATAGTGTAACGTGTCATGGGAGACAGTATTCAGAACATAACCCTATTATTTATTTCTAACTAATAGATAGATTAAAGCCTCTATGTCCCTCTCATCTTTAAGATAAATAAGAAGATAAAAAACATGTAGCACTAATTACAATATTAAGCATATAAACATTACAAAACAAATTAAACCAATCAAACAAACAAACTAAAACCAAACAAAAAATAAAACAAACCAACTATAAAAAAACCAACCCATCAAAAAATCGGCCCACCCAAACCCGCCCAAATTCAGCCATCTCTGTTGCTGAATTTTAGCATTGCTAAAATTCCGCCAATGATTTTTTTTCTTTTTCACGCTTTCGTTTTTCCGCCATCTTGGTTGGCGGTAAGTTTCGTTATTGCTAATTTCTTCGAAGTTGTTTCGTTTGTGCTAATTTATACAAAATTTATTTCGTTACAGTAAATTTTCCGGTAGAAATTGGAATAGGAATATAACTTATTTACTTTAATCCTTGTGAGGAAGAGCTGAGAGTTTGTTGATATAGATAAGTTGTATGCACAGCATGTTGTTATTCGTGGATAGTCCGCTATTAGCTAGTTAGATTAAAAGGTTTGCTAGATAGGAACAGATCATATATATATATATATATATATATATAACAGATCATATATATATATATATATATATATATATATATATATATATATATATATATATATATATATATATATATATATATATATATAAAAAAAAAAAATATATATATATATATATATATATATATATGAGATATTTGTGGTGGCTTGCATTAGTTTGGAATTATTTGATTTTGGGAAAAACAATCTCCTTAAATAGGCGATGATAAATAGATAGGGACTAGAGTTTATATTTGATAAATATTCCCTCTAATATAAATCAAATAAACTTTAAATAAGAATTGGTTTAATCATAAACCATTAGTAGGTGATAATATTAGTTTAAATCGATATTTAGTACTTATCAATAATTTTAAATTCTACTAGCTAAGTTTTTAATGTAAATCAATATAATTATTTAGAACAATTTATTTCAATCAAAATCTATTAGAAGATAACGATACTCATTTAAATCGATAATCAAATAAGTTAAATTATATAAATTAAATCTTTAAACATCAATTAGCATAATATTTTCAAAATAATATTACTTTCTATAAACACATTAAAAACATATTAGTATCAATCAAATCTTAAAATAAATAGTTATCATAAGTATTTAGATACAACGATACCATAATTTAAATCACATATAAATTCAAATCCGAATTCAAATAGTTTGATTTTCATAAAGGATAATTTATAACGTAAGATATACCTAAACTTTTATTTTAAAGACAAACGGACAAATCATGTTTGTCGTCCAAATATTTATTATCGAAATTATTCTGAAAATCCGACATCTTTTATAACACCGATAATATAATAAAGTAACTTTTTCTTTTAACAAATTAGTTTTTTTTAAAACATTAAATTTTAACAAATTCCTCGATGACATAAATATGCAAAAAATCTCTTTACAAGGTTTTGACGATAAATTACTTCTACCAAAAATAAATAAATAGAAAAAAATAATAAAATAAAAAATTTGGAAAGAGGAGTTACAGGTGGTAATACTACGTGATGACCCATAGTTGGAAGATTTGGGGCATTGGACTCCCCATTATTCCCCGGATCTGGGCCTTACCAGTGACTGGGATGAGGTTTGAGCTGCTTTCAGCTCGGTTACAGTTTTCGTCAGAAGTGCTAAGCTAGCGTTCATGGTCTGCATCATTTCTTCGATCATTTCGAAGCGCCGGCTGTCTTGGGACCTCTGTTCACCATTCGTCATGTGTGATGACATGACGCGAGTGCAGACTGACCGTTCGCTCTCTGTTCCTGACTTCCATGCCTCATTGTCAGCATTGTAGGTGATCGTCTGAGAGAACTTACCAGGGTCGAGGTTCGGAGTGTCCTCGATTTCCGAGTTTTCAACATCATGCTGAGAATGGATATCCTCTGCTTCTCTTTCTTCAGTTTCATGGGAATCATTATTCCCTTGAAACATCGGATTGTGGTGTATCATCGAGGGTTGGCTACCCCCAGATCCTTGGATGAGCGGGGAACGGGAGCTCCCAGTTAGATCAGTATCTGGTATAGAGCACAGACTACACCCAGCCTTCAAGGTTTTGGACTTGAAGCAGGTGTGCTGGAACACCCCGATGTTGGGCACCACCAACTTGTTGCTTTTTGGTCGATTCTTGGGTGTACCGACCGAAGAGTTAAGGTTCCTTTCTGTCAGGGAAGAATCCCTTACGGCGTGGCATGAGGCAAAGAGAGGTTCCTCTTCGTTGTCTGCTTGCAACTATTCGCCGAGGCAACATCGGGCGGATGTAGCAGGTTGTAGCCGTTGAAACACGGACTACCTTTCTGGGACTGCTGCGGATTTCGTGCAACAGCAGTTGACGACTAAACTCGCGCACGTATGTATACCCAAAGGGGTTTCGTGCATGGTGTTTGTCACGTTTCCCCTTTTGCGTCTGTGATTGATCACGTGACGCAAGTCATGGGAAGGGAGTTTCACTTCTACGCCTCTTCGAGTAGATCGAGTGTCGTGACATGTAAGTGAATCTATGGTTTGGCCCAACCCTAGCGCAGAGGCATACAAAGAAGATCTATAGAACTTTCCATCAGGCGCGTGCATCACAACTAGAGGCGCACGCCTCGATGTGGCATATGTGGCATGTGTAGTCTGCACCTTGGTTTTGATTTTAGATTCGCCATGCGTTGTGCCTTCTTTTGAGACCACCTCACACGCTTGAGGTCTGTTGCCATCCAAGGCTCTGAGTTTGCCTTGGGTTGATTTCCTTTCGCGCCTAATGGTAGGCATGCGTTCCCCCCGAACGTTGAACTTCTTCGAGCCACGCGCTAGGGGAAGTGTAGGAGGCGAAGTCATCGGTGCGCTGGATAGGAGTTGAACGGGCGCGTGCGGTTCTTCTTCGGCAGGTTGTGGGTAAGCTATACGAGCTTTTGGCACCCATGTCTTCTTCATTTTCTTAGACTTCAACAGTCTAGGAGAAGAGCCCGCACTATCCCCCGAGAGCATTTCCTCAAATGTTGATTGGTCAAACTTGACGACCAACATCTGTGTAGTGGTTCCGAGCATGGTCGTGTCATATTGCATCATAGCCTTCTCTTTAGAGGAGAAGGACATCCCCAGCAGAGTCACCATCTTGTTCAACATCACTTCTGATCTTGAGAATAGTCTGCTGTGAAGACTGTGAACGAGAATGCGAGGAGGAACTCCTGAACAGGAATCCTCTGATCGCACTTTGTATTTGTTTTAGGTTGTAATGGTGGAGGGTTGTTTCTTTACTCCGTTGACGATCTGACTATGAGAGAGTGTTGTTGGGCTCAACTTCACTGGCTGAAGGGAGCAGCAAGGAATCTCTCTGGGATGCTCGAAAGTTCTTGAGGAACTCAAGAATCGGAGGGAATCGAGAGGGATCAAGAGCTTCAAATAGAGGAGAAGCAACAGATTCTGAAGAAGAAGAGAGACCTCATTAAGCTACAAATATATGCTCAATGGCATTATCCAACGAGGTACAAGACAACTCTATTCTGGAAGAGAATGAATTCTCTTATGATCAGTTATCCGATACTTTCAGTGATCTATTAAAAGAACACAAGAAAGTATTAGATAAGTATAAGCAATCTAGAACTGATATTCTATCCTATAAGCGTGAGAATGAAAAGCTTACTTGCTTATTGAATGATACTAGAAATACTTCTCCTTCTGATAATTCTATCGAGATTTTCACACTTGAGTTTAGATTGCATGAGGCACTTGATTGCATTGAGAAAAACACTCAAGAAAATGCTAAAGTTAAGGAGGAATTAGAAGCAGAAAAGAAGAAGTATTATATTGCTTCATGTAGAATTGATGCTCATAAATGCTAAATATGATGATATTTGTGCTAACTCTAAAAAGTTAGAGATTAGATTGGAAAAGCAGGTATTACAATCTATGACTCAGTCTAACACAAGACACGTAGCACATCACAAAGTCACACACGTCAGATCTTTTACAAAGGAAGCAAGCAAAGCTAAAGCTTCACACAACCATGCTTTCTATTACAAGTATCCATGCACATCATATTCTCATACTGCTGCATATAGTACTAATGTTAATTCTTTCTGTAATTATTGCAGTATGAATGGACATGTTTCTAATCATTGTCAAATTAGAAAACTTGTTGATATGAACTTGTGCAAATGGGTTCCCAAAGCTAGCAAATGTGGATCCAAGTATTAGATACCAAAATCTTCACCTAATATTGCAGGTAAAGCTTCTCATATCAAATAGAATCATGTAACATGTTGGTGATTGCAAAGCTACAAAGGTTATCTTCCATGTAATTGTACTAACATAAGTGTGGTCACTTGAACCATGTCGGTAACATGCTAAATGATTTATTTTATGATTTTATTTATAGAATCTATCATGTTCTTACTAATGTCTTTCTATTTGATATCTTTTAGTTGTTTATTGTTTGAATCAATGTGAGACATAATCCTAGCATGACTAGCTTTTTTAGCTTAAATGATTAGTTCACACTATATATAGTATTTTATTAGTGTGACACATTTGTTTATGTATGCTCTTTTCTCTTAATCTTTATTCTTGAAGCATGCATACCACTATAATCCATAGGAGCTTAATTTGTTTTTGGTTAATATGTTTTTGACTTTTCGTCTTTAATATTTTTTTAATGGTCACTTCTCACCGATTTGTCTTTAATCTGTCGTATTTACTTTGATCAGTATTTTGTGAGTATGTATGTGTAGCACAAGTCTCATATTTACTTGAAAAATATATACATATACTTTTATGTTAACCTTGTGCTTGCATAATATACTTCACTATTGATTCTCATATTTTATTTTGATTACCTTCTTATGAATCAATTATATCTTTGTCTAATATATGAGTTGAGTTCAAGTTTTATATTATTTTTAAAAAAAAAGTAGTTTCAAACTTGTGCTTATCTCATACTTAAGCTATTGATTTTTTTTGAACAAATTTATGTTCTTATCTTTATTAGCTTCTTCCTCAAAGCCTTTTTTTTCTTGGCTTTTTGGTAGACATTTTGTATACATGATATTTTTAATATCTTGATCTTGATAAACCATTATTTGGGTATTTATTTCTTTTATATTTAGGGATTCTGGATTTCGATGTTGTTCGATAATACTGCATATATTCCTTCGAATCTAAGTTCTTAAGAGTATAGATCATTTTAGGAATAAGCCGAAAGGGTTCTTCTGTCATACAAGTGTAAATAGCCTGAAGCGACACGGTGTACTAGACTTCGGACTACCGCTAGCTGGGAACCGGCCCCTACAGCTAACCCAAAGTGATCAAATACTTTATAGACTTAAGATTTATTAATGTCTACTTGCAACTATTATCTAGTTGTGGATCCAAGCACTATAACAAAAAACCCTTTTAATGACGCTCGACACGGAATTTTAATGACGGCTGATACATAAGCGTTATTAAGTTGAAAAATATCTTTTTTCTATGACGGTTTGGGCTAATTCTGAACTTTTTATAACGTTTATAAAACAAAGCGTTATTAATAGTTTAGAGCGGTGGCAAACTTGTAATATTTTTTAACTTCAATTTTTGGCAAAATCCTTGCTGTAGCCCGCCTCTCCCCCAAAACATTCCGATCTTCTCCTTCTCCTCCTTTCTTCTCCCTCCTCTCCCCCAACTCCAAAACCCTAACCCTAGATCCAAAATCTTCGAGGAGGGCCTCATGCTCCTCGTCGCCCTCCAGGACAAGCTCGAGGCCGTCGCGTACGCGATCGACAAGAACGCGAAGGAGGAGCGTTAGGGTTCTGCTCGTCCTCTTCTCCGCGCTCTCCCTCTCCTTCCTCCGGCGTCGTCGATGTTGTGGGTCCGCAACCACCGCCGCTTCATCGGTTCCGGCGCCGGCCTCGGATCCGAAGCCCTCATGGGTCAGTTCCTCTTCCTTACACCCTTCTCTCCTCTTCTTCTCCTTCCTTTCCTCCAACTCCAAAATCCTAACCCTAATTTTGAAGAAATTAAAAACCCTTTTATTTGAGGAAGAAGGAGGTGACAGTGACGTCGTCAACAACAGCTTGGGGTGCTGATCATCCCTGCGCTCAGCTGAGAGCCGCCTACCATGACTGCTTCAATAGGTATCATCATCGTCATCATCCTCAATTCTACAGCAGCTGCTGCTGATGATGATGATATTCTTCTTCTTCTTTACTATCAAGAAAATAAATTGTGGGGAATGTTTTTTTTTAATTGATACAGGTGGTACGCGGAGAAATTCTCGAAGGGACGGTGGGACAAGGAAGAATGCGTCTCCGAATGGAAAAAGTACAGAGCCTGTCTCTCTGTAAGTTTCCTTCTTTTTTTTTACCCTTCCGAAAAAGAAAAAGCTAACTCATTTCTTGAATTTTACTACATTTTTGTGGTCTGGGTCAGAGGGGTTTTGCGTCTAATATCTGAATTTGGGGTTTAGTTGGCACTTGCATTTCCTTAATTGTAGTTGGAACAAAGGGATCAGACATGTACTGGACACATCGTGTCATATCCATCACAAGTAATCTAAAAACATTCAGTTCCCGAGTCCTTTCCCCATTAGGTAATCAGGAGCATTCCTTCTCCTGAAGTAATGCCAGTCCATTTTCTTGGTAAGACTAGCCAGATTAGTGAAAGTTTGGTGCATTTAACTCGGTCCCCACTTAGGGAAATCATGCTGTGAAGACTTCAACGTGTGGGTAATTTCATCAATTTTTCTTTTGTATCTTACATTAGAGTATAAATATTTGAGAGGCCTAGTACCTCAACTTAGCCAATGCTTATACGATGGAGCGCAGAAACAGCTTCCTACTTTTTATGTCCATTTTTACGACAATAGCAGCGGAAGTCGGGAAGGCCAGTAAGGCCGATTCATCGCTTCAACGTAGTGACTTCCCAGAAGGCTTCGTGTTTGGTACGGCTTCCTCGGCTTATCAGGTTTGTTATTCATCGTTTCGATGTTAATTTGTTATCATCTTTTGTGTACTTGGCTTTATAATAATATGATCTTTTCTGACAGTTTGAAGGTGCTGCAAGAGAAGGCGGCCGAGGGCCGAGTATATGGGATACCTTTACTCATGAGCATCCAGGTCCTTAATTGCCTGCTACATGTATCACCACTTTCTCTTCTTATGATTAACCTTGATGATACTATGCTGAAAATGTTAAATTAATTAATAGCAATGAAATTAATATATGATGACAGAAACTTTGGATTAGTTTGACATGCACCTAATCTAGATCCTCCATACATTAAGATAGTATCGTAACAAAATTACAGTTGAGACTCAAACAATGTCATCTCATGGGATATTTGGAGATGTAGGTTAAGTGTCTATTTTGGAGAAGGAAACATTTTATCTCCTCTTCTTTTTCACTATTCTGCATCCTAATTTATAAATTATATACGGTTTATGGAATCATTTTCTATGTTTCTGGGGACATGTCAAAATAAAATGCAAGGTTAACTTGGAATTTACGGACATTGATATCAAAACTACCATAATTGAGCAGATAAGATATCAGATGGAAGCAATGGAGACATAGCAGATGATCAATACCATCGATATAAGGTATTTTTTTTTCCATTCCTGTCTATTCATACAAGTGACATCATCAACTGAGCATGCACAAAATTTTGGAAGTAATATAATCTCATCTGTCTTGCAGGAAGATGTAAAACTCATGAAGGATATAGGCTTTGATGCTTACAGGTTCTCCATCTCATGACAAGGATCTTGCCAAGTAAGATGGCCAAACTATTTCTTCAATTTTAATGCATGTGGAGGACTAAACTATTATTAGTTTCAAACAACTTTGCTAAAAGGGGAATAAAACCAAATTCACAATACTCTTCGCACAATGTTGAGAAATTTTTTTTGTATCAATGCTAAAAGGGGACTAAACTATTCAGAAATTTTTGTATCAATGCTGATATCGACGAGTCGATATTAATCTCAATACTCTTCGCACAATGTTGAGAAAAATTAGGAAGCACTTTCATATAATGTTGACAATGTCCGTCCTTTGAGATTAGGTCCACTATGGATGCCGCAGTAGATGCCTCAAGGATAAATTTACTTTTATCCATTTCTGAAAGAAACCCCATAGCTCTGTTTACTTCACCATTCTCCAACAAGCCCTTAACAATAGCATTAAGCATAACAGAATCTGAAGAGTAACCATCATTCTTCACTGACAAAAACAACTCATCAAACTCATCCAACAACCCTTCTTTAATAAGGCCGTTCATCATTATAGTGTATGTTGCAACATCTGGTGACACTGTCATTTGCAAGAATAGAGTTAAAGAGATCCTTTGCTGTATTAACCTTACCAACTTGAAACATTCCTTCAATTAAAATATTAAAGGTCGTAGCTTCCAGTTTTTCCTTCTGACATGATAGAGTGTCCAACAGATTCATGGCCTCATCAATGTGGTGTTTTTCCTTCCAGTTTTTCCTGCTGCTAGTCCCGCTGCTACATTTGAATTATGATACAAAAATGTGACTAACTTGAATTTTTTGCTTTTATTATGAAGTGATAATATTGTTACTGCTACATGGAGACAGGGAGTGGATAGGACAGTAGAGTTTTTCCCAAACCCATACTTTCCAGATATTTACGTTAGCTGAAATATAAGGAACAGGGCATGTTTCAATTGGAAAACCAAATTCACAACCCATATTTCACTGCAAACAATTTTTTTCTATCTATTGTCTACATACCTACAACTTTATTGTGTTCCTACCAAAAAATTTATATATTGGCAATGATGAGATACAATTTGGAGATGGTTTTGTGACTTCCATTACAATGAATTATGGTTTTGAAAAAATCTGTCCTTGCAGTTCTACTATGCACTATGAGCCAACCTTATGTATTTTGATACTGCTATTTTTTTTTTACCTTTCTTTGGTCATTTTCTTGACTGTTTTTACAATTTGCAGTTGTGGTTAACTTGTTTTTACATGGCAGTTTTATTTCTGCAGTTCTACTATGCACTCTGAGCCAACCTTATGTATTTTGATCCTGCTATTTTTTACCATACTTTGGTCATTTTCTCGACGGTTTTTCCAATTTGCAGGTGCAGGTAACTTGTTTTTACATGGCATTTTCTGTAGTTCTACTATGCACTATGAGCCAACCTTATGTATTTTGATCCTACTATTTTTTTACCTTACTTTGGTCATTTTCTGGACTGTGTCTACAATTTGCAGGTGCGGTTAACTTGGTTTTACATGGCAGCTTTGCTCCTGCGGTTTTACTATGCACTCTGAGCCAACCGTGTTGTATTTTGATCAAACTAGCTTAGTTATCCTCTAATTCAAACTAAGTTTTTTTTAATCTTTTTCAGGATTTTGCTACGTGATGCCGACAGTTTTGATGTGCTCAAAGTTGAAGCCAATGTACTAATAGTTTTGAGGGTCTACTTACTAGTAGTAGTTGTAAATATATGTATTTGGATGTCCTATTTTGAAAAAAAATGTAATGAAGATGGTGATATATATTATGTATATATTTATAATTGGATTAAATGGTACTCTATAACATTTAGATGTTTTCATGTGAATATGGTCCAAAATGAATGTTTTGAAATTGAATTGAGCACATTGAGCATTGTTCTATAATTTTTTGGAAAGTAATATATAAATATGCAGAATTGAGCGTTATAAATGTGCTGAATTGAGTCTATACAGATTATCTATTCATAATGCTTTCAAACTACGCTGAAAATAAGTGTAGCAGAAACTCATCATATTCATGACGGTTATTTTATGACGCTTTTAAAAAATATTTATAACACCCGTTTTCATGACGGTTGCTGTGAAAAAAAAAGCGTCATGGTACGTTATTAATGACGTTTTTTAGCCGTCATTAAAAGGGTTTTTTGTTGTAGTGAAGGTACTGAACCTAGTCCCCTAGGTTCCAGAATACATCAGTGTATCTAGGTCCTACATTTTGATTTACAAATGTTATATATTTTATTGTTACCCAATGATTTTGTATCACATATGAATAAAGGTAATTGATACATCTTATACTGTATGCTACATTGTTCTATTTTTTTAAGTCCAAAGAATATAATTGATTTTATATTGCACAAATTCTTCTTAAATCCTCGGCTATTTAAGAAAAAATTTGTTTTGGGTACAAGCCTACAAAGCGTCTGTCTGTCACTACGGCTACAGCTAAAGCGAAACGGTACTTAAGTGTTCCCCGGTGGACCTCCGTTAGCTGGGACAGTACCTCTACAGCTAACCCAAGATTGATCAATACTTTATAAACTAAAGATTTATTGAGATCTAGTTGTAATTGTTATCTGCTGAATTTTGGATTTTAGCTTTGATGGATAATATTATATATTTGTACAAAATGTAACATACATTGATCTTCCAAAGGTTAATGTTTGTCATCATTTGATATATTTATTTTTTTGTCACATTATTCGATATTCAGACTTGATGATCTTGTGACTACTCATTGAATATTATAGTCTTATGATTTTATCTTTAGCTTGTGTAATATTCATGATTTTAAGCTTTATTATTCTCTTCTTATTCAAGTTACTAACTGCCTATAGCAGTAATTCTTTGCGGGAGAGAAGTCAGGCAAATTGAATCTCTCTCTCAAAGCGTTTCTTTTCTTTAACCTTACGGTTGTCAGGTGGACACCGTGCTAAGGCTTTAAAAGGGAAGAAATGAACTTTGATAAGAAGACATAATATTTTTGAATTAGTTTTCTACTTCTGGAAATATTTCTCTGAATTTTTTTAAAATTTGTCAATACTATTATTTTTGGATATAGCCATGTAAAGGTGGAGTAGTTAATTGTTTCATATCAATTATCCCCTTGACATGTCATATATCTAGAACACATTTAGTTTTGATCATTTATCTAGTCCTGTTTTATTTGTTCAAATAGGTTATTTATGCTTTATGAATTCTTTTATTAAAACTGTTTCTGTGATATAAAAATTCGAATTGCCAGCTTTCAGTCTAAGGATTAAACAGACGCATTCGAACTTTATTAAGACAGTTTTTCGTACTAATTTCCGTATTTCAAAAGTCTTTTTTATTTCTCTCTGATTTATTGAATCTGTCCGTTATTCACATTAAGACAGTTTTCAAAAATTCTTTATTGTCATGAAATCATTTTTCTTATTATATAAGATTTTAATTGGAGATATATTTTGTGTGTTCATCTTTAAGCATTTATTTATTGGATATTCTTTTACTTGGCTAAAGATGATATTTGTTTTAAGTTTGGAACTTTATATGCATTTGATCAAAGGAAAGAAAGATGCATATCTTGTATATTCCTTAGATCTTCTGATTATTTATTTTATCTATTCTTGCATATAAATTTCTTCGGAACTAGATACTCATATTTTAAGGGGGAGCAAAATTAATTGTTTCAATTCTTTTATGCCCTTAATATGTGGTATAGCTAGTTCATCATGGACATATATTCTTTTACCTAACATTTTTTGTATTTGTTCATGATTTTTTTTGGGAGAATATATGATTACTAGTATTATTTGTTTATTTTTAATTCTCTCATTTTATTCAAGTTCCTAAAAATTTATTTTGCCAAATATATGTAATTATCTTCATTGATAATTCTTTTGAGTTTAAATTAATTTTGGCATTTCTTATTGAGATTTTATTTCAAAGTTCATGGTTATCTATATTTAGACTGATCATACTTTATGGGGGAGCATTCAAGTCGACTGAATTTCTCTTTCTCAAGTATTTTGTCTTCATTACCTTCATGTTTATCTAATGGATATTCATATATCATGCTAAGGTAATTGAATTCAAATGCATGAACTTTGGTATAGATTTTGAATAGAATCTAGTATATTTATTTTGATTTCTTTTTCAATGATTATACTCTTTATGGAATTGATTCACTAATTTGTATGGGCAAATTATGAATCATAATTTTTTTTTGATCATTGTTAAAAGTCTCATTATATTCTTGATTTTTTTTGGTATATACTAGATCTATGAATTTCTCATGAATTATTTATGACCAACGATTGATTTCTACTATATTATATCTATTTTTTTTATTAAAATTCTTTATTGGTAAATTTCAAAACTACAATTTTATTTATTCATCATATTGTGTTTTGAATGTCATTTTTGGATTTCTAGTTTGTAAACTATGTATTGATTGATTTCAATGCTTTTAAGTTCAACCAACTATTTTTGACAAGTTTTTCTACTTTAGTTATGCAATTTTCTAAACTTGTCGTTACACTGTTCTCTTAATCCTTGATCATGATTATTTTTGCTTTCCTCCTTTACTTATGCTTGAGTTAATTTTAGCTCTAATTATGGGGGAGCTTATTTTTTATCATGTCAAAGGGGGAGAAATAAGTTTAAGTTAGCACAGAATATTCTAGTACTTTGTGTTTATTAGTGACACATGCATCTATTGTATATATCTTAAACTTAACCGATTTGCCATAATCAAAAATGGGGAGATTGTTAGCCCAATGATTAAATCATGTTTTTGAATATGGCTAATCAATTAAGTTTACCATAATCACTAATATTCATGTAATCACTATCATGTTGCTACTTAAACTTAACATTGTCCTAAATGTTCTATATCATATTGCTATGCTTGTATCATATTATTTTGTTCGTCTAACATGTTCTTATAAACATGCAGTAAGCATGATCAAGCTTTGTCAAACCAGCAATGGAGAATTTTTGATGGGCCAAAGACGACATCATACAAGAAGATTTCTCTGAATCGTCCAACGATCTATCCGGGGCCTCACATCAGGGATTCTGCTGCCCGGTCAGCGGACAGGGGACGAGGGGGCAGCGCCACCCGTAGGGATTCGAGGGCGAAGCCACCGAAAGGTATTCAGATTTCTAGATCTATTTATCTTTGGACGACCGCCGTCAAGAAAAAAGGCATCTTCATGTTTGCTTAAATATCAGAAGAAAGACGTCATCAAAGGGCTGTTGGTTTTCCTATTTGATCAATGTAATTTTCATATTTATTGAGTCTAGGAATACGATATAAACTGTATCGTACTGGCAAATAGGCTATCCAAGAAACGTTTTCAAAATACCCTTTCATTTTGGAAACAAGCCCACTTACAAAAGCCCAAACTACTTCCTAACTGCTTGATCTTTTCAAAAAGTCCAAAACCAATTTGCAAAAACCCTGACAGAACTATAACAAAATTCGGCCCGAATTCGGCCAGAGTTCGGTTAGTGGACGTTGGATTTTGAACTTGGTCCTCCCGCAGTTACGGATCTTGCTGAGATTTTCTCATAGAGTTCTGTCCGAATTTTGCCCAAATTCTGACAGAGTTCTGCCTTTGGAAAAGCTATAAATAGAGAAGGATTTCGATCATTTCAATTCACTCATTCACTTTCATCTCTTCACTCTAAAGCCTACTGTTCTATTCCAAAGAGTTCTAAGCTTTATTTTTCAAATCCTAAGCCAGTTACAATCCTCTAGTCGATTTGCCAGTACGGTACGGTCTAGAAGCTTCAGAGCGAATGTAATCAGAGGTTTGATTGAAGAAAGACTCTTCACAATTAAAGTTGGTCGAGTACTTCGAATCAAAGCTCGCTTTTGTAGAAGTTGCAAGGACTTCGTATAAAAACTTGCAGAATTTTTCAATAGTGGATTCAACTGGAAGCTAGAGTTCTTTCGACTGGATTAGTCCTCACAAGAGGGAAACCAGTATATATCGCTGTGTTTGCATTTGCTTTCTGATGTCTACTTTTTATTTACTTACTTATGATATTTTATGTGTGATCTTGCTACTAACATTTTTAATTAGCTAAATTTTGCTGTCTACTCTATTCACCCCCTCTAGAGTATTGTGATTTACAATTCGTTCCTACAGGTTACATCCAGGCGCACACTTCACTGGTGATGAGACCATAGTCGATTACCATGTAGTAGATATGATGTTGGAGAGAATCTCGAAAATACTTCAAACTTGTTCTTTGGCATGACTGGGCACTTAACACGTGGCACGCGCCAAAGCCACACATGTGCCTGGGAATCACTGTCCTAGGTGGCGTTGTTGGAGTGGGTAGGGTTCCCAACCTATGTGGAGAAGACCCCGGAGTGCGACGAGCGCCATCTGTGTGTCAGAGAAGCCCGGGGAGGTGACGAGGCCATTCGGAGACGAAGAAGAAACTCGGAAGCCATATTTTTACATTCTGGAACAGGGAAGGCAGAATTCTGCCCGAATTCTGCCCCCATACAGAATTCTGCCCAAATTCTGCTTTTTGGTTCCAGAATGTTGCTGGTAGGTTCTGGTTGCCCGACACAGAGTTCTGGCCGAACTCTGTGTCGTCGGGGCTGAGCGGAAATTCAGGGTAATTTCTCACCGTTGGATCATATCTGATGGTCCAGATTTTGTTGCGGATTAGGGGAGTTAATATTAGGTTATTCCTAACCCTAATCATTGTAGAACACACAAGAAAAGAGAGAGGAAGGAGGCAAGAGTGCCATTACAACTTCGGGAGAGAAGACGGAGGATTGAAGGTCATTTTTCGAAGGAGATCGCGTTCGGGTAATCTCTACTCGTCGTTCTCGCTCTTCGTAGCCTTGTAATCATTGTTCTTACTTCTGAGCGTTGTGGGGATCCGATTTGGATCGGGAGGAGTTTGTAGAGGGTGTAATTCTTCTATTCCATTAGTGGAGGCTTCTCAGGGTTGGACTCCGATCGTCCCGTGGTTTTTCCCGCAAGGGTTTTCCACGTCAAAAATTCTCTGTGTCTGCGTGATTGTGTTTGGTATTTTTGTTTGTGCGTTGTTTGCTCGGTTCTCTCGCAGGTACTCTCTAGTTTCGGGAAAGGTTTCTGCGTTTCTTTCCCAACAGAGTGGTATCAGAGCCAGGTTCTGGAATTCAGAAGGGTGTCAGGAGTTGACAGAAACTAGAGAGGAGAGATGGACGCAAAGCCGGTGCGCATGGTGAACCTGAACGGCACCAACTATCACTATTGGCGGAGCAAGATGAAGGATTTGCTATTTGTCAAGAAGCTGCATCTACCCATGTTTGCATCCGAGAAGCCCAGTGATAAATCCGAGGAGGACTGGACATTCGAGCATATACAAGTGTGTGGGTACGTACGACAGTTTGTGGACGAAAACGTGTACAACCACGTTGCCAATATTGAGCACGCGAAGACGTTGTGGGATAAGCTGGAATCCTTGTATGCGAAGAAGACCGGGGTAAACAAATTTTTTCTGATCCGAACGATGATGGGTCTGTGATACAATGATGGGGCGTCTATTTCGGACCACTTGAGTGAGTTCCAGGGCGTGGTTGACCAGCTATCTTCTATGGGAGTCAATTTCGACGACGAAGTTTAGGGACTATGGCTGCTGTGTACATTACCAGACTCGTGGGAGACCGTAAGAGTATCTATGATCGCTTCTGCTCCAGAGGGCATAGTCAGTCTGGAGTTTGCCAAGAGCGGGGTACTGAATGAAGAGATGCGGAGACGTTCTCAGGGCACTTCATCTACATCCCATCACTCAGAGGCATTGGTTTCAGAGAGCCGCGGAAGGGGCAAAAGCAGGGGTCCAGGTGGTGGCAGAGACAAGAGCAGGGGGAAGTCCAAGGGTCGTTACGAGGACTCAGAGTGTTACCATTGTGGTAAGAAGGGCCACATCAAGCGGAACTATTTCGCTTAGAAGAGAGAGAAGAAGGGCGACAAGGGGAAGCAAGAAGAGAACACTACAGCGGCGGCCTCGATGCATGGAGGCGATGTGATCGTCGTAGGTGATGAGGTCATCACAAACCTCGCCTGCGATAACAATTCTTGGCTGGTGGACTCAGGGGCTTCAGCACATGTATCTCACAACATGGCACTATTTTCCACTTACACAACAGACGACTGTGGAGTGTTGAAGATGGACAATGGAGATGTATCGAAGGCGGTTGCCGTTGGAGATGTGCATTTGAGAACGAAGACGGGTGCGGTTCTTGTTCTCAAAGATGTTCGTCATGTCCCTGATATTCGTTTCAACCTTGTGTCGGTTGGAAGGTTGGATGACGAGGGATTCTTTGGTCTCTTCGGGAACAATCAGTGGAAGCTTTCCAGAGGTTCGATGGTGATTGCCAGAGGAAGCAAGAAGTCCGGTCTCTACTATATGGAGGGGAGCGCATAGGGGGCACAGGAGGTGAACGCAGTCAGTGATGCGTCTACCGAGTTATGGCACAGGCGGCTCGGCCATATCAGGGAGAAGGGGATGAGCTACTTGGTGAACAGGAAGGTGATTCCGGGGCTCAAGTCTACAAAGTTGGAGAAGTGCACGCACTGTTTAGCTGGAAAGCAAAATAGGGTGTCTTTCCAAAGTCACCCAAGTTCAAGAAAGCCGGCGTTGCTCGAGTTGATTCACTCGGATGTCTGCGGTCCTATGAAGGTAAAATCTCTTGGTGATGCTTCTTGCTTTGTAACCTTTATTGATGACTATTCCAGGAAGGTTTGGGTCTATGCCTTAAAGACCAAGGATCAGGTGTTGTCTACTTTCAAGGAGTTTCAGGCCTCTGTTGAAAGGGAGACGGGCAAGAAGTTGTTGTGTTCGGTCCGACAATGGCGGCGAATACATCGGTCCCTTTAATGCGTATTGCAGAGAGCAAGGGATACGACATCAGAAGACTCCACCCAAGACACCTCAGCTCAATGGTGTAGCGGAGCGCATGAACAGGACACTGATGGAGAGGATGCGATGTTTGCTGTCAGAAGCAAACTTGCCGGGTAGTTACTGGGGTGATGTCACGACCTGTATCCGCTTTTCTGGATACGAGACGTGTCCAAGCCAGCATACGCCGCAGAGTCGACGGTAGAACGCTGTCAAGCCTGCAAGAAATAAATTCTTATAATATCACAATTGCTCATTCACATTTCTAGATTTATTACAACATTTACAATTAAAAGAAAATACAAGATTTTATAACTAATAAAATTGATACAATTGCTTTCTATTTCTAGGTTGACCTCAGCATACCCAAGTCTTTCCAGTGCTAAGAGTGATCGCAGCTAAACCTGAAAAATGTTGGTTATCCAGTCAGGATTGGAATAAGTACACAAACCGACGGCAATACAAAAACACAATAGAATCGACAAGACATGAAAATAACATATGAGATATCAAAACTGGAAGATAACTGATGACATAGCACGATAGAGAATGAAAATAAGGAAAAACTAATAAAAGACATCTATCTAGGTGGTGTGAAATATCTGTTTCGATATGTGGACGGCTAGAGGGTAAATAAGGCACACTGCACGTGTTCTGCGCAGCGGCTAGCATTTACGAGAGACAATGGGATAGTTCTGGGCAGTCCACATATTTACTAAGATATTTCCCCTCCCGACTACTCCGTGTGACGAGCGTGTCAACAAGCAGCAAGATATATATATAGACATGAAATGAAAAGACTACTATGAATCGGAAAGCAATCAGAAAGTACACTTGCCTGAGGTCCTTAGCTGGAGAAACCAATAATACTATACCACTCAATGAGCCACAATCAGTCAACACATGTAGAAGTCTCCGGATGCTGAAATAAACAGTACCAATGTTCTTAGAATAGTCAAATTAGCTAGGATTGCCTATCCTTAAGTCCAATTCTGGACACAGGGGCAAAACGGTAATTTCGGACAAAAATGATGTCCGCCGTTGGACCTGCTTTGCACCGAAAAGCGTGCCAGGGTCAACGGTCTCTAAAGTCGTCAAACTATATGTCTACGGATCCGGTTTTCCGATACGAATCCAACCGTATGTCCAGAGTTGGATTCTGGCGGGCCGTGCACAAAATCGCCCGTTGAGTGGGACCGTAGGGCCCGCAAAACGATAATTTTATCAACAGTCTCAGAATCGGACCAAACTTGGCATACAGGATCAGAAACATGATACGGTCCTGATGGCACAAGTTTCGTCTCGATCTGACGAGCGTGCACAAAGTAATTGGAGAATTTACAAAGTACACGATACGGTAAATTTTGACGGATACGCATCAAATTCGTCGCGCACACGCGAACAATTTGAGTTCCGTCAAAGCCCACACGACCACGAAGCCGTTACACAGCTTTCGATGCCTTCGGTTCGCGACCACGTCGCCCGAAATGGCGAGACGCACGTCGTGTGGAAGGATTTTATGATTTTTTACTATTTCGAAAACAGGTTTTTCCGAGTTTTCAAGAATGGTTTAAACTGTACATGGTTCATGAAATTTAGAACTACGAAATGGTTTCTGATCCCCTATATGTTGTCTAAAAACGTGTTCAATTAGAATTTCTAATATCATACTGGATCGATCGGAAACGATCTCCCAACGTGGATGCTTGGACTGTTTTTATGTTCTGTTTTGGACTGATTTTTGACCGACTTTGGGTCGATCTTATGAAGCGTGCAGTGCAAATCGAATCGGGGTAAATGAATCGAAACGAAGCTGTTTAGGTTGTAGTCGTACCTGAACCACTGGTTCGACGAAAGATCAAACGAGACGGAAGGGAGAGCATCGCGAAGTTGGCTCGGCGCTGCTGCTGTCCTGTTTTCTCTTGCATGTGCGCTGGCTGTCGCACGCGGTTCGTTCGCCTCCGGCGACACGTACGGTGGCGCTTGGCCGCGGGGTGGTTTGTCACGCCCCGCTCCCGTAGGAGCGATCGTCCTCGCTAAGGCGTGATGCCGCACGAGCCTAGATTGCGCTCGTGCAAGGCGGGTTCCATAACGGCCGATTACAGCGGCTGCGACGGGGTCGTCGCACAGAAGTCCCGTACAGAGACATTGATTTATAGCAACGGAATTAACATTCCTTGAACTCAAGGCCAAATTACAATGTCTCTCGTGCTCACTTTTCTCTCATTTACAAGTCACTCTGCTCTCTCTCATCTCTCGATACAATACTCGAATCCAGCGGAAGCTTCGGAAGGCGATGTCCATACATTATGTCCCGTATAAGTCTTCGAATCCATTCGGCCGCACGCTTCGAATCGCCAAGGAACTTCGTGCCTCGACGCATCCAAGCGAGCTCCGTGCCACGAGCTTCTACCTGTGCCTGCACATGAAACACTGTGTGGGTGTCAGTACCACTGTACTGGTGGAGTGAGCTCCTCGCCCACCCATACAAAACCTACACGTTTCATTTACTTTGTGCAACATAAACCCTTTTATGATTGTCTTTCTATTCTTGCCTTAGGATCAGTTTTGGGACCGGCGCCTTAGCACAACTTGTGTATCGGAACCATCCCGTGTTTGCCATGTCAACGTTAACTCATACTTGTCACTAGACCACTCCTCGTGCCAACAACGTTAACCTATCAAGTCGTATTCGCCTTACGGCCATAATCAGAGACGCAACTACACGAAGGACTCCATTTCCTTGCCTCTAGACCTTTCTCGTGCTTGCATTGTCGACGCACCGACTTATACTTATCTTTCGTGCCAAATTCTGGGACGTAACGACTCGGTCGTGCCATGAACTCGATTCGTGCATCGATAACTCTGAGGCAACGCCTCCTCGCTTAGTCTTGCCTATACTTGTGTTGTGACAACGCGACCGTGCCTCATATTTCGAGGCCGAGCCCAACAACTCAACGTAACTTCACACGACTTGCCCTACGGCCCTTTTTGACTTAACTCGCAACTTAACACTCGACGCCACATCTCGTGCCGAAGCACGTCGCCTTCGCTGTAGCCAAATCTTAGGCTCCGACATTGTGTCTTCTAACTGTATACACATTCAACTCAATCCAAAGGCACCCACGCGGATTACCGCCCGTGCCGACACATCTATTATGAAAGATCACTGGCCTAACCAGCCATGGTGGACATAAAACTTACCATATTAGTTGATAACAATTTATATTAAGGGTTTGTTATGGGATTGGCCTAACCAGCCGCCTTGGACGTAGCCTGGCAGTACGGGACCCTTTCAACGCAGGTAGCGAGCCCCGATGAAAGTCCCCGCCTTACCGATCGCCTTACCAGCGTTGCCTATTACCCAGCTCGGCTACAACCAGTTTCTTCCTAGGCCGAGTCGGTCCCGTGGCCCCGGGGTGCCGCTCGAAGAAACCACCCCTTGTCGACAAGTTGTCCAAGTTCATAAGGGTTAACATGGTGTATTTTAGGATACCGTTGGGGCTTATTATGTGATCAATTCATTTACTTAGTTGTTTTACTCTTTCCACTTTTTGTACTTCCTTTGCAGAGCCCCTAACCAGGGTTGCCTCGGCGACTACCCATCGCTTAGACATAACATTCTTTGAACACAGGGAACGGCTACTGCATAGCCTTCCAACTTAACTTGAACATAACGTGTTTCCATAAGTATCGACCGACCGTGGCTAACTTTCCACTGAACCAACCGTGGCTCGTGCCTCTAAACCGACTCGTGTTCTACGCAACGCTGTCGCCCAAGTCATACTTCATCTGACGGGCCTTGGGGTCGTGGGACTATTTATCTTGACAACCGCAGAATGAGCGGAACAACACGTAGAATAACTTAGGTCGACCGGCATAACTTTGCCTAACTCACTCAAGCCTACAACTTAACCCAAGGGACGAGCAAAGGCTACGCCAAGCCTTGCGGGACAGGATCGTGCATGCTTTAGCAAGCATTTGTGCGGGCGACGCCTATGACTTAGGCTAACTCTCAGCTTTTGCACCGAAGACCAACTTTCCTTCTCCCAAGCCACGGGACGAAGGACCGAGTGTCATTTTCAAAGCACGACGTGCACCAACTCTAAGCCGACCGTGGGACGTTTTCCATGTTCTAACTCATTTTGACCCGTCGGGATTATTCCCTTAGCTATGTGGATGCGTAGCTTTTATTATCAAGCCTAACTTGTGCAAGTTAAAAACACGATTTATTATGTGAAGGCAAAGATGAGGAGAGTTCACCGAAACTACCCCACCTGAGCGATGTCTCCGAGCAAGCCGTTGCAAGGCTAAGTCCGAACGCCGTCGGCGTTTCGATTCCTCCGATTGACTTTGCGGGACGGGGCACTACATCATACACCACTCAGTACAAGTCTCGTCCTCGAGACTTTCCTGAAGGCAAGCTATCCTACCATTTCTATGGCCAAGACTTAATCGTACCCATTTCGCCTACGCGTTCCTTCGATTCCGAGCCACGCTCGCACTATTATTAATCTTTCTTTTAACACGATTTCAAGATCTCGACACACTCCCATCTTTCAAGCCTTGCTTGAACTCGTCGTATCACTTGGCTGGATCGTGCACGCATTCCAAGCGTCCCCAAAATACATGCATTCAGCCAAGCCGCATGATAGAAAATTTATCATTCTCACTCGAGTCGCATCGTGCATATACCCAAGCGTCCCTGAAATATATGCATGTCAGCCGAGTCTCGTGAGCAGGGTTTCCTATATTCGTGATCCATGCCATCTATCCATTCCAATCCTCAAGATCAATCCTTCCGATTGCTAATACTTGAAACAGGACGTCTCGCCTAACCGCTAGGCTATTTCTTTTCGAGGCTAAGTCAATGTCAGGATTGGAATCATAGTTCCCCAACAATAATGCCAACACTGACCCTAATCCTAGGGTCAAACCAGAGTCGATCATACGGGGTTTTCTACCCAAGCTCGCATCACTCAGATTTCTAAACATCGAGCACGATCACCTAATTCGCATTACGGCACGCGTTGCGTATATTCGAATCCCTTCAATTCACCAATTCTAACCAATTCATGTATTCGATCACGAGGTCGTCTCGCTCGACAATACGTTGCGCCCCAATCTCACGCGAGTTCGATAATCCGCGGTGGTTCATGAATCACCATGCAACGCTCCTGCGAAATAATCATTCTCATTGGGGCATAACTCTTGTTTGAGTTTAGACACATTCATTCTCGATACGCGGATTGGACCTACTCAATCCTCAAGTTCAATCGACAAGCACACCAATTCAATCTCGAGTCTATCTTCGCGTCAAACCACAAGTCGAAGCACAAATTGTCGTACCGTGCAAGTTCGACCACTCCCGCTGTATGAATCACCATACCAGCGCTCACGCAGAGTGATCGCCCTAATCGGCGTGACGCATGTGCGAGGCTGGAGTAGCACTCGCATAAGACAAGAACATCAACGTTGAGGTTGTCGACGAAGCAAATCCAAACATTCCAGTTTTCATCCAAGCCAAGTTCGATAGTTCGATCGTCATTCGTTCAACTTAGAAAATCCTCGAGCCAAGCCTATCCTTTCTTCGACACATTTTAACATCTCGATTATAACATCCATCAAAACAATGACATTTGTACGATCGTCATTTGCCGAGTCAGAGTACCCCCGAGTTATCGTATATCGATCTTTGATACGCCTCAATACCATCGACGATATGCGTAACCTGACGATCTTCCTTTACAACCAATTTCGAGTCGTGCGATCGATGTTATTGTTCGGACTGGATATCCTATAATTTCCTCGATATTCAAGATCAAGTTCGATCGCAATTCCTCAAGTTCGTTTCAAGATCGTTGTTCAAAACTCAAGTCACATTTCATTTGCATCAATCCGATATCGCACGCACGATCCTCTAAATTTCCTCGATCAAGACCATTCATTTTTATTCTTCGTTCCGAATCGTTTTCTAACTCGCGTTGCTCATTCACAAGTTGTCCGAACGAGATGCTCGTTCGGGACATTCGAAGTCACGACCAACTAAGCGGGACGCGTTCTAAGGCTTTGCGCGATTGCATCGCCTCGCCGACATACTCGTAATCCTCAATATTCACTCGAACAATTTCCAAGACGAACCATACACCACTCGGACTCGAGCCACTCGACTAGTCGTCGACACTCATTCTTATTCTTCTTCGAACCTATCACATACACCACTCGGATTCAAGCCATACGATCTAGTCCTCAATCACATTCACGTCATTCGCTAAGACATCCTTCAGATTCGTTCGACGAATCGCTAGCGTAGTCGCTTGCGTCGTATCGACGCACTAAGTCGTTCGCACTTATTTCCTCAAAATCCAAATCAATCTTCCGTGTACGCCTAAGCGTAAGTCCGATAGCGTTCCTATCGATAGACACTCTAAGTGTATCTCCGTTCCTGACCGAACGATACTTGATATCGCTCGTAACTCGTTTGCACCAAGGGTCAAGGTGCGCGACGCGAAACACAACTTAGCCAAAAGGCCGTGTGCATAGCCATCCTGTGCGGACTATATCCCGAGTTTGCACGCTCAATTGCTAGGGTCGACGTTGGACTGATTAGGCACACATGCAACTTTGCTAACATTAGCACATGTTTTCTATCGAGTCAAGTTTGTAACGTTCGGCACAAAGGCCCTACCGATGCATTTGGCAACGGCCTACCGATGCGTTAGATTGAACGCTTGTACGAGCTTTCGAAAATATTTAGACTTATTGTATGGACATGCCGAGGGACATTTGAGAGAGAGCGCACCAACGATATCAACTTGCGGAAGCAACAGAGTTTTACGGAAACATCGAAGTTAAAGAATTCAATTGACGGTCCAAGGACGTAAAGCCGTGCTCTGATACCACTATGTCACGCCCCGCTCCCGTAGGAGCGATCGTCCTCGCTAAGGCGTGATGCCGCACGAGCCTAGATTGCGCTCGTGCAAGGCGGGTTCCATAACGGCCGATTACAGCGGCTGCGACGGGGTCGTCGCACAGAAGTTCCGTGCAGAGACATTGATTTATAGCAGCGGAATTAACATTCCTTGAACTCAAGGCCAAATTACAATGTCTCTCGTGCTCACTTTTCTCTCATTTACAAGTCACTCTGCTCTCTCTCATCTCTCGATACAATACTCGAATCCAACGGAAGCTTCGGAAGGCGATGTCCATACATTATGTCCCGTATAAGTCTTCGAATCCATTCGGCCGCACGCTTCGAATCGCCAAGGAACTTCGTGCCTCGACGCATCCAAGCGAGCTCCGTGCCACGAGCTTCTACCTGTGCCTGCACATGAAACACTGTGTGGGTGTCAGTACCACTGTACTGGTGGAGTGAGCTCCTCGCCCACCCATACAAAACCTACACGTTTCATTTACTTTGTGCAACATAAACCCTTTTACGATTGTCTTTCTATTCTTGCCTTAGGATCAGTTTTGGGACCGGCGCCTTAGCGCAACTTGTGTATCGGAACCATCCCGTGTTTGCCATGTCAACGTTAACTCATACTTGTCACTAGACCACTCCTCGTGCCAACAACGTTAACCTATCAAGTCGTATTCGCCTTACGGCCATAATCAGAGACGCAACTACACGAAGGACTCCATTTCCTTGCCTCTAGACCTTTCTCGTGCTTGCATTGTCGACGCACCGACTTATACTTATCTTTCGTGCCAAATTCTGGGACGTAACGACTCGGTCGTGCCATGAACTCGATTCGTGCATCGATAACTCTGAGGCAACGCCTCCTCGCTTAGTCTTGCCTATACTTGTGTTGTGACAACGCGACCGTGCCTTATATTTCGAGGCCGAGCCCAACAACTCAACGTAACTTTACACGACTTGCCCTACGGCCCTTTTTGACTTAACTCGCAACTTAACACTCGACGCCACATCTCGTGCCGAAGTACGTCGCCTTCGCTGTAGCCAAATCTTAGGCTCCGACATTGTGTCTTCTAACTGTATACATATTCAACTCAATCCAAAGGCACCCACGCGGATTACCGCCCGTGCCGACACATCTATTATGAAAGATCACTGGCCTAACCAGCCATGGTGGACATAAAACTTACCATATTAGTTGATAACAATTTATATTAAGGGTTTGTTATGGGATTGGCCTAACCAGCCGCCTTGGACGTAGCCTGGCAGTACGGGACCCTTTCAACGCAGGTAGCGAGCCCCGATGAAAGTCCCCGCCTTACCGATTGCCTTACCAGCGTTGCCTATTACCCAGCTCGGCTACAACCAGTTTCTTCCTAGGCCGAGTCGGTCCCGTGGCCCCGGGGTGCCGCTCGAAGAAACCACCCCTTGTCGACAAGTTGTCCAAGTTCATAAGGGTTAACATGGTGTATTTTAGGATACCGTTGGGGCTTATTATGTGATCAATTCATTTACTTAGTTGTTTTACTCTTTCCACTTTTTGTACTTCCTTTGCAGAGCCCCTAACCAGGGTTGCCTCGGCGACTACCCATCGCTTAGACATAACATTCTTTGAACACAGGGAACGGCTACTGCATAGCCTTCCAACTTAACTTGAACATAACGTGTTTCCATAAGTATCGACCGACCGTGGCTAACTTTCCACTGAACCAACCGTGGCTCGTGCCTCTAAACCGACTCGTGTTCTACGCAACGCTGTCGTCCAAGTCATACTTCATATGACGGGCCTTGGGGTCGTGGGACTATTTATCTTGACAACCGCAGAATGAGCGGAACAACACGTAGAATAACTTAGGTCGACCGGCATAACTTTGCCTAACTCACTCAAGCCTACAACTTAACCCAAGGGACGAGCAAAGGCTACGCCAAGCCTTGCGGGACAGGATCGTGCATGCTTTAGCAAGCATTTGTGCGGGCGACGCCTATGACTTAGGCTAACTCTCAGCTTTTGCACCGAAGACCAACTTTCCTTCTCCCAAGCCACGGGACGAAGGACCGAGTGTCATTTTCAAAGCACGACGTGCACCAACTCTAAGCCGACCGTGGGACGTTTTCCATGTTCTAACTCATTTTGACCCGTCGGGATTATTCCCTTAGCTATGTGGATGCGTAGCTTTTATTATCAAGCCTAACTTGTGCAAGTTGAAAACACGATTTATTATGTGAAGGCAAAGATGAGGAGAGTTCACCGAAACTACCCCACCTGAGCGATGTCTCCGAGCAAGCCGTTGCAAGGCTAAGTCCGAACGCCGTCGGCGTTTCGATTCCTCCGATTGACTTTGCGGGACGGGGCACTACATGGTTCGCCCAGGCTGTGGGGCTGTGCGGCCATGGTCGTTAGGGTTTGGGTTTGGAGTTTTCCCGATCGAACTCCCTCTCTCTATTCAATTATATACTTGGTATAACCGAGCTGTCGAGGAAAACTTGCGTGAAGGCCTGGGCTTTCGGGCACCTGGGTGTTTGCTGAGCCCGGAATGGGAGTTGGGCTCGATTGCAAATGCTTCTCTTATTCCTCTTTTTCATATTCACAACTAATAGTAAAACAAATGTTTATATGTATATTTATATACCAATATGCGTATACATATATATATATTTGTATATACACCTACACGTATATATTTATATACATTTATGCATACATTATAAATCACCAGATAACAAATTTAATATAACCATTAAATATAACTTATTAATTATAATCAATAAAACAATAATCTTAATAACAACCCCATTAAAATAATAATAATAGTAATAATAATAACAAAAACTTAATAAACCAAAGATGGTGTATATACCATTATATGTACAGTCTAATAAGCCAAAAAGCGTACAAGGGTACATTATATACAATTATATTTGAATATCATTAATATTGATATCTATAATATTTATTAATAAAAATATATATAAAACTTGCATTGAATCATTAAACTGAAATACGACAAAATCACACCAACAATATATCAACATGGACGTTTTTTGACGGGTCGCATGACTACATGGGCTCGGCTCAGTTCGGGTCCAGTCCAGACTGGTTTGGTGCGACCGGGTCACCTAGACGTCAAATAATATTAATAATGAGTAATTAACTATTTATAATGGTCATGTCGCAACTTGGCCTGGTTTTCCTAGTTAGGACATCACTATGGCTCGGCATTCCCTACCAGGACTAATACACTAGTCAAAGTACGCTACGGCACTATCTGTGCCATGATTCCTAGTCGCCTTGTACTCCAAATTTAATCATGATTAAAAATCATCTACCGTAATAATTAACTAAATAATTATTTATAAAATTTTAAAAACCACCATTTAAATCAAATAAATAAAAGGCTTAATTGCTAATTGCTACCCTCAACTATCACACTTTTTCAAGTTGATACCATAAACTTTTTTTCGTAACAGATTGATACCACAACTATTTTTTTTTTCAACTTAATACCTAACATTTTAAAAAACCCCAAAATGCCCTTATCCCTTCCCTCCCTCCACCCCCTCCTCCACTCCGGCCACCCCCCTGCTAGCTCCGACCGACCCCTCCTCCTCGCTTCCGGCCGACCTCCCTCCCTCGCTTCTGGGCCACCTCCTGCCCCCGCCTCCCGCTCCGCACCCCCCTTCCCAACCCCCTCCTCCCACTGCCGAGCCCTAGGGAGAGGCGGAAGCGGGCGGACGGCCGGAGCGAGAGGGGGGGATGACCTGAAGCGAGCAGGGGGGGTGGGGGGGAGCTGCGGCCGGAGCTAGCAGAGGGGGGGGCGGCGAAGCTAGCACGGGGGAGGGGGGTTAGGGGTAGGGGCATTTTTGTCCAAAATAATATCCGGGTATCAAGTTGTTTCAAAAAAAAGTTTAGGGTATCAACTTGAAAAATTGTGATAGTTGAGGGTAGCAATTAGCAATTAAGCCTAAATAAAATAAAAATATTTCAAAATTTCGGAAAGGGGAGCTACAGGTGAGGCTCTTCTCACAGCTGCTTATGTTATTAATTTGTCTCCTAGTGCTCCTTTGCAGGGTGATGTGCCTGACAAAGTATGGTACGACAAAGAGCCGTCATACAATCACCTGCGAGTGTTTGGCTGTAAGGCCTTCGTGCATGTACCGAAGGACGAGAGGACCAAACTTGAGCCGAAGACGAGGCGATGCATCTTTGTCGGCTACGGTCGGGATGAGTTTGGCTATAGACTCTACGACCCAGTGGAAGAAAAGCTCTACAGAAGCAGGGACGTGGTGTTCGTCGAGGATCAGACCATGACCAACACTCAGGATTCCGAGACGCCTTCTGAGGCTGAGGAATTGCCTGAGTTAGAGTCATTTCGCTTCGAGCAGTTTTCAGAGGACATCGCAGAGGATCCAGTTATGGGGGAGCCGGTACATGGAGTTGCTCCCAACCTTGATCGTCAGCCTGCTGATGGTGGTCAGGGCGTTCTTCAGGAGGATGAGCATGCCGAAGAGGTAGTTCCTGAGGAAGAGGAGGCTGTCGGTATACAGCCAGCACCAGTGGTTCCTTTGAGGAGGAGTGACATGGATCGTCGACCATCTACGAGATACTCACCAGATGAGTATGTGCTATTGACTGACGGGGGAGAGCCCGAAAGTTTTGCAGAGGCTATGGAAGACGAACACAGGCAGGAGTGGATAGAGGCTATACAGGAGGAGATGAGTTCCTTGCACACCAATTCCACTTATGATCTGGTGCGGTTGCCAAAGGACAAGAAGGCTTTGAAGAATCGATGGGTGTTCAGAGTAAAACAGACGGATGATGCTACTCGCCCTCGATACAAAGCGAGGCTAGTAGTTAAAGGCTACGGTCAGCGGAAAGGCGTGGATTATGATGAGATCTTTTCGTCTGTCGTCAAGCATTCGTCTATTCGGGTGGTGCTAGCATTAGCAGCCAGTCTCGACTTGGAGGTCGAGCAGATGGATGTGATGACGGCATTCATCCATGGTAATCTTGAGGAGGAGTTGTACATGGAGCAGCCGGAGGGATTCTGTGAGAAGGGCAAGTCACATTTGGTATGTCGGTTGAGGAAGAGCTTGTATGGTCTGAAGCAGGCTTCGAGGCAGTGGTACAGGAAGTTCGAGTCGTTTATGGGGGAGCATGGTTATGCACGGACGACGTCGGACCACTGTATATTTGTGAGGTATTTTGCCGATGATGATTTCATCATTTTATTGCTCTATGTTGATGATATGCTATTAGTGGATCGGAATGCCACTAGGATAGCGGAGCTGAAGCGCCAACTGGGCACGGCCTTCTCTATGAAGGATTTGGGCGCAGCGAAGACTATTCTTAGGATGAAGATCAGCCGAGAGAGAGAGTCCAAGTTGCTACACTTGTCCCAAAAGAAGTACATTTACGGGGTACTTCAGCGTTTCGGTATGGACAGATCGAAGAAAGTGAGTTGCCCCCTTGCGGCCCACTTTAAGCTCACTGAGGAGCAGTGTCCATCTACCGAGGACGAAAAGGAAGATATAGAGCGAATTCCATATGCCTCTGCTATGGGAAGCCTTATGTATGCCATGGTGTGTACGAGGTCAGATATTGCTCATGCAGTTGGTACGGTTAGCAGGTATCTTTCAAATCCTAGAAGAGTACATTGAAGTGCGGTCAAGTGGATTCTACGATATCATCAGGGCACTGCTGGTTGGAGACTTTCCTTTGGTGGTGACGAGCCAAAGCTGGTTGGGTATACCGACGCTGATATGGCTGGAGATGTAGACACGAGACGATCGACTTCGGGCTACGTGATGATGTTTGCGGAAGGAGCGGTATCGTGGCAGTCACGATTGCAGAAGTGTGTTGCCTTGTCGACGACAGAGGCAGAGTACATTATGGCGACGGAGGCTTGTAAGGAGCTATTGTGGATGAAGAAGCTGCTGCAGGAAATGGGACTGAAGCAAGAGCAGTATACTTTGCTTTGCGACAGTCAGAGTGCTATTCACCTTGTGAAGAATCAGACGTTTCATAGCCGGTCCAAACACATCGAGACTCGGTATCATTGGATAAGGGATGTGGTTGAGAAGAAGGACGCGAAGCTTGAGAAGGTTCATACAGATGACAACGGAGCTGATATGTTCACGAAGATTCTACCAAGGGGGAAGTTTGAGTACTGCAGGCAGATCGTCGGGATGACGATATCCTCCCCATAGTTGTGAAGGGGGAGATTTGTTGGAGTGGGTGGGGTTCCCAACCTATGTGGAGAAGACCCCGGAGTGCGACGAGCGCCATCTGTGTGTCAGAGAAGCTCGGGGAGGTGACGAGGCCATTCAGAGATGAAGAAGAAACTCGGGAGCTATATTTTTACATTCTGGAATAGGGGAGGCAGAATTCTGCCCGAATTCTACTTTTTGGTTCCAGAATGTTGCTTGTAGGTTCTGGTTGCCCGACACAGAGTTCTGGCCGAACTCTGGGTCGTCGGGGCTGAGCGGAAATTCAGGGTAATTTCTCACCGTTGGATCATATCTGATGGTCCAGATTTTGCTGCAGATTAGGGGAGTTAATATTAGGTTATTCCTAACCCTAATCATTGTAGAACACACAAAAAAAGAGAGGAAGGAGGCAAGAGTGCCATTACAACTTCGGGAGAGAAGACGGAGGATTGAAGGTCGTTTTTCGAAGGAGATCGCGTTCGGGTAATCTCTACTCGTCGTTCTCGCTCTTCTTAGCCTTGTAATCATTGTTCTTACTTCTGAGTGTTGTTGGGATCCGATTTGGATCGGGAGGAGTTTGTAGAGGGTGTAATTCCTCTATTCCATTAGTGGAGGCTTCTCAGTGTTGGACTCCGATCGTCCCGTGGTTTTTCCCGCAAGGGTTTTCCACGTCAAAAATTCTCTGTGTCTGCGTGATTGTGTTTGGTGTTTTAGTTTGTGCATTTTTTGCTCGGTTCTCTCGCAGGTACTCTCTAGTTTGGGGAAAGGTTTTCACGTTTCTTTTCCAACAGGCGTGTGGTATGTAGGCGCGAGGGTAGAAGCTCACACGCCTGGGAGAGCTTAGGATGACATACGCCTACTAGCATTTTCCCGAGGGATGAACTTTGACTTCAGTATTCATCACTTGCACGAGAATCAAAGCGTCTCGTTTGGTGTCTTCGAGAAGTGTTTAGGCTCATAAATTGCTATCTCGAAGATGGTGACTGATAAGTATAGACAAGGGGCATGGTGACTTAGACGCGCCTAAGGTGATGAGACGCAAGGAGAGGGGGCCGCGTCACGCGCCTAGACACGCGCTTGTCTTTATACTGCTTCCAAGGTTGATGTACTATACTCTTTCAGATTAATTCTTAGCACAAGAGTCGAAGCGTCTGACTTGACGTCTCAAGAAAGATCTCGATTCATTTAATGCAATATGGAAGGAGGTGATGTGAAGGGTCAGGCACGCAAGAAATGTTGAGGCACGAGCAGAAGATTTGGGCGTGCTTTCAAAGGGGACGTGATTGGCCCAGAGCATAGAAATCGAAATGTCTCCTTCTGATGTCATGCTGCTTTGATTGATGCTGAAACCATACTTTGATCATGTTGGGGCGCGTGACCCATGCGCCTATACTACAGATAGGCAAAAGCTATACCACTTGTTGAAGTAAAAATTTCTAATGTCATCAGTTTCATCAAACTTCGTGTTATCTACCATTTTGGGCTACCTCGGAGGATTGCCCATGACAATGGCCCACAGCTTGTGAGCAATGAATTCTACTGATTTTGTGAGAGAAACCAGATCTAGAATATAGCTTCTACAGCTTATAATCCCGCAGTTAATGGGTTACCTAAAGCTTTTAACAAGAATATCATTAAGTTGCTCAAAAAGTTTGCTTCGTCTAATAAACGTGACTGAAATAAGAAACTTGGTGAATGTCTTTGGACGTATCACACTACAGTACGAACTCCAACCGGTTCAACGTCATTTTCTTTGGTCTATGGAAGTTAAGCAATTCTTCCCTTAGAGATTCAGATTCCATCTCTCCGAATTGCATTACCCAATGAATTGACAACTGAAGACAATGATCGTCTACGGTTACAAGAGTTGGAAGCGCTCGATGAGAAATGACTCATGACTCAACAACATATTGAGCTATATCAAGCCCGTATCTCCAATGCCTTCAACAAGAATGTGAAGGAGCAGATTTTCAAGTCGGCGACCTAGTTCTTTCAGAAAGAAGGCCTATTGTGATGACACATAAAAGTAAAAAAAAAAAATTGTAGCTAAATGGGAAGGACCTTTTGTTGTCGAATTGGTGTATTCGAATGGAGCATACAGGCTAGCAAAGCCTAATGGAGATTTACTAATGGTGCCTATTAATGACAAATTCTTAAAGAAGTATACTTCTAAACTACAATAGAGATTACCTTATGTTCCCCAGATAGTTTTGTACAGTGTTTACATTTTCTTTCTGGAGTAATAAATATTGTACGTGTTAATATTAACACTTTTTTTTGCTTCGAACTATTATTTTTTGTACCAGATGTTTTGGTAAGTTATAACTAATGGGTCCCCAAAAATTCCTAGTGGAATTAATTTCAATTCTTATGAAAAAATTCTCATAAGAAATTCTAGACACATTCTCCCATTTTATTAGAAATTATCATTAAAGCCAAGTTGCTTTAAAGATATCTTATTTCAGTTCCCAGATAGAATATAAATAATTTATTTGTCAAAAGAATATTCATGTCCATGTTACCTCTGAATTATTCTATGACATCTACCCTATATAGAGATTCATAAATTTGTCAAGTCTATATTACCTCTGAGCAAATTTACTTTGAAAGAATATTCATGTCCATATTATCTCTAAAATTTTCCTTAGCATCGACTCTCTCTATAGAATTCTATAAATTTGCCAAGTCCATATTACCTCTGAGCAAATTTATCCAGAAATGCCTATCAAGTTCATATTATGTCTGATATAATTTTTGATTATGTCTTATTACTTGCACATAGTCGAGTGCGCCAAAAGTAATAGGTCCATTAAAAAACTACTTGTCACGTCCATAATACCTCTGACAAAGTACCTTACTCTATTATACGTACCTAATATGGTATGCCAAGGATAATATATCTACTTAAAATATCTATCATGTCCATATTACCTCTGATAGTATGATTTTATAATTTATTATCTATACTCAAAGTCTAGTATGTTACAGATAATAGGTCCACACAAGTATGATATGTTGTCTATGTCCATATTACATCTGGATAAATTTTAAACTTTAAATATCCCCAACAAAATATAAAGTATTCTTTATTCTCAAAATGAAGTGAAGATACAAGCTTTCATATTCATTCAAAACAAAGAAGAAGAAAACGTTATAAAGCTTCAAAGACGGTCATGCATTTTACAGAGCTCTACAATTCTTCTCTTCAAAGCATCTATTTCAGACTGCTTACGGTCAACCACCCGACGCGCTACTTCAGCTTGTTTTGAAGTGTCATCTTGGAAAGATGTCAACGTAGCACGCTTTTCTTCTAAAATGACAAGTTCAAGATCAAGCCTTTCAACAACATTTCTAGCATCATTAGATTGTGCAGCAAAAAATTTCTACTTATGAGTTATCTCAGCTAGAGCATACTCTTCTAAAGCATAAACATCTTGAAGGACTTTGATTGCTTCAGTAATTTCAGTCATATGTCTGATGCGCTCGTCCTGCTGAGAAGCATAGTTGATTGAGGAGGTGGAGAGAAATTCATACTCTTCACGGGCTTTAACAATCTGATTCTTAAGATCCCTCTCCTGGTTCACCAAGATAACTTCTTCTTTATGAATGACGCCATTCAGTTTGTTCAGCTCATCAGACTCAATTACTGAGAGGTCATGACGGTTGCCCAAACCAAGTATCACAACTTCTCGAGTGTGTCAAGTAATATTCTTAAATCCCCAACTATGATCTCACAACAGAGAAGCATTCGAGAACATGAATCATACAGACAGCCGACGTCTTAATATAGGCAAAGGGAATATTCCTCTCTATAATTCCTTGGATCCCATTCGCCAAAAAAAGTAAAAACTCTTAACACAAACCTTGTCTATTCCCTCTAGATGGACACCTTTTAGTGGCATCATTGGCACAACAGTTGCTTGAGTCTCTGCCACAGATGAAGGAGGAAAAGCCTTCCAAACAGCTGCCATGCCAAAGAAAGACTGTTATTTCAAACAAAAGAAACAAAATTCAGATTTTTGTGAAAAAAGTTCAATACCTATATCTTGTCTACCAGCTGTGGGAAAAAAGTTCAGATTTTTGTGAAAAAAGTTCAATAATTTAAATTCAAAGTCTATTTCATCTTTATATTTGTTCTAGCCTTACATAGTTTCAAACATCTTATATGTAGGAAAAAAAATCCTGACCTTCACTACAAGAAATTTGTTGTCACTAGTAATATGATTTTTTGACAATAGTTGTTTGTCGTCACACAGCTAAATCATTCAACAACTATATTTTTATTGGTCGTCACTCAATGTTGTTGAAATAAAATATTAGTTTTTGTTGAGTATCAAATGCAAGTTCAATGTGACGTGTGAAAATACATGTCACTTAAAGTGCATTCCGTGACATCATTAAATAATTATAACAACAAGTTCTATGTGATAAGTAAAAATACTTGTCATCTAAGGTGTATTATATGACAAGTGAAAATTATTGTCACTTAAGATGCATTATGTTACTTCCTTAAAGAATTGTAACAACAAGTTCTATGTGACAAGTGTAAATACTTGTCACATAAGGTGTATTATGTGACTTTTTTTAAAAAAAATTGTAACAAGTTTTTTTGTGACAAGTGAAGTCACTTAAGGTGTATTATGTGACTAGTTAAAATCTTTGTCACTCAAGGTGTATTTTGTGACGTACTTAAAGAATTATAACAGTAAATTCCATGTGACAAGTGAAAATACTTGTCACTTAATGTCACGACCCGCACACAGTGAAAAGGCACGACACCGTGGGTACGTCCAGCCTACGCCGCAGTGTCGGCAGTAGAACGTTGTCATAGGTCTCAATAACATCTAACAATATATATAATGGTACATGTACAAGATATACTCTCCAATTGGAGGACAACTTATAAGATATAACTTAATCACAAATCTAGAGAGGGATAATCAGCACGATAAGATAGATATGAAAATATCAGTGAAAGATACAATCTAGAATACAAATAGAGTTAAGTGTTATCAACACCACAACAAAGTATATAAATCCAAATACAACTCAAAGTAGCTAATACAGATAATAACTCTAGCAGTCTAGCCTAGGAACTATGGTAGTCTCCTCTAAGCAAGCTGGATCCTCCTGAGGGTCCAGGTCACCGGTGTCATCTACATCAGCTCCATAATAGGTGGTACAAAAGTCCTTCAAGTTCTCTGTAAAAAATTTAATATATGTCAGGATTGGAACGAATACATAACTCTGAAAGTAGTTCCATAATATGGTAGAAAATATAGAGCAAGCAATAGAATAAAATATATGGCGTGCTGTAAATGAGAGTACAGGAAATAGACAGGGAATCTGAGTACATGAATAAGATAGTGAAACTCTGAACTAAAGGTAACTATAAGTGATTTAGAGCACAAGTTGGTTATGTGATTGGTTTAGGTTGCACTTGATTATTCTATGGTAACTCGATTATACGTGAAAGCATAATCGACATGCACTTGATTACACTACGGGATTTAATCACATAACCACTTCTACTTTACCGCCCCAATCAATACACAAGGATCCATTCAAGTTACGTTACATACATAATTGTTAGTTTAACATAGAGCACATGAGAGTACATGGGAGCACATGTGTGTACATGAATAAATATGAGTACAAGGAGTACGTGATATACATGATAAAGTACATGAACATGGAATACCCGATGCACCCGATGAGGGGATAACGTCTCATGAAAATATCCATATAGTACTAACTCGTGTGAACAATGTATAAGCATCAAGTAAAGTAGTATAGAGCATTTCAATATAAGTACTATCATGAATAAAAACTAACAAAAAATGTAATCGCATAATATCCTGAGCAACTGATGTATATCGATGTCTGAACTGGAGTCACAATGTCTTATTATGAGCAAAACAGGTTACAATGTGTTCTAAATTGAATAATTGAAATAAACAATGTATTCTATATGATACTAGGCCTCTCTAGGTCAAAGTCAACCCAAAGTCAACTCTGGTCAACTATCTTAGTCAACTAAGTCAATTTCTATAATAAGCCAGCTAACTCAAAAACCCTAAACCAAAACCATACCATATAGCCTAAAGGGTATTGTATTACCTCTCAACCAAAACCTTAACACACACTCTATGGTAAAACACAAATATATCTATATCAATCATGTCCCTCAAACCTTACTTACCAAAAAATAATGTATTCACAAATACCTAACCCACATAACCCAATAATCTAACATATCCCATATAACCCTCTATATGGTATATATAGCACAAATATATATATCCTCAAATATGAACTCTTCCTCTTAAGCCCCATGTCCAATATGAACTGGACTGAAACCACACAAGGGGCAGTGGTTTGTAGTTATGCAAATTTGCAGGACAGGTAAGGTTCTGACCAATTGCAGTGAATAATGTTGTGGTGTGTTACAGAGTGAATACAGTTGATATATACAGGATATGCAACAATGCAGGTAATGCAGTAGAATAATTGTGTTGCAGTGTGATAAGTGTTCTATGGCAGGATATTGAACCACCTGTGCAGTGGATGGATGTGTGCAAGACCTATTTGAAAGTGTGAATGCAATGCAAATGACAGGACAAGGTAAGGTAGTGAAGAGTTTAGATACAATAAGCAATATGCAGTATAGGATTTGAAATGAAGGTTGCAGGATATGGAGGTATCTATGTTTAGGACAATGAATTGTGCATGCAGTGATTGCAGGGGTGATTAAATGTAGTAAAATATGGGCAGGGCAGAACCATTGTTCTGATACCAAAGTACAGGCAGTATAATGACATGGATATGCATGATAGGTAATGCAATGCAAGGGTGTTGCAGTGAAGGTAATATGGATGTTACAGACAATAGTGTTTATGCACAGTGATATCTAAGATGCAGATGAAGTAATGAAGGGATTGCAGTGTTGCATATGTACAGAGAGTAATGTACAATGCAGTGGCTTCTCTGCAAGATGTCAATGCAGATAATACAATATGGGCAGTTGGGTGTATGCAGGACATACATGTTATGATGCAGTGGTTGAAGCAATGTAGTGTGAATATGAATGCAGCATTATCCCATGAATGCAAGGCACTAAATGATGGCAGAAACATGGGTGTCTAATACTCTACTCTAAGCTCTATATGCAATGAGCTAATGAGGGTAAATGCAAGGATATGTATGCAAGGGAAAATGCAAAATAGGTCATGTGAATGAAATGCAGGATTTTCTGTGATACAGGGGTATCAAATTGGTTATGTAGAGCAATTTGTCAGTGGCAGTATGCAGGACATATGACCAAGTGCAGTATGCATACTGATGCATGCAGTGAACATTTGAATGCAGGGGCAGTACAAATGAATGCTCGATCGAACAATGTTGTGTATTATGCAATGTGGTGTGCAATAATGGATTTGTATTTCAGGATATCAAATACAGAACATCTTATGGACAGATAAGTGCAGTGTATGAACAAGTTTATGCAATGAAAGGTGGCATGAAAATGTGGTGCACAAATGCTAGGCTAAGCAGTCCAGGTGATTCAGATGCAAAGAAACATGCTATAGATCCAAATAACAGCTCTGCACAACAGGGCAACCCAAGAACAATGAATTTAGTCTAACCCGAGCCTCCCCTTTGGCCAAATACCACATCAAACCATCTCCAAATCACATAAAACAGCTCACACATATATCACATCATATAAACTACAATATTGACCAATTACATTTGAAAATTAATCAATAAAAACCCTACGAGGTATTTTACCAAACACTTGACGTGCGTATCCGACACTCTTGCGATACGCACCTCAAATGAATCCAAAATCAACCCAAACTCTTTTTAAGGGTATGGGGACCCTAAATGAATGCATCTATGAAAAGAAATCTGGAATTTAAAAGGGTTTTGAGGTTCTTACCACTTGAGAGATGGATTCCCAAGGAGAGACTTTTAGATCTAGATCTCATTCCCTTCCACTGGCCAAATTGCTCCAATAGTCTCCCTCCTAGCAACTAGAAACTCCCTCTCTTCAAGAGGAAGAGATTGGAACTTGTTTGGAGGAATTTGGGCTCAATTTGAGGAATGGAGGCAATTTGGGGAAGAACACCAAATTAGGGTTAGGTTTCTTGATGAAAGGGGAAGAAGAGGGGCTAATGATGCTTTAAATTGTAAGAGGGTACAATGCTTGGCCGGTCATGTAGTGGGCTAGGGTTTGGTTAAGGTGAACTTGGCTAAAAACCTCTCCTATTGTCATTTAAAGGCCCTTTTTAAGAAGAAGGCCCAAAGGTGGTTTATTATTTAAGTCAAGTATAGCCCCTACACTAACACAACTAGAGTCCAACTAACAAGTCTAAGTCCACTAGCTAGGTCTCTATGATCATGGTTAGCATGTAGCCAAATTGGTTCTAAGGTTTCACTAACTATTGATACAATCACAATACATGAATTAAAATAATAATATAATAATAATATAATAATCAAAAATCACAATTACCAAATATTCTTATTCTAGAAAGTGGTATTGGCACTTAAGGTATATTTTGTGACTTTCTTAAAGAATTATAACAATAAGTTTGTCAGTTAAGGAGTATTATGGCACTTAAGATGTATTCTAGTAGAATTTATATATATATTATTATTATTCTGTAAGAAACTAATGGTTGTGGTGTTATGGTAGCATGTTTGATTATGAAATGAAAGGTTGCGTGTTTGAATCACATAGGATCAAAAAAAATATTTATTTTTATTTACAATAAGATGCTATTTGTGACAATAGCATGCATCACTTATAACATTCATAGTAACGATGTATGTTGTCACAGAAAGAATGTTATCAGTGACAAGGTTTGCTTGTCACAGTTGAAAACTTTTTATGATACCATGTTTTAGTCGTCACTTTATCTTTTAGCTATGAAAGTTTATGCAACGAAAGTACGTTGTCACTGTACTTGTTACAAAAGATGTGTCATGACGAGTTTTGCAACTTTTGTGATAACTTTACATGTCACAGAAACCTAATTTTCTTGTAGTGCTTGTATAGAGGATAAAAAATGAGATTTATTGGTGGTGGTAGTAAGAGCCAAGTGGTAGAATTTTGATCCTTGTTGTTGTCCAAGTCCAAGGGCTTCTATTATTAACACATATAAATAGAGGATTGAATGATTGTGTTTGTATGTTTTTGGATAATGGTAACCATTTATTTGTGATTTCGGTTTACAACTATTGTGATTATGTTAATTTGTTTTTATAGGTAAATCTCAATCCTGGATTTTCTGCATGTCCTCAAAAACAACATGCATCAATGTGAGATGGTTGGTGGAATTGGAAAGATTTATTATTAATAGATGGTGCTTAGATCATATTTTCTACCAATCTAGTTTTTTTTAGATGCCCAACGATACGCACAGGACTCTACCAATCTAGTTTAAAGAACAATTGTTAGTCCCAACTTGACCCAACGACTCAGATTTTGCCTCTCATCTTTTCATCTAATATTTATCTATTTCTCACATTAACATTACTCAGGTAGAGTAATATTCTAACCGCCTCTACTAATGTCTATAAATAAATTTAAATAAGGGCAAATTACGTTAACTACCCCTATGTTTTACATTTATTACAGAAACCACTTCTACTTTGAAACATATTATGGATTTATAAAGGAGAGGGTGGTCAGTGTACTTATTTTCAAAATAGGGATAGTTCTTGCAATACTCATGAAACATAGGAGGTCACTGTATTTATTTCTTTAAATAACGTGACAACTAGACTAGAAAAGTTGGTGGCTCACTAATAGATAAGCCCTATATATTGACCACATGGAGAAGGGCTACATCAAGAAAGACCATACCAAGCACATCGCGTCGAAGTTTTTCTTCTCACGTCAGCAACAATAACAACAAAAAATTGAAGTCAAACATATTCGATCCAAGGACAACTTGACAGTCGAAGTCCACTTTCCAGAAGATTGTTTATGGCATCGGATTGCAGAGGTTATCTGAATTCTAACGCTCGTAATTTGGGATAATGTCAAAATCAGAAGAAAAAAAATCAAAAATATACTTCCTGACCTTAACATACTTCTTTCTAACTTATGAGCATTTTTTTCCACACGTCCTGAAGACGTATCAACATTAACTCACTTTTTCTCTTAGATTACGATTTTTTTTTTCACTGGATTTTTTGAATCAAAGTTTTTTGTGAGGTTTATCTATATATGTATATGTTGATCATTTTTGAAGATTAATACTGATTGTAATTGAGTTGTGTATACTCAAGAAAGAGTGTTTGTAGTTAGTTATATCTAACTACTTGTTGATTATGTCCAAAAAATAAAATTCTATCCTTAGAGATCTTAGCAAATCTCAGTGTTATCAATTTTAACCAGTTGATTGTTGTATATATATGAAGTGAAAAATTCATTAAAGGATGCATTTCCACATATAAATCAATAGAAAAGATACAGTTTCTCTCTTCTCCATTTCTTTGTTCTTCTACAGAATTCCTAAAGGTTCCTGAAGAATTCCATGGTCTTTAGAGACTACAACAGGAATAAGGTATGCTCTATAATCCATATTTCAACTCCACTCTTTCTAACTCGAGCATTTTCTAACTTGAGCATTGAAGGGATACTGATCGGATCCCCGACACTTGGTCCAAGTACCAATCTAAAAGTTTGTCCATCATCGTTAATGCCCCTTGAATGAATTCCAATTTCATGTGCGACCATCTATAAGAACATAACAAGGGAATGAAGGCCAACTGAATCCAATTAATCAATCGAACAATTCATTTCGCTATTACATATTCGATCTCATGGTGTGACTTGGGCCGGATTGGGCCAACCCGGATCCGATTTTAATCAGGTTTGACTGGGCCCCGGATCGAACTCAGCCCGGATTTGGGTACAAGCCAGTCCGGGTTGGCCCGGTTCTCTGAACCCCGAGTCCAATCCGAACCGGGGCTGGGCTGGGCCGGTTCAGGATTGGACCGGCGGCCCGGTTTGGTTAAAAAAACCATTTTTTTAATATGTTTTATAAAAAAAAAAAAGTTTAAAAATGAAAAAAAAAAAGGGAAAAAAACTTAAAAAACTGAAAGGAAATGAAAAAAAAAAAGTTTATAAAAAGAAAAATAAAACTTAAAGAACTTAAAAGGAAAGGGGAAAAAGTTGGGTTAATTAGTTGTCCCCCCCTAAGTTTTGTACATATTTTGGTAACTGTCCCCGTTCTTTTAAAATTAAAGTATACCCCCCTGGGTTCTTAACGACCGTCAAACCCGTCAACATATTAATTATTTCTTTTAATTGTTTCAGTTTCTTTTTTACTGAAAGACGGAAATGCCCTCATCCCTTGAACGCGGGTGGGATGTGATTCGACACTTGCATAACTTCCAATGAAGAAAAAAAATCCATTCAATCCCTTCAGAAAAAAATTCCGTCAGAAAAAAAAATCCCCAATCTAAACCCTAGGTGAAGAATCGGCTGCAAGGACGGAGCGATCTCGCCTCCAGCGGTGGTGAGGGACGGAGAAGAATCGTCTGCAAGGTGTTCGACTCTTGAGTGTGATTTCAATCGTGTCTCCAACCGCTCGAACTGGTACGAACAGTGTAGACAAATGTTTCCTGTTCCATTATCATCCATGGTCAGGAAGGGGGAGGTTTGATGAGTTCGTTTGTGACTGTTTTTTCTCTTGGTTGCAGATGGATAGTCTGTACGTCGACTTCACAGTACATTGGAATGGGACATGGAAGACTGTTAGAGGTCAGGGAAGGGGTAAAGTGACATTGAAAAATTATAGTGGTGGTATGTGTGCTCCTATTGTAAATGTTGAAGTAGATAGGTTATGCTACTTTGATATTCTGAGAAATTGCCAGTACCTTGCTAGTGTACCTCCAGGGAATATGATATCTATCTTGTATCTGTCCCTAAGGTCTTGTAAACTATCCGAGATCAACAATGATGGAGATGTGTTGGGTATGGTTAGGGACATGTGCATGGGTGACTTAACAGGGCACCTATTTGTCTCATGGACTTTGGTGACACCTTTGAAGGTTGATTCCACCCCAAAGAAACATGTAACACATTCTGATAGGAGGAGGAGGTTATTTGAACCTATCTTAGAAGAAGTTTGTTTGGCAATCCAACCTGTGGCTGAAATGGAGGAGCAACCAGTCCCACCTGTGGCTGAAATGGAGGAGCAACAGGAGCAAGCAGTCCCACCTATGGCTGAAATGGAGGAGGAGCAACAGGTCCCACCTATGGCTGTAATGGAGGAGGAGCAACCAGTCCCACCTATGGCTGAAATGGAGGAGGAGGAACCAGTCCCACCTATGGCTGCAATGGAGGAGGAGGAACCAGTCCCACCTATGGCTGCAATGGAGGAGGAGGAACCAGTCACACCTATGGCTGAAATGGATGAGCAGGATGATCATGGAAATGAGGAGGGTGGTTCTGAATCCTGGAATGATAGCTCTACAGATTCTGAATTTGAACCCAATGAAGGAGATGAGAGAGGTGATGACCATGAATGGGAGAGTGATGTAGTGAGTGATGATTTTGGTGTTAACCACTACAAGGGGTTTGACATTGGGCAAATACCTCCTGAGGATAGTGATAATAGTGAAGGTGATGACTTGTATGAAAATGAGGGAGCTGAAACCATTCCTCCAAATTTTGGAGAAGGGCTGAGGTTGGAAAAGGGTATGTTATTTGAGAGTGTATACAAGTACAGAGAACATCTGGTGCAGCATGCTTTGAAGAATCATTACGAGTTCACATATGTTAGGAATGACAAGGACAGAGTTACAGTAAAATGTAGGGATCCTAACTGTGGGTGGAGGGTACATGCCTCTGTCCTTAATGATAACATGACTTATCAGATCAGAACTTCTAGAGAGAAGCACACATGTGTGTCTACCAGGCAGAATAGGAATAGGGTTTTGAGATCAAGTTTCATTGCTAAGTTGATTGTGGAAAAGCTTAGGGCAAGAGGGAAGAAATACACTCCCAAATGCATTCAACTTGATGTCCAGGAGAGGTATGAAGTGAAGATATCTTACTGGATTGCATGGTATGCTAGGATCAAGGCCTTAGAGATGTTGTTTGGCAACTATGATGATGCTTATGCAGAGTGCCCCGAACTATGCAGGCAAATTCTGAATGCTCATCCAAGAAACAGGGTTAAGTTTCATAAAGATGAGCATGGTAGATTTGAATTTATGTTCGTGTCTTATTTTGTATGCACAGAAAGATGGAGGAGGTGCTGCAGACCTGTAGTTGGTTTAGATGGGGCTTTTTTGAAGGGAAAATATGGGGGTGTGGTCTTGAATGCAGTGGGCTTGAATGTTTTGTGAATGTTTAGGGTTCCTTAGGTTTGCAGCCTACAGAATGTTTTGTGAATGTTAATGTCAAATATTTCTGTCAAATGTTTATGTGAAATATGAAATGGAAGGTAGATGTCAATGTTTATGTGAAATATTTATGTGGCATAATGGTTGATTGTGTTTATGTGAAATATTTCACAAATGTAGATGTCAAATGGTTATTTGTGTGAATGTTTATGTCAAATATTTTTGGGTCTTCTGTCAATGTTTATGTCAAATGGTTTATTGTGTGAATATGCAATGGATGGTAGATTGCTCAGGTTCATTGTGTGAATATGCAATGAAATGGCTGCATTGATCCGAGCCTGGTTGCATTGCAGGTTTTTTGTGTGAAATGTATTTCCAGGTTTTCCTCTGCATTGAATAGCTCAGGTTGCATTGGCAGGTTTTTTGTGTGAAATGGTGTTCCAGGTTTTCCTCAGCTTGGCATTGAATTGCATGTGAAATGGTTGCTCAGGTTGGCATTGACCTTTGTGTGAAATGGTTGGTTTTCCTCAGGTTGAAAGCTCAATGACCTGCATTGAACTGCATTAAAGTTTTTCTCAGGTTGCATTGAACTGCATTGAACTCCAGGGAGCTCCATTGAACTACATTAAAGATTGAACTACTTTGCATTTTTCTATGTATTGACCCATTGAAAGCTGAGTGAACTCCATTAAAGATTGAACTACTTTTGAAAGCTTACAGGTTGCATTCCATCTAAGATTGAACTACATTTGCATTACAATGAACTCCATTACACTACTGAACTCATTACAATACTGCACTCCATTACAAATACTATAACCTGATTACAATACTAAACTAGCTTACAAGTTAACCCTCTCCATCTCCTTCATAACATCACCAATATACAGCTTCACCTCCACAGATGAGGTCCCTTCGACATGAATTTTCAAATCAATGGAGCCTTTGGATGATGAAGAACCTAAGCCAGAGCTACCTGAACCAACTTCAACAGTGGCAGAACTACCAGAACCAACTTCAACAATGCTACAATTTCCTGAACCAACGTCTACATTGCTCTTAACTGGGGTGCATACCTCAAGCCACTGAAAATAACCACACCCAGGTCTGTTGCAAGCAAAGAACTTCTTCCCATAGCTGTGTGGTTTCTTGCTGGTGAAGATCTTCAATTTGCCAGCACAATTAGCAGATTTGCATTCAACAGAAGCACCATTTTTTTCAGGGCAATCCCTTACAAAATGTGACTTATCACCACAACAGTAGCACGCCTCTCGATTTGAAGTAATTAGGGTTTTCTGTCCTTGGGTTTCTTCATCTATCCACACAAACGATTTGCAGGAAATTGCGTTACAGCGCAAGAATCGTCTGTTTAGGCTGTGTGGGCGTATTGAAATTCTGACTTTCCGAGTTCCATTACATCCCCTAAAGTTACAGGGGGAGTTTGGGAGGGGACATTCATCATCTATGTGGCTCTCATCCTTGCAAATCGAACACTGCAAAAAGAGGGAAAGAAAAAGGATTTAGGGCTTCTAATTTGGGGGATTTCAGTACACGTACAGGAGGAAGAGAGAGGGTTTTGTTTAGATCATACCTGAACCACCATCTTCGTTTCCATGGAAGAGGGAGGGCTTGATCGATCTGGCCACCTTCGTCTGGTTTGGGACTTTCGGTTTTGGCTGGTTGAAGAAGAAGAAGAAGAAAAGGGAGGGAAGTTCAGGGGTATCCATGTCCAAAACATATAACCGTTGACGGGTTTGACGGTCGTTAAGAACCCAGGGGGGTATACTTTAATTTTAAAAGAACGGGGACAGTTACCAAAATATGGACAAAACTTAGGGGGGGACAACTAATGTCGCTACTTTGTTATAATGTTACCAAATATGGACAAAACTTAAAAAACTAATAAAATTTTAAAAAAATAAAAAACCTGCAAAAACTCAAAGAAAAAACTTAAATAATGTTATAACCATGCATGAACTAAAAACAAGTATTTTCTTCAATAAAATTTGTTATAAAATGTACAAGTATTTTCTTCCATAAAATTTGTAATAAAAAGTACAAGTTGTAAATTGATATTTCATTTGTAAATGAAATGTAAAAATGTACAAGTATTTTTTGTCGTCCGTCGTCCGTTGTCCTTCGTCCGTCTCTATTGCTCAGTTCCTCCTTCAGTAGTGTCCTCCAAGGTAAGAGACTGAAAGTCCAGCTCACTGATGTCGCTACTTTCATCTTTTGAGTTTTGGGTTCGTTTTTCCGCATTAGCCCATATATTAAACGTAGACGCAAGTTTCTAAGATATCCGGCAGCACCATGCTGCTCTTCTTGTTCAGCATCCTTGAACATGCACTAAAATAAGATTTCGATGCTACCGTGGACACCGGGACCATTAATATATCGCGTGCTATAGAAGAAAGTATATGGTACGTTTTTTCGTGTCTTTTCCACCACTTTAAAATAAAAAATAGGATGGAGTTTCATCATCTTCTTCATAAGAATTTAATAAATATAACGACAGTTCATGAGTTGCTAGGAAAGATTGTTTTTGTTTCTTCCTTTGCAGTACGCTGGCAGCGTGATAATTTGGACATAAGACCAGAGCTACTACAACTTGAACGGTCGTACCGGGTCGGGCCGATATAACTCGTTCTTCATACAAAGTAAATAAAAAATCTAAAACATCTATAATCTCTACTTTTAAGTTACTTATATTAACATTCATATTTTCATGAAAACCATCTAACAATATGAATACGCCATCTAATTTAATCTTCCGATCAAAATCGAAGCCAAACAATATAAAAGAGGCATTTCATCCCAATATTTTCGGAATTTTGTTTCCATTTTGGAAACAACATAATCAAAACCATGGACATTTCTATACTTACAAAATAAATGATACATGTTAATAATTTCTGTCAGAGCTAGAGGAAAAGTTGGATAATAAACTCCAGATAAAATACAGGTAGCATTGTAAAATAATTCTAAAAATTCATAAATAGAAATAACAATTAACCAACCATTTTCAGTAACTTGATAATCAAAACTGGAATTAACATTAATAATGAGCAATGACATCTTTAAATCTAATGCAAGATTTCAATATTAACTAAGTTGAATTCCATCTATGTGGTGCATCATTAACAAATCTCCTAAAAGTTATGCCATACTATGCACATAAAGTTTTAAAAGCATGTTGTTTACTTAGCAGAAGTGTTCAAACTTTGTAGACATAATCTAAGAGTTTCTAAATTTACATGAAAAAAATTGAAGACATTCTTGTACAACTAAATTAATAATATGGCCAGCACATCTAACATGCATGAAAAAGTCGTCCTTCTACTGTAAGAAAGAATTGTGAACTTAAATACTAATAAAAGAAGTGTTATTACTAGTATTATCTAAAATATAAAAGAAGAAGAAAAATTATTTTGAATATCATATTCACGTAAAAATTACATGATAGCGACACCGATTACAGAGCCGGTATGTAAAAATTCCAAATGACGTAGACAAATAATACATTTTTCGAATATCCACTTTGGATCTATAGAATGTGATACAAATAAAGCATAGTTTTATTTTGCAATCCATATATCAAAAGTTAGAGCCAACTTACAAACATTTACGAAGCTTTGCATCAAAATTGTCCTTTTGAAAGATTTCGATATACTCCGATCTAGAAACTTTAGTAAAATATGGGTTAAGAATAGTACTTGCATACTTATAATATCGATCACTCTCACCGAATATGAAAGGTTGTTCATCACAAATAAGAAATTTGGTTTTTGTTACGAGCATTAGAATAAGTGAAATTACCTACGGAAGATCCTTGAGGACCGATAGTTATCTGTGATTGTCTAGCTTGCAGTTTGACTTTACCATAACAAGTGTCATAGTGCCTTTTCAATGTGCCCGTGCCCTCATTCTTTTTCCATTTAAATATTTTCTTATATTGTGCACCTTTAGCAATTGGTTTTTGATTTTTGTGATCTAAAATCGGTGCGCCCTCACTATCGGTAACATATATTTTTTCAAAATATTGACATACCACTAATCTTCTTATTTATAATATTTGTAGCCATACTTCTAACTTCAGGAGGTGACATTTGTGTCGGTGGCACAAAATCAGGAATATGATTATTTTCGAATAAATCAACGTATTAAGCAAAAAAAAAAATCTGAATCACCTCTGTAAGGTTGGTTTAGAACCACTAGCATCCATATCTTAAAAGTTAATTTTTTTAGTAAAAGAAGAAAGAAAAGAATATAATATTATCTACCAAAAAGAGAGGAAGAGAAAGAAAAATAAAAAAAAAATCCAAGAAATTTTTTTTTTCTCTAAAATTAAAATTACTTGTAAGTCAACTTGAGGGAAGAGATGTTGAACTCCAATTTTTTTTTGCATAAGTTGAAGCCTCAAGAACACTGTACTTTGACATCCAGAAATTTGCATTTCAAAACCCAGCAACTTGTTGTTCAATCTTCAGAGAATTGCTTAGTTTGTATATTTTATAAGAGGAAAAAAAATGGTTGTGTATAATTTTGGTTGTGTATAATTTTAACTTTGGTCTATATATATATATATATATATATATATATATATATATATATATATATATATTGATGCAAAATGACCTATTTTATCCTCAAAATATGGTTGTTGTAAGGATATTATTGGTCAATTTCAGCAAAATGACCAAAATACCCTTTAAACGGTCAAAAAAATAACCATAAAATGAGGGTAAATGGGTCTTTTGGCCCTCCCAATGGTTTAAACAAAAAAAAAACAGATGGCCCGAGCATGAACCGAACCGGTCCGGGCCGACCCGGTCGGGTTCTGCGAGTTTGACTGGCCCGGACTCGCGGTCAAACCGTACCAGGCCAGTCCGGGCTTGCGGGTCCAGAGTCGCAACCCAGCCCGAACTCGCTAGGTTGTAGTGGGCCGGGCAGATCGATTTTGACCGAGCCGGCCCGAGCCGGGGATCAAGCCACCTGGCCAAGTCTCACCTTGAATTCGATCCCATCCAAAATTAAATCCTGCTTGCCTGCCTCTCTTCCCTAGCCCTCGTTACCTTTGCCTTTAGTACCTCTCCTAACATCATTTTATCAAGAAAACATCCACCAATACCACTAGTTCACTAATAATTAGAAAGTCATCGAAAAACTTATAATTGCTCGCTACAGATTTCCTACCTCTCAATTTCACCCACTTCAAATCGCATCATTAATTCATTAGAGGCCAAATGAACAAACAGAAAGAAACATTAGAAACTAAATAAACCATCCAGATAGATGATCAGATTCACTACAACATGGCTTAAAGTAACACCCAAATCCAATAGAAAGGAAGTCATGGTGTGAGACAACATCTAATCAGACTGGCAGGCCTTTCCGGAAGAGGCAACCAAATACAAAAATGAAATGGCCAGCTGTTCAATTAAATAATTGGAGAAATGCACGTCTCCCATCTCATTTTCTTATGCTTGTTCTCAAATTTCCGATGTACATTTTCGGCAACAAGACAGCCAAAGACAAACTAACTGTTTAATCCAGATAATTTCATCAAAACGAACAGTTACGTGTGCTCAAGTGAGCAATAAACCCGACTGAACTCCGTTAACGGATCAACATAAGGGATCAGAAAAGTACAAAAGTACATGTTCTCTAATATCCAACCGAGTATCTATCTGATGAAGCAAAATAACATCAGGAGGTTCCTGCCTAGTTTTGGAAAAGAAAATGTCTAAAATAATCCAGTGCCGAATATCAACGCATATAGATATGGGCATGAGAAAAGATATCTTTGCACCTGAGATCTCCCCAGTGGCTATTGGTGAAGATGAACATTTTCATAATTGACTAAATATAGACATGACATTTTTAAATTCTGCAGCCACTTTGTTTCTCCCCAGCCAAAAGAACGGTAAAACAGTACATGGACGTGCATACAGGAGTCAGCAATCTCTCCGCTCACTTACTAGTGCTCTTCCAAGTGACTTGTTTTCCTCTAGGATAAGCCGCCTTTTTACTATCAACATCTTGCTTAGATTTTAATGGCGGCAATTCCGATAAAACCCATGAAGGTGTAGATGAATCAAGCCATAAGCCTTCACCAGTGTCCTTGTTCTTAAAATCAGGCGACTTTTGATTAAACTGCACATGGATGAGAAGTTTAAAATCAATTGCGGTGGAATACAAAGGCAAAAGAAAAACATAGAAATGGGGATTTTATTACCTTATCAGATCTATTGTCCCACCATCTATCTGGATTCTCCACAAGATTCTTCCACAATTCCCCTGTTCCCATATGATTTCTTTAGACAAGGACTTCTAACCGGGTTTAAAATGAAGTATAGCCAATTGAAGCTTTAGAACTAAAGAGCAAAGGGAAAGATAATGTGCAAGACCTTTAGTAAATTTAACATAAAATAGTTTTATTCTGCATTCTGTGTTCACCCCTAAATAGAACATCATATACAACCATGTAAGTAAATAAAAAAAATTTGCAGATGATAATTTAGATCGTCATACACCTACTAAACTCACACGACATCCTATATGTTCTGAAGGGATAACCCTTACCATGAAAGTTTTCCCGCTCTTTTGCATGTTCTTCGTTAAGTTCATTTGTAGACAAGCTGCTACCAACATCATGTATGAATCATATGTGTCCATACATCAATTCAAGCACAAAACTAATAAAGAGAATATTTCCAACCTTATTGGAATTATTTGTTTGTGTATGTACAAAAGAAAGAACAGACCATAACAAAAAAATTTGTCGAAATGACTTAATGATAAAGTAGACCTTTTTTTTAATTTGCAAAGGTTAACTCGTGTCAAAAGGAATCTGTAATGATAACACTTCACTAGCTTTAAAAATAATGTAGCAGATGTGTTGGTCCCAAGGTAGATCAAAGATGGATCACATGGGCCAAGAACAGAGATTCTTGCAAGACTTTACAGTCTTACCCCTGTTTGATTCTGATGTTGTTGTCGAGGTCCAGAGATTCACGCAAGAAACTTCCTCCCTGGCAGAATTCGATTCCAACGAAGTTGTTGAAACCCATGTTACAAACTGACAATAACCAACAATGTTCTTCCTTACAAACGTAGTTGCAATTGAGATAGAATGTTTACAAGTAGACGAAGGAGAAGAATATATAATAAAAATTATTCTTGATAGGGTGGTGAAGACCACCGTTGCTCAAAGCAAGATTCGCCCTCTATCGACAATCTGCTCTCAGGAGTCAGCAAGTTCACAAAAGAACTTCTGGAACGCTCGTTGTCACCTCTGTGAGGCACAAACAGACTCCCCGAAACACTTTTTTTTTTCTTCCAATTTTCTTGTTTTTACAAAAGGAGGCAAGAGGACTATTTATAGAGAAGGATGAGAAATCCACTTTCATCCTGGCTGACGTGGGACTAAAATACCAACTCCCAAAAGATTGGAATTGAATATCAAATTCCGCAGTCAGTGTGCAGCCTGCGCACACGAGGATACTCGCATGCACGCAGAAACATAGCAACGCAGCAACCCAAGAGCGCATATTAGCAGCAGCCCATAGTCACACATAGCCCGCATATACACCCACGCATAGCCCGCACATACACGCACCCATGCAATCGCACTAGCAACCGTGCATAGAACGAGCACACGAACGCAACATATGCGCACAAGTGCCATGCGCCCGATGCGTACATACGAAGTGCGTCATCAAAGCGTCATTTTGCGTCCTTTGTCCGAGCCCGAGTCGCTAAGCCCCTACGAGGGACAAAAACAAAGGTTGTTTCTTTGAGGTTTAAACTTGAACCCTCTAGAAAAATCACCACACATAGGTCACCACGCCCCCATGTGCATATGCCAATACAAAGCATGGCTATATATTGGAATATACACTTTGTTGGTTTTCCAATGTGGGATTAAAGTTCCCAAAGCCAAGTTAGAAAACCCATACAATCCCACATATATCACAATATATGGTTGAATGTTCCTCGTAGTGACTGACCATCATGCATTAGGATAGATGTCGCTGACGACTTGAATCTTTCCGCATAGGTCAAACAACAATACGATACATGAATAGACAAAACGAAACCTTAATTTCTGCACCATAGCTGCTATTTTTTCCACTCAAAGACATCGATTGTGTCTTGTAGTTGCACATTAAAGGCCCTGTCTTGACCTAGTATCGGAATATTTATTTTGGACGTCTGTAAGTTTTTCTCAAGAGACGGCTTGCATCTCGGTCCATACACTCTAGGTGAATTATTTTAAAGAGTCCCGACATGAAGCCTTGCACTTCCTGGCAGTGCTACGCCTACACCGCTATGACATGACATAAAGTCGAGGCTACACCTCATTGTGGTGTCATACCACTGTAGCATGAGGTTACAATCCTCTTTGTAGTGTCGTACTACCCAGCATGAAGCCTTGTGCTTCCTTGCGGTACTATGCCGCTGTGACATAGCCCGCTATGCCGAGACTTTATATCTTTACCTCTTTGTGGTGTCACGCCACTGTAGCATGAGGTCATCGGCCTCTTTGTAGTGCTGTTTACCACTCTCAATTGTATAGCATTAGACTACACGTCTATATGTGGTACTACGCCGTTGTGACATGGCTTAAGAAGCCGAGGCTTTACCCTCTCGAGATACCTCACGTAGTGTCACCCAACTGTAGCATGGAGTACTATACTCTTTTGTAGTGTTGTACTAGTGTTTCCTGTAGAGCACCAGACATTCAAAATGTCCAAGAACTCATTAAGACGTCAAAGCTATCTTCCCACGGGACTTGTTCTATACAAAGAACAAATAGCATACCACAATTGTTCCGGGACCATATCCCACAATATCTCAAAGGACTACCTATTGTACCTGATATTTTTCAGGTCAATGGTCGTCCCTTGAACCAAAAGCTAGATGTCTAGTAGATTTTTCTTTAAAGTTTGAACTAATAGCATACAACTTTATGCTATGATTGCAAAGACGATATTAGAGGACCTCCAAATCCTTTTTTCTTGTTGTGTCCTCGATCGGATGGCGCTTGAAGCCTTTTGTTAATGGATTCGTCAGATTTTCTGGCTCCGAACATCAACCATTGTAATGATTAGTGCGCTCATTTCAGTGCCTATGTCGTTTAGTCACAAAATCTTCTTCTTACCATTGAAGAGATCATTCGATGTCACTGTTGGAGCCACATGGTTGTCGTAATACACCGATATCGTCCGGGATCTACGCACCAACCATAGGAAGATCATACATGAGCTCCCAATGTCATTATGCTTCATCCGTTGCAGTTGATAGTACATAGAACTCAGACTCCATTGATGAGTGAAAGAGTAAGGTATGTTTCTTCGACTTCCACGATATCGTGGCACCACCCATGGATCTGTTTCATCGACTTTTACGATATAGCAGCACCACCTATGGAAAAGACATATCCTCTTATGGACAATTTCGCTCTCTTCTTCTGAGTACCAACTGACATCATTAAAGCCTTCCACTACTGTCGGAAACCCGTTGTAGTGCAGTGCAAACCACTGAGTCTTCTTGAGATATCACATAGCTCTCTTCACAACTTTTCAGTGCTCAACACTTGAATTTCTTATGAGCCGACTAAGCATCCCCACTACGAAAGCTATGTTAGATCAAGTCATTTGTCGCATACATCAAGCTACCGATGACACTATAGTACTTCAAGTAACTGATGATTTCCCTATGATTTGGCTTCAGCTTCTGATCACCCTGTAAGGAGTATCGATTTCAAGAAGATCCTGATTACCATAGCGTGTGAGCATCTTTCCACGTAGTGAGCTTGTGACTTAGCAAGCCCAGCTTCCGTCTGGATAATCTTAATCCCCAGGATGACATCTGCATCTTCCATGTCCTTCATACTGAATTTGGACGAGAGAACCATCTCTATTCTAGTAACACATTTTACATCCTTGTATAGGATTAGCATGTCATCCACATAAAGACAAACAATGACACCTCTATCAGCAGCGAACTTCGTATAAACATATTTATCAATCTCGTTGATCCTGTAACCATTTGACATGTTGACTTTATCAAACTTCTCGTGCCACAGATTGAGAGCTTGCTTCAGGCAGTATAAAAATTTTACCAACCTGCAGACTTTGTCTTCATGATCCTGAACGACAAATCTTTCTGATTGTTGCATGTAAATCTTTTCTGTCAATTCCCTATCCAGAAAACTGTCTTGACATCCAACTGATGAATAATCAGCTTATGAATAGTAATCACGACAATCGGCATCCTGATAGTTGACATCCTTGCTAATGGGGAATATATGACATAATCAATCCCCTGCTTTTGAGAAAATTCCTTTGCTACCAGCCTAGACTTCTTATGAACTGTTTCGTCGGCACTCTTCTTCTTCTTGAAGAATCATTTGTATTCGATGTGGGCTCCTTCAGCCAGATTAACTAACATAAAAGCGTTATTGGATGTTATAGAGTCAATCTGATCATTAACTGTCTCCTCCCAGAAGACCGTGCCTCTGGTCTTCATCGCCTCATCATAAGTAAGGATTTAGCTTCCACGTGATCAATGTTTTAAAAATCGGCCTAGGCAGCCGCCGGCCGCACCGGCAAGGCCCTAGTCGGCCGGCCTAGTCCCCTAGACGGCCCTATTTTAAAATTTCAAAAAAAAACACTTACCAGTGGTAGTGGTGGTGGTGGTAGACCGGTGGTTGTGGCGGTGGCTCTGGTGGTGGTGCTGACGGTGGTGGTGCTAACAACGGTGGTGGTGCTAACAACGGTGGTGGTAGTGGTGGTGGTAGTGGTGGAGCCGGGAGAGGAGAGAGGGAGGAGAGGGAGAGGAGAGAGGGACCGGAGAGGAGGAGAGAGGGACCGGAGAGGAGAGGAAGGGACCAGAAAGGAAAGGAAAGGAAAAGAAAGGGAGAGGGAAAGGAAAGGAAAAGGAAAAGGAAAGGGGAAAAAAATTGATTAACCATCACTCGAACTATGGACCTTCCCACCGCCAACCAACATACTTAAACACAACCTGCTAACCAACTTTGCCAACTTTTGAGTTATGTTTACATATGACATATACTATGTGATATCCATATATATACATATAAAAAAAATAGTTCGGCGCCTAGGCGCCCTAGGCGCTAGGCAGGCCCTTGGCGCACCGTCTCCAAGTAGCAAAATTTATAACACTGCACGTGATAGGTGATAAAGTCATCTCCTAAGTCTTTCGGCCTCCTCACTCGCTTTGCAGACTGCTCAGCAGTACTGGTTCAAGCGTTGTCTCTTCAACGACAATCTCCTCCTGGACTACATCTTATTTGGAAGTACTTGCTTCTTCGGAGCTAACAATATTTTTCGGAACATCCGCAAGAATAATGTTCTTATCTCTAGCAAACTTATCTTCAAAGAATTCCACGTCGCGATACTCAATAATATGATTTGATTCAATATCAAGGGACCTCCGAGCATTGCTTTCAACAGCATATCCCAAAAATATGGTCTTCTTAATCCTTGTCCACAACTTCTGAATCTTGATATCAGGAAGCTTTACATACGCCACACACTCCCGACTATTCAAAATATGACGAACGGTACTTTATTCAAAATAAACATAGTCGTCAGCGTAAACTATCCCCATAAGCATTTTGGAAGACCCGCAGCATAGGTTTTATCATCTCTGTCAACGTCTTGTTCTTCCTTTCTGTAACTATTTTCAATTGGAGAGAATACGAAACAGTCGTTTCATTGTCATGTTCTTTGCAGAACGATGCAAATTCAAGAGAACAATATTCTCTGTCTCGATCACTTTTGAGTCTCTCGAGTTGTTGACTGATTTGACACTCAGCTTCAGCTTAGAGGTCCTTGAACTTCTCGAACACTTCATCTTATGATACATGAACACATACTTCGAGAAGTGTCGATAAAAACTTCATCCCGATTTGTATGGAATTGCTAGGAGTCACAGATATTTGAGTGCATCAACTCCAGAAAATATGTACTTTGGTTCAATCGTATGAGCAGCTTCCTGACAGTCTTCGTCTGTGCACAAACTTCACATTCATCCACCTCTTTACCCCCACATTTGGTGATAAGACCCAGACTAGTAATCTTATTACATTGCACACGTTCTAGTCTATTATGCTACAACTCAATAAAGAAGTTAGATTGACATTATCAGAATGAGTTATAAGCAGAAGCTTGAACATCCCTCCGATACCGAAAGCCTTTATGAAGCATGTTCATTGCTCTGTCATCAACATCTGCCCAGCATGGATGTCTATCCTCAAGCCTACATGGTATCACATACTTCCTGACAGCAGGTCCTTGGAAATCACTTGTACGTGCTATACACACTTAAGGCTGCAAATGAGCCAAGTCGTTTGCGAGCTGCTCGAAGCTCGGCTCGATAAAAGCTCGTTTGAGCTCGGTTCGTTTAGTAAACAAACTGAGCTCAAGCTTCATTTTCGAGCTCGTTTAATAAACGAGTAAAGCCCAAGCTTAGAAGTACTCGGGTCGTTTGAGCTGAGCTCGCGAGCTGGCTCGTTTAGGAGCTTGCGAGCTGGCTCGTTTAGAAGCTCGTTTGTTCTTTGTTGAATTCTAATTTTATATATGCTTGTATAACAATATGGTTGTGTACATTATATATTTATGTCCTTAATAATTGATATTAAGTTACTTTTATAATTATTTTTTATAAATAAATTGTTAATATTACAGGTACTTGAATTCAACACAAGTAGTTTGAAATCGAGCAAGAAATAAAGTTGAGCGAGCTTGATTTTGAGCTTATCAAGCTTGATTTTGAGTTTATCGAGCTTGCTTATCAAGCCAAGCTCGAGCTCAAACCAAGCCAAGCTCAAGCTAAATATAAACAAGCTCGAGCCAAGCTCAATGTCACGGACTTAGTGTTTTTGCTAGCACTTCGTCCCGTGCGGCGCACTGTCTTCTTCTGTCAAGACTCGTGCAAGCCTTCCCAACACGACTTAGCTAGATCGCTAAGAAAATTAAGAATAGTGGAGCAAAGAGGAGACTCGTAAGATTTCTTTATTGAATGGAAAATGCTTACAAGTTTAGGTGGTGAGGAACAAATGAAAGCCTCCCCCTTTTATAAGTGCTCAGAGAGCTTTACATGGAAAGTCCTGGAAAGAATATTCCAAGGATTATTCTTTTCTACCATAACTGGAACGGAATATTCCAGGTTTATTCCCTAACAACAGAAAAGGAAACTTTACGGGCCATCCAGAAGCTTCTTGGGCCTCCTAGAACGATCTTGGGCCTTCCAGAGAGATCCACTATCTTCTGGAGCCTTCCGCCATCTTCTAGAATGTTCTGGAAGCTTCCCGCATAACCTTGGTCCGTGAAAAGGTTATGCAACTGGGCCTCGGACGGGGTGCAACATTTGGGACGTTACATTAAGCTCTAAAATAAAATAAAAAACTTATCAAGCTCGAGCTCAGTTAATTCTAGTCAAGCCAAGCTCAAGCTTACAGAAGCTTGGCTCGGCTTGGCTCGTTTGCAGCCCTTTACGCACTAATCAGTGACTCTTCGGAAATCAATTCCAGCACCACTGGTCTGAATTTCCGATCTTCTGCTTGAGACTTGTTTGCTATCGAGACCTTTTTTAAACATAGGCTCATCCTTGGTAAACTACTTTCTAGAGCATATGTGGCCAGATGCACCAATGTCCACCCACAAGTCAGCAACCATGCCAGATCACTCAACCTGCACAATCAAAGCAACCATGTTAAGTAATCATAGAAACGAAATTAAGCTACACCTTGCTATTTTGGTTTGGAATTGGATCTGCAATGCTCCTTAAAATTGCCTTTCATGCCAAAGTCGTCACAAATCCCATCAAGCTTGGGCTTAAATGAAACTATCTTCACGTTGGGTTATTACACTCATAGAGAACCTATGCGCCTATACAGCAGAATCCATGTGCATCATTGGAGCAAAACCTATGCGCCAATCCGAGCAGAATCCATGCACATAATCCGAACAAAACTCATGCGCATTGTTCGAAAAGAATGCATATACATAATCTGAATAGAACCCAAGCGCATAGTCCGAACAGACCCATGCGCATAATCCGAAAAGAACGCATGCGCTTAATCTGGACAGAACACATGCGCACAATCGGTTGTGTATATCCTGTCGTACAGAGACTATGCATAGATACAGTCGCACATAGGCCACGCGCATATACTATTGTGCATAAGCCATGTGTTGATACCATGTGCAGATACTACCGCACATATGTTGGCGCGCAGAGGCTACCTACAAAATGAATCATGCGCATAAATGCCTTGGCCTTTTTCTCATTTGTCTTGAGAAACTCCTCATCCTCTTGCATAAGTTGTAATCTCCATGCACTATCGGCGTATTCCATCTGCCATGTTCTGTGCATCATCCATATTCTAGATAGGTTTGCCCAACACCCATCCAACATTTGACAAAGAACTTCTCCTTCCTTTTTTTTACTTGTAAACGTTCTATTCAATCGCAACAGCGTTTGCAAGGAAGGAAAGAATTGGTTATTATCAGTTTGTAATCTAAGTTTCAACAAACTTCGTTGGAATCGAGTTCTTCTAGAGAGCAAGTTTCTTGCGTGAATCTCTGGACCTCGGCAACAACATCAGGAAAACAAAGAGCAGACTATAAAGTCTTGCATAAATATCTGTTCCTGGCCCCTATGATCCATGTTTGAACTACTTCGGGACTAACAATCTCAAAACAAGATTCATTTTCTATCGACGATCTGCTCCAAGAAGCCAACAAGTTCACAAAAGAACTTCTGGGACACTCGTTATCACCTCTGTGTAACTCGAACGGACTCTCTGGAACTCTTTTTTTTTAATTTTCTTGTTTTTTCATAGGAGGCAAAGGACTATTTATAGAGAAGATAGGAACCCCACCTCTCATCATGGTCGATGTGGGACCAACTCCCAAAAGATTGGTATTGAATATTAAATCTTGCAGTCAGCGCATATGCGCGCAATCTGCGCATACGTGCATACGAGGATAGTCGCATGCACGCATACGCACAACAGCATAACAGCGCAGCAGCCCATGCGCGCATATGTGTAGTAGCACATCAGCGGATAGCCCGCACATGCACCCGCACATGCACCCGCATATACACCCGTTCATGCAACTCGCGCATGCAACTCATGCGTGCAACCGTGCATAAAACGAGCACACGAACGCAACATATGCACACAAACGACCGATGCGTACATGCGAAGTGCAAGTGCGCTATCAAAGCGCCACTTTGCGCCCTTCGCCTTCACCCGAGCCCGAATATGAATCGCTAAGCCCCTATGGGCCTTAGCTCCTATGGGAGTTTTCCCAAAGAGTGACGAAAATGAAGATTGTTCCTTTGAGGTTTAAACTTGAACCCTCTAGGAAAATCACCCCACATGGGCCACCACACCCCATGTGCATATGCCAATACAAAGCATGGCTATATATTGGAATATACACTTTCGTGGTTTTCCAATGTGGGACTAAAGTTCTCAAAGCCAAGGTAGAAAACCCCAACAGGATGAAAAGAAAATATTGTTAAATCCACCATCTTTTCTGTTGAAAACTGAGGGAACCTCTACCAACTAAACGTGAAACTAACATTTCGTGGGAACTCAAAAGGTATTTGGAAAATAAAGTCAATAGTATCCCAGTACAATAATAAGTAGAAGGTTCTGGATTACCCTTTTCAATTTTTTTGCTAACTGCTACATTCTTTTTCTTCGTCAGACTGTTGTCCTTTGTCAGACTGTTGTCTTTCGTCAGACCGTTGTCCTTCGTCAGTCTGTTGCGTCCACTAAATACTAAACTATCAAGTTTAGCTGAAACCCAAGATGGTGCACTGTCGAGCCATAATCCAGTCTCTGTATTTTTATTTTTGAAATCTGGGCTCTTTGAACTTCTCTGCAATGGGATACAAAAATGAATTGTACAAGTATGAGAGATGAAAATAAAGAATTTCTGTTAGATATGCGTGACAAGATAATGACCGATCCATTCACCTTCTCCAGACGGTTATCCCACCACTGCTGTGGATTGTCAACAAGGTCACCCCATAAGCTATCATTTCTGTTATTCGGCTCCTTCCTACCATCTGTTGTCACAAAAGAAGCTGTTCTTATAGTAAGATGTCTAACTCCATGGAAGTATTAGGTTAGGTCAAGATTAGTCTATTAGCAAAAGAAGTCGCACCAATAAGATCCCCGTAAAATAATTCACTGGATGACAGTAACATGAGCAGGTCATAGATAAAGTAAATATTAACATAAACTAGCTCTTTAGTCAAATTATGGCTCAATAAGATACCAAGAAGATTTCAACCATGCCATAACAACAACAACAACAAACCTTTATTGTGGTATGTTTCAATCATTTTGTTCCATTCAGCTTTGTAAGGGTCGTGTCCTCTGCAACATTAAGAAAACAAAGAAAAATCAAATCCTTCTTCAAAACATGAAACCATGTTCGTTTAACCCTACCTCTAGTCCTTGTGGCTCATTTATCTACTATAGTATCTCTCCTTAGGAGAGGATCTACTGTTCGGTGTCAGATATATCCAAACTACCTAAGACAATTCTCTCTCGTATCGTCATCAATCGGTGCCACCTTCAAACTTTACACGAATACACCCATTTCTTAAACTATCTTTTAATGTATTGCCATTTACCACATCCATCTTAGCATTCATATTTTGGCTATACTAATTGTCTGGACATGTTATTTCTTAATTGTCTAACACTCTGATCCATAAAGTATGGTTCGTCTTTTAACCATCTCATAAAAACATTTTTTGAACTTCAAAGTTATCATGCAATCATAAAATACTCTAGAAGCACTCATTCATTTCAACCATCTTGTTTAATTATATGCATCACATCCTTCTCAATCTCATCACTCTATCATTATGAATGAATGATTCATCCTAGAGATGAAACATTATCCCTCCCAGGTATCACTTGTATATCTATATGTACTTCCTGTAGTGTCCCGTCCCGTTCAGTCAATCGGAGGAATCGAAACGCCAACGGCGTTCGGACTTAGCCTTGCAACGGCTGCTCGAAGACATCGTTCGGTTGAGACGACTCCTCGCTCAGGTAGGGTAGTTTCGGTGAACTTGCCTCATCTTAGCCTTCACATAATAAATCGCGTGTTTTCAACTTACAAGTAGGCTTGATAATAAAAGGGACGAATCCACATATACAAGAAAATAATCCCGACGGGTCGAATTAAGTTAGAATATGGAAAGGTTCAACAGTCGGCTTAGAGTTGGTACACGGCGTGCTTTGAAATGACACTCGGTCCTTCGTCCCGTGGCTTGGGAGAAGGAAAAGTTGGTCTTCGCCACAAGCTAAGAGTTAGCCTAAGTCATAGGCATCGCCCACATAAACGCTTCATAAAGCATGCACGGTCCTATCGTCCAAGGCTTGACGCAGTCCTTGCTCGTCAAGTTGTTGCGCGATTAAGTTAGACTGAGTTATGTTAGGCAATCGAAGTCTTTTCTAAGAACTGTCCCATGTTTTCTACGGTTGTCGATATTACTTGGTTTCACGATCGTAAGACCCGTCATATAGAGTATGACTTGGACGGTGGTGTCGCATAGAGTTCAAGTTGGTTTAAGGCACGATGTCACGGACTTAGTGTTTTAAGGCACGGGCCACGGTTGATTCATTTGGAGTTTGGAAAGAAGGGCTTTCGAATAGTCGTTTCTGAGTTGAATGAAATAATAGGACAAAAAAGAAGAAGGCTCGCGACCATGGGTCGTCGAGGCAGTCTCAGATGTGAGAAGTATTGAACTTGGCCCTAAAAGAGATGGTAACACTAGAAGTAGAATGACTGTGTGAGGCGTCAGTTCGAGTTGAGTCTTGCATGGTCATTGGACAACTTGTACAAGGGAGAGAATTCTCGAACGGTGACCCAGGCGGCCAACGGGACCGTTTCGATAGAGACATGATTAGCAGTGCTGAATGACCGCACGGGTTAGGCAGGGACTTGCAGCGGAGCTCGTTACTCGCGCTGGCAAGGGGCGTCCGTCTAACAAGATATGGTAGTCCAGAATAGCGCTGGGCGCTAGTGACTAGTTCATATAGATGAGTCGGCATGGGCACGATCCGCGTGTATGTCTTTGGATTGAGTCGAGTATTGTGTGCACTATATCAATGAGTCGAGTCGAATGCGCGCACGATCGGAAGACAAGATTTGGCCTAAGATTTGGCTGTAACGTAGACACCGTACTTCGGCACGAGATGTAGCGTCAAGTCTTAAGTTGTCGGCATATAAATTGCATAAGTTGGATTTGAGTCATCTTGAATTTAAGTCAGGAAACGCCGCAAGGCAAAGTCGGTCGAGTGACACATAGTCCACAAGTCTGGATTGGGTCAGTTGGTGATTAAAGTAGCAAGGGCCGCGAGGCGGCAATATGGTTAAGTCACACCGAGTATGCGAGGCACGGCACAATGGACTTGTAGCACGGTCACGTGGAAATTGGGTACTATCGTGTAGTCGCATCTCTGATTATGTACCGAAAGGCAAGCACGACATGATAGGTTAACGTTGTTGGTACGAGAAGGGTCTAAAGGCAAAGTATGTGTTGGCGGTGTTGTTGCAAGCAGGAGATGGTCTAGAGACACAAAATAGGCCAAGACGTCTGTCCTAAAACGGATCCTAAGGCAAGAGTAGAAAGACAATCAGGGACTATGTTACACAAAAGTAAATGAACGTGTCGGTTTTGTATGGGAGGGCGAAGAGCTCATTCCACCAGTACAGTTTAGTACTGACACCCACACAGTTTTCATGTGCAGGCACAGGTAGAACCTCGTGGCGCGGAGCTCACTTGGATGCGTCGAGGCATGGAGTTCCTTGGCGATTTGAAGCGTGCGGCCGTGTGGAGTCAAAATTTATACGGAACATAATGTATGGACATCGCCTATCTAAAACTTCTGCTGGCCTACTCCAAGTGTATTGAGAGATGAGAGAGAGCAGAGTGACTTGTAATGTGAGAAGAGTGAGCTTGAGTGATGGTAATCTTGGCCTCGTGCCCCCCTATGTAATCTTTCTTTCAATATCAATAAAGAGCCTCCTTTGAATAACTTGTGTTTCGCTCTAAATTTCTGCTGGCATATTCAATATCTCTGCTTGGAACTTTTGTGCGACGACCCCGTCGCAGCCACTGTAATCGGCCGTTATGGAATCCGCCTTGCACGAGCGCAATCTAGGCTCGTGCGGCATCACGCCTTAGCGAGGACGATCGCTCCTACGGGAGCGGGACGTGACATAATGATATCATAGCACGGCTTTACGTCCTTGGACTATCGATTGAATTCTTTAACTCTGTTGTTTCCGCAAGTTGATATCGTTGGTGCGCTCTCTCAAATGTCCCACGAAATGTCCATACAATAAGTCTTAAGTAATTTGCAAAACGTAGAACAGTTTTTGACAAACAAAAGATAGATGGTTTCACATAAAGTCTCGGTTGGCTAAGTCGGGCTGGGCATATACACCAAAATTGTGTCGACCATAGAAAAGTCGCGTGCGGGATTCAAATTGTGTCGGACGAGAATGAGTTAAACTTGATCGAGTAATTGGGATGACTATCGATAGGGGTGCTATCAAGCGACGATAACGTCGGTATGATATAGATGAGCGTGCTTGAAATTCGAGGAATGGTTCGAACGAAAAATTTGAAGAAGTCGATTTTGATTCGAATGATAGTTTTGAGGATTTGTCGAATGACTTCATCCCTGAGTAGTGTATGCGATAGCTTCAGGGATGTTGATCGATTGAGGATGCGGGGTGTCGATGAGTCTATCAGCAAGCGTCACGTGTATGCAAAGTCGTAGACTGAGTATCGTTGAATAAGTTGTAGTCTTGAGATTTGACAAGTTGATTCGAACAACCTAGAAATTGACGTGCACGGAACGTGCACGGGATTGAGGATTGCGCGAGCATGAAACGCGAAAATGATCGAGTAGGTGAAACTGAATCGAAGAAAAGTTAAGGTTTGCGAATGGATGACTCGATCGAGAAAGTCGATAAGAATCGTATACGAAAAGTTAGCACGATCGGATGGTAGCGTGCATGGAAATGATTCAAATATTTAAGAATAACTTTAAGAAATCGGGATGGATGTTGCTAGATGATTTGAGTTAGCAAGAAATGATGTAATTTTAAAAAAAATGTTGCTCGATGACTTAAGATAGACGGATGAACAATACGTGAATTTGGTTTGAGGAAATTGATGTTGTGAATGATTCGAGGGATAATGATCGAACTTGAATTTGAATGTCGAGAAGATTATCCAGTTGGACGATAGCATCATCCGCACGACTCGTTACAAAGGAAGATCGTCAGGTTACGCATATCATCGATGGTATTGAGGCGTATCAAAGATCGATATACGATAACTCGGGGGCACTCTAATTCGAGGAATGACGATCGTGCAAGTGTTATTATTTTGACGGATGCTATACTTAGGATTTTGATTGAAATAAATGTGGATGAAAACAAAAGTGTCTTGATGGTTACGCAGATAACCACAGCGTCGACATTCTTGTCTTGCGCGAGAGCAACTCTAGCCTCGCACATGCGTCGCGTCAGATTTGGGGCGATCGTTCCACGTGAGCGCTGACATGGTGATTCACGTCGCGGGAATGATCGAACTCGAAAAAATCAGGACGCGGCAACTTTGATTGTCTCGACTTGTTGGTTTGATGCGAAAGAAAATTCGAGGATGTTTGGACTTGCGATTGATGATTGAGTAAACTTGAGGATTGAATAGATCCAATCTACGTATCGAGAACGAATTAGTCTAGACACAAAACAAGAGTTACGTCCCGATGAGGATGATTATCCCGTGGGAGCGTGCATGGTGATTCATGCCCACCGTGGATAATCTGACTCGCGTGAGATTGGGGCGCAACATATTGTTAAGCTAGACGACCTTATGATCGAATACGTGAATTGTGATGAATGACTTAAGAAATATGAAATACGAATTATGGCTTAGCAACAAATTGTGTCGTAGCGTGCTTGACTTGGAAGGATTGATAGGCGGATTATGTCGAACGTGTTCGAAGAGATAAACTATGCGAAATGGCTTGATGAACGAGTGATATTGATATATCGAGGAATTGGTTGAAACGTGAGTTATCGTAGAATGGCTTTGTTGAATGACTCAGACCCCGTATGACGAATGTTGGGATGTGTGTAGGGAATCGATGCTCGATGTTTAGAAATCGGAGTGATGCAAGCTTGGGTAGAAAATTCCGTACTATCAACTTGGTTTGACCTTAGGATGGGGTCAGTATTGATATTGTTATTTGGGAACTATGATTCCAATACTGACGGATGACTTTAGCCTAAAGACATAGCCTAGCGGTTAGGCAGACGTCCCGGTGCAGAGCGATAGAAATTGTGGAGGCACCACTCATGAGGCTCGGTTGACATGCACGTATATCAGGGACGCCTGAATAGGTGCGCGATCCGACTCGAAGTGGTAATGACGGATTCGCTATCACGAGGTTTGGTTGACGTGCATGTATTTCGGGGACGCCTGGAATATGTGTACGATCCAACTAAGTGATACGTTGAATTCAAGTGAGAATAGAGGAATGGGAAAGTGTCGAGGATTTTGAGATCGTAAGTTTTGAAGAAAAGATTGTGGGTAGCACGAGCGTGGCTCGAAATTGAGAAATGTATAGGAGTAGTGTGTGCGAGTCCTTGAATGTTGAATAAAGTGATAAGTCGATAAGTACTCAGTTAGTTTCGAGGACGAAACTTTTTCTGAGTGGTGTATGATATAGTGCCCCGTCTCGCTCAGTCAATCGGAAGAATCGAAACGCCAACGACGTTCGGACTTAGCCTTGCAACGGCTGCTCGAAGACATCTCTCGGTTGAGACGACTCCTCGCTCAGGTGGGGTAGTTTCGGTGAACTTGCCTCATCTTAGCCTTCACATAATAAATCGCGTGTTTTCAACTTACAAGTAGGCTTGATAATAAAAGGGACGAATCCACATATACAAGAAAATAATCCCGACGGATCGAATTAAGTTAGAATATGGAAATGTTCAACGGTCGGCTTAGAGTTGGTACACGGCGTGCTTTGAAATGACACTCGGTCCTTCGTCCCGTGGCTTGGGAGAAGGAAAAGTTGGTCTTCGCCACAAGCTAAGAGTTAGCCTAAGTCATAGGCATCGCCCACATAAACGCTTCATAAAGCATGCACGGTCCTATCGTCCAAGGCTTGACGCAGTCCTTGCTCGTCAAGTTGTTGCGCGATTAAGTTAGACTGAGTTATGTTAGGCAATCGAAGTCTTTTCTAAGAACTGTCCCATGTTTTCTACGGTTGTCGATATTACTTGGTTTCACGATCGTAAGACCCGTCATATAGAGTATGACTTGGACGGTGGTGTCGCATAGAGTTCAAGTTGGTTTAAGGCACGATGTCACGGACTTAGTGTTTTAAGGCACGGGCCACAGTTGATTCATTTGGAGTTTGGAAAGAAGGGCTTTCGAATAGTCGTTCCTGACTTGAATGAAATAATAGGGCAAGAAAGAAGAAGGCTCGCGACCATGGGTCGTCGAGGCAGTCTCAGATGTGAGAATTATTGACTTGGTCCTGAAAGAGATGATAACACTAGAAGTAGAATGACTGTGTGAGGCGTCAGTTCGAGTCGAGTCTTGCATGGTCATTGGACAACTTGTACAAGGGAGAATGTTTCTCGAACGACGACCCAGGCGGCCAACGGGATCGTTTCGATAGAGACATGATTAGTAGTGCTGGATGACCGCACGGGTTAGGCGGGGACTTGCAGCGGAGCTCGCTACTCGCGCTGGCAAGGGACGTCCGTCTAACAAGCTATGGTAGTCCAAGATAGCGCTTGGCGCTAATGACTAGTTCATATAAATGAGTCCATGGATGACGATCCGCGTATATGCCTTTGGATTGAGTCGAGTATTGTGTGCACTATATCAATGAGTCGAGTCGAATACGTGCACGATCGGAAGACAAGGTTTGGGCCTAAGATTTGGCTGTAACGTAGACACCAGTGCTTCGGCACGAGATGTAGCGTCAAGTCTTAAGTTGTCGGCATATAAGTTACATAAGTTGGATTTGAGTCATCTTGAGTTTAAGTCGAAAAACGTCGCAAGGCAAAGTCGGTCGAGTGATACATAGTCCACAAGTCTGGATTGGGTCAGTTGGTGATTAAAGTAGCAAGGGCCGCGAGGCGACAATATGGTTAAGTCACACTGAGTATGCGAGACACGGCACAATGGACTTGTAGCACGGTCACGTGGAAATTGGGTAGTATCGTGTAGTCGCATCTCTGATTATGTGCCGAAAGGCAAGCACGACATGATAGGTTAACGTTGTTGGTACGAGAAGGGTCTAAAGGCAAAGTATGTGTTGGCGTTGTTGTTGCAAGCAGGAGATGGTCTAGAGACACAAAATATGAAAATAGGCCAAGGCGTCTGTCCTAAAACGGATCCTAAGACAAGAGTAGAAAGACAATCATAAAGGGACTATGTTACACAAAAGTAAATGAACGTGTCAGTTTTGTATGGGTGGACGAGGAACTCATTCCACCAGTACAGTTGAGTACTGACACCCACACAGTTTTCATGTGCAGGCACAGGTAGAAGCTCGTGGCGCGGATCTCGCTTGGATGCGTTGAGGCATGGAGTTCCTTGGCGATTCGAAGCGTGCAGCCGCGTTGAGTCAAGACTTATACGGGACATAATGTATGGACATCGCCTATCTAAAGCTTCCGCTGGCCTACTCCAAGTGTATTGAGAGATGAGAGAGAGCAGAGTGACTTGTAATGTGAGAAGAGTGAGCTTGAGTGATTGTAATCTTGGCCTCGTGCCCCCCTATGTAATCTTTGTTTCAATATCAATAAAGAGCCTCCTTTGAATAACTTGTGTTTCGCTCTAAATTTCCGCTGGCATATTCAATGTCTCCGCATGGGACTTATGTGCGACGACCCCGTCGCAGCCGCTGTAATCGACCGTTATGGAACCCGCCTTGCACGAGCGCAATCTAGGCTCGTGCGACATCACGTCTTAGCGAGGACGAGCGCTCCTACGAGAGCGGGGCGTGATACTTCCCTCCCCCTCCCCCCCCCCCCCCCCCCCCCCCCCAAATTTCTTTTTGACTTATGGTTAAAGTGACATATCATATTTGTGGTTTTCATCCTACTAATTTAAAAATCCTTACATTCCAAAGTTTCTCTCTACACTTCTTTTTTACCACCTAACTTTTTCCTACTCTCATTGGCCAATATAAAATAATCAATATACATCCTACACCATGAAATCTCTTCCTATGCATAGTAATTGCATCTAGCACGGAAAGATAAGGATTTAATATTGATTCTCAACGTAAGCCAATAGTGAGAGGTAATTGTCTGTTATCTCTTCCAATGGTTCACACGTTCGTCATAAGACCATTATACATATCCTTAATAGTCTCAATATAGCTATTAAATGCTTGTTTCCTCTCCATAGTCTACCACATTATCTCCCTAGGAACCTATATTAGTAAAATCAATATGTAAATCCCTCTTTTTCTCTCTAAACTTTTTTGTTATCTAGGAAACTATTTTAGTAAGAAGTAAAAACAATATGTAAATCCCTCTTTTTCTCCCTAATTTTTTTTGTTAATATTCTTAATAAGTAACAGTTTTCATAGTAGATCTTTTCGATATATAACCAAATTGATTCTTAGAACTTATATTTTCTTTTATAAATCTTTGCTCAATTAAACTCCCATCTATATTTTCATAGTACAACTCATAAATGTAATTCCTCGATAGTTATACAATCCTTATATATCTCCCTAATTTTTATATACATGTATCTTCCTACTCCTTACAATTTAGTTCAATAAATTAGTAAGACACATCAGAAGTTATTTACGTACATATTTCCAAAGCTCAAATAGGAACATCGCCGGATCCTACCGCTTTCCTATCTTCAATTTTCTTTAAAGCATCCTTAATTTCAAAATTTCTGTTACGACAATAGCAATATGACCTTTCATGAACTAACTTTGTATCCAAATTAAAAAAATTATGGGTTGCTCTCGTTTAATAACTTGTCCAAATAACTTCTCCACCTCTCCTTAATATCACGTTGTCTTACTAATACTTCTAATCTTCACTCTTAATACATTTATTAATACATATTTTTAATCCTTTTCCTACTTTTAGCAAGCATATAAATATTTTTTCTCCCACAGCTTATAGCCTCTTATATAAGTAATAGTAGGTCTTGATTTAGATTCAATAACTATTGTGTTAGCTCCCTTCTTCACTAGTTTAACTTTTATAAAAGATTGTTTTTGCCTTAATAATCTTTTGAAGTTCCTCGTTCCACCACTAATTTTGTTTTGAAGTCCAACAATTACTTTTATAAACTCCTAAAATCTAATATTCTATTTTCTTGATACAATTTGATATATTATACCACATAAATTAGAATCGTCTTTTATATTCCATCTTTCTTTATCATATGTATCCTTACATATTATGTTCTCTCCTTTCAAGTTCTATCGTCCGATTTTCGATCTCTTGTCAATCCTAGTTTTCTCTACCATCTCCTAATACTAATATCTAAGCCATCAACTTATATTGAGTGGTTAAGCTCTCTCTTGGTATAATTTTGCAATCTTTACGTGCTAGTGTATCAATTCTCCCAGTTAATATTGGATCCGCTCTTACAAGTGATTAAATGTGATTAAATATTCTCTTCCTAAACAAGTATTTACTATTATAAGGTCATGTGACATTACAAAATCAAGGATCTTCTTTCCCCCTTCATTCTAAATTCCATACTAACCTCTATGCATGCTACATAGTCATTATTTTCCTTTCCAACATGATCATTTATGTCTCCACTGATAAATAACTTTTCTCCTATATATACTCCATATCAAACTATCCATGTAGTCCAAAGAAATAGTATTTTTATATAATCCTACTTAGGGTGCATATGCATTAATAAAATTAATAACATCCTCACCTAATAATAACTTTACTAATATATATCAATTCTTCCTCCTAATTATTGTATCCACTAACCCCATTGCATTTTATGTTAGTGTACCTAGGTTTCAAGTAGCTACTCTAATCCTACTCTCATGCACAAATTCCGAACTTATTGCTTCCTATACCCAATAGTCTATTTCTATTTGTCACCAATTGGAGTGTCACTTCTAGTGGAACGTCCTAGCCCGATCTTGCTTAATTGATATTGCATCGGGATGGTATCGATGCACTCTAAGCAATCAATCATTGCTCCCTTTTATTGCAATGGGATGGGAACGATGCAATGCATTGCTATTGGGAGATGTGCCAACGTGTATTATTTAGGGATTCATTCATATAGATCCGACAATGTTTTATGTTGGTTGTCACTTACCTAACCTAACCCTCCTTTATCCACGCTTGTGACACAATGAAAATATAAGATGTTACCCACTGAAGTAAATTACATACTTTAGAAATGGTCAGCAGGATATAAGGCCGACATTTCATAATCATGTACAAGGAGAAATTGATAAGCGCAACACATGCAGATTTGAAAAAATGGAGGAAGAAAAGGCACCATCAACCTGTCCAAAAATGCCAAGGTACATCAGATACCAGAATGTCTTCATAAGCATAAAGTAATGCTACCAAAGGTGTATGCTGCAACCACGGCCAAAGATTGGAACTTTAAACCAAGGTTCGCAATATCGAAATCAGTTTCAGACGCTTCTTATTAGTATGGGTACCGGCAATTTCAGTACTTTCCATGGTTTCATATCGAAGTTTTAGGAGTTCTTGATTTCAAAAAGCCAAAAAATAATAAGGAATTACTTTTTATATTTGGTGTATTTAGGAATAATCTTATGTATTATCGGATGTTTTCCACTAATTCTAAATGGAATAACATTTCTAACATTGTTGAATTATTCATCAAAGCAATAGATGTTGCTGTTTATAACTTCCTTTTATACAAAGTAGCCACCCAATAGATAATTCTGAATGAAATAATATTAAGATGCCTGAGCATTTTGATTTTCAGCACGATTGAGTCATTGTGTTAACATCGTCTTATGCTATATTTCTCTCTTTTTCTTTAATCTTTTTCTTCTTAATTGATCGGGAAGGGGAGAACCACAATTTGGATATTGGCCGGTATAGTGGAGGTGAGTATCGGATCGGACATGTCAAAAACAATACGATGAGACCAATATGTATCGGTACCGGGCGATATTGTGAACCTTGCTTTAAATATGTGCCTCTTGAAGCCAAATACTTGATCAAAGCTCAGCATGTTTATCCTCCAAAATTCGCAATTCTCATGCATGCCTTTAAAACAAAAGATTCATAGTGCTTAGCTTTAGATATACAGGATCATACAACATCAAGACTCCTAGAGATTTTCATCTATCCACTAATCTGGTTTCGTACTGTCTAGGTTATGTGTACCAAAATAGCATTTCTAGGCAAAAGGTGATATCAGATAATATTGGCCACATACTGAATTTAACGGGCATTGTCATGTGTATTTGACGAAAGATTGGATTAATAATTGGTTAACAGAGCACAATTCTCATTTTCATATGATAATGTAAGATGTTATGTGTATATAAGCAAACATTTTGCAGGTGAATTGGAAAAACGTTTCAAAGAAAACAAATTATTATAAATAAACTTTTCATTTAAGCTACATATTAGATGTTTCTAGATTGGCCATCATTGAAATTCATAAATGTATGGCAACGGGGCGGTAGGGGCCGGGGACCATACCCCCATCACCGTCCCCGAGTAGTGTTCGACCGTACCCGGTCGGGTTCAATTTTTACCCCCATCCTCGTCCCCGTTAAACAATATACTCCCCGTCCCCGCTCCCGCACCGTTAACACTTTCAGGGCCGGATTTTTCCGTCCCTATCCCCCGTCCCGTTAACAAATTTTTTATGTACAATATAAGCTTAAAACTGTTTCATTCCAAAAAAAAACCTGGTTTTCATATTTTATATATATATATATATATATATATATATATATATATATATATACTACTAGATAGATCACGAACCCATACTAATGGGTTGCATATATAAGTAATTGGGGTCAGGGATTTACCGAGGCGGGGAAGTATAATATCCATACCCGGCCCCGAATCCGACCGGAAAAAGAAATTTAATTCCCATCCCCACTCCCGCCCCCATTTTTAAATCCCCAAATCCACCCCCCCCCCCCCCCCCCCCCTCGGAGGGAAAAAAACCGGGGTCCCCGTCGGGTTCGGAAGATATTGTCATCCCTAAGCATGCCCCATCTTATACGGGTCCTGTAAAAATTCTTTAGTCACATGAGACTTTGGAATTATTCCTCCACATCAATCATCTTGATCCTACTTTGACACTATGAACAGTGTATTCTGTATCTTCATGATTAATAATTGATCCTAAAATAGCAAAACCACTACTCGTAGGTATGTGTTAATCATCTATTTCAAATGTTCCTATATTGTTTCTCCTAACCAGTTGATGTATGAGTCTAGTGTTCGATTATATTACACACAGGACTTTGGAATTATTCCTCCACATCAATCATCTTGATCCTACTTTGACACTATGGACAGTGTATTCTGTCTCATCTTCATTATCTATAATTGATCCTAAAATAACAAAACCAATACTTGTAGGTATGCGTTCATCATCTATTTCAAATGTTCCTATATTGTTTCTTCTAACCAGTTGATGTATGAGTCTAGCGTTCGATTATATTACACACAGATCTAACCAGCTGAGGTACACCAGCAGTTCCTACCACTAAATCCAGATACTCATGCACATAAATCAGTCAAAACTCCTATCATTAAATCCGAACCATATCCTTCTTTAATAAGGAAATGATAGTGTCATATTCTCTTTCACACTTTGAGTAATAAGTATGGGTCCATGTGTAACACCTCGGCTTTCTAATATCCGAGTTTGTTATTTATTATGTATGATTTACTTATACAGTTAAGGGATGGCATGAAATAGGTGATACAGTCGTGTTCGGATATGAGGATCGGACATAATATAAGTATGGACATGGCAAGAATGGTAGAAAAATTTGGAGCCAAAACAAATTGAGTACCAAAATGGGATAATGGTCATAGTCGGTGTTGTCTACGAATTTGGATGTTAACAGGATAAAAAGTTAACAGATTAATTGCAATTTTTGGAATTTGACAATCCTATTTTTATTGTGACATTATGTGGAGCTTGTCGTAAACTCTAGAAGTTGATGGTATTTTTGTAAACGATATGTAGGAGGAGCTAGATGTAATTGCTCTTAGTAGGAAGAGGGGTTATGAAATTTTGTAAGCAAGCAGAGGTGTGGCTCTTTCTAGTTTACATTTGCTACTGTTTCATCATTTCATTGCCACTTAGAACTTAATGAGGTATTGAGGCGGTGGGATTTTTATTACATGGGGAGATGGGTTCTTACTCTTACTCCATTAGCTTGCCTACTCCAGGATACAAAAAAAGAAGAGAAGTGGAATAATAGACGATGAAAAGAAACAAGGGGATTTTGCTGCAAGATGGATAGAGTGTGAGAGTTGAGGAGTTTGTAGTGGTGTTAGCAAGGGACCAGGAGGCAGTGGCATCAGCGACCCAATATGGCTACTGGGTAAGCTTTTAATCATTAATATATGAGTTCTTGCGGTAATTTCCATAATTCGAGAACATGGATCTAGATTTGTGACGGTTTCAAATATGGGTTTTGGGTAAAATCTGTCTGCTTCCTTGTCCCTCTCATCTACTTGTCTGTTAAGGTTCAAGTTTTGGGTAGTGTCACCCAATGTTTTAGACAGTAGTTGAATCTACACCTACCATATATTACTCAACAGAAATAGATTTCGAGGGAAAATGTTACGTTGAGTTTCTTCCTTGAGTGGCCAGTTACAGCAACTAGGTTTGGTCTATTAATTTGTGGATCATTGGTACTTTGAATCCGCGTATTTAGCTTTAGTAAGCTAGTATAAAGGCTATATTTTCTTCTAAGTACATAATATTGGTTGTTCCCCATCTTTGTAGTAGTAGCAAACACTATTCCATATTACCTGTAGTTAATACTCTCACAATATATGGTCCTCTTTGAAGATGGCTCAAGATGGTGAATTCTTCTATTCATTAGTTGAAGTCTAAATCTCCAAGCTTTGCAAAATTGTGTGACTACAACTTATTGGTTGAGTTTCTTTCCATGTACTAATTGGGGATGAGGCCACTTCGTCTCATATGTCGCAAATTAGAGTTAAATCCTTTACTGCTTTGGTAACATTTGGCTCATGTTGTCAATTGTTAACCTTGAATATAGTCTGTAGACACATCTCCTCTCCCTGATCATATTGTATAACAAACATGTCTCGTTTATTAGTTTTTGTTGTGATCCGGCTCTTGTGTTGGAGTTGGTCCCTTATTTTCAACAAGCTGGAAATCTATCTTGGTGTCAAATTCTATTAATGGTGCAATCCTAAACTATCCTCTTAGTCGAGATATCCTCCTTTATTGGCACTAATATGAGGTGCAGTTTGTACAACTACTGATCCCATGTGGTTATGTGTTAACATCCAATAGTGATGGCTATTAAACTAGACCCCGTATATTCCTATTACTCTCATTCTTGTGTCACTAAGTCTTGTTCCAACGGACGTTTGATGCCATGTATTAGGTTCCTTTATAATTTTGGAAATCCTTCAGATCTTCAGATGAAGCACTATTCTGTCCCTGAAGCAATCAAATTATGTCTTCCCTGAAATACAAAAAGTATGAGGTTCCGTCTTTTTTGAATTAAAATGAAATGACCCCTGCTCAGGAGGCAAGGCCACCATGAGATTTTGACTTCATTGGTTCATCCAATGAGGGGCCCTTGGAGACGTTCAATAGGTATTTATGTCTGCTCCAGTGGAGATGTTTATGGAGTTCCGTCTACTCATGGTTCTGTCTGTTATAGCCCCATCAAGCCAATGAGTGTTTCTATCTGTTCTTAGACGGTATATCCACTGAGAGATTTATGGCTAGATGCATATATTCTGTTCTGGTTCATATACAAACATACTATACTGATTGTAAAATCCTATTATGTATCAGATTCTAGATAATAATGTTCTGCTTCTGATTGCTTGTTCAGGTATGCTATCACTGATTTCAAGGTCTAGATTGGTTGATATCTGGTTCTGTCATTATTTGGTCCAATATGGAATTCTGAGCTCTTCATTCATATTTTTCTCGTTTGTATGTCTCTGGATCATATGCTTATCCACAATATAATACTTGACTGTCTATGTAAAACCCAAATTCGGATTTAATTTAGGTTAAATTCCTATTAGTGTAATTTTAGAATAATATTAGTTAGTAGTATTATTACTATTATTATTACTATTATTATATTATTATTAGTATTATCATTGTTATTAGTTGGTTAATTAAATTATTATTTTTTAGTTGAAATTGGGATCTTTGATTGTTTGTTTGCGCCCTAGCCTAGCCCATTCTTTATCCCCAAGCCCAACCCTTTCCTTTCAAAAAAAAAAGAAGAAGAAGAAATCACTCAGCACCCACCGTTCAACCCCCCTAATTTTCCTCTCCACGTTTCCCAACTTCCCCCAAATCCCTCTCTACCACATCCTCCACCAGAACACTCACCTATTACTCTAAGTAAAGAAAGAGAAAAAAACAAAAAACAAACAAACACTCACATTTCCCTCACCATCACCCCCTCTTCTTCTCTCCCTAAATTCCAAACCCACTCCCCAACCCCTCTCGTCGGCGCGCCGGAGCCACCGCGGCCGACACCCTCTCGCCACCGCGGCCAGCCCTCCGCGGATCCCCTCCTCGGCCAACCCCCTGACGTGCGCCCGCCTCGCCGGCGTCCCATGCCTCGACCAGCCCGCAAACACCCCGTCGGCGCCGACTCTGTTCCGCACGCCGACCCTCGGCCAGCGCCCCTCCGTGACCGACCGACCCCTCTGACTCCGTAGCCGACCGTCTCTGCAGCGCCCCTCCCCGCGACCCGCGGCCCGACGTTGTTCCGAACGGCCGCCCGCGCTGCTGCCGTGTCCAGACACGTTCCGAGACTCCTCGAGTCGCTGACGACGCTACGTGGAATCGATCTGAGTCCGAGACCACCCTTCGGATTCCGACATCAGACTTTCAGTATAAATCCTAAACCGAGTAGTTCATCCCTCCTCGTAGTAGTCTGTGATGACCGGTCTCGATCCCATTACGGGATTTGAATATTTTAAGCTGTTTGCGTGGATACTTGGAACGATCCTTGGATCGTGATTCGGTTTTGTGTGGAACATTGTTCTGTTGAATTTAGTTGGTTTGGGACCAAACACTTTTTCCTACATTTATGTGTGCCGGGGATACTGAGAATGACCCTTTGATCATCCTTGGTTGTGATCTTCGGATTCGTTTGGTTTGGTTATTCTGGACTTTATAGAATTATGGTTAGATTGATATGTTCTGTTAGTAAAATGGAGTTTGGTTAGATTATTTTGGACTTTTGGTTTGATTATTTCATATGAGATTATGTCATGGTTGATTATTCTGTTCAAAATGGATTGCAATATTTTGTGAACTATTTTTTATATATGCTCATATTTAAATGATTTTTGAAAGAAAATGGTATTTCTTAAACTTAGAATATGTACGTAGTTTTGGGGCTCTTTTAAATACATATTCGTACGTATATTATTGTTTTTCTCGAAAAAAAAACTTCTCGTTACAAAATATACCTCATATAGATATATGGGTTACATTTTATCGGTTCATTAAGATTGACGTATTTTCGGTTAATTTGGGACTTTATCATATCCACTTTGGAGACGACCGAAATGGTCGAATGAGCCTTTAGCGAAACGTAAACACTACTAGATATTTCCATACGTTGAGGCGTCAGCTATTAGCAACAAGTATCTGCGTGACCAAGTCTGAGATTCGTCCCTATGTTGCGACTTTAAATTATTTTAGATTCTGTGGAACTGGTTACTTGGCGCTCTGTATTTTAGGTGCAGGGCACTCGTGCCTTCTGACTGGACTGTTCCCGGCTTTTAGGAGATCGCTGCAGCATAGATAAGGGTTTTTATTATTCCTCATTATTTTTCATAAATGTGTTGTACGAACATAAGCCCATTTTTTTCCTTTCTTTCTCTGAGCCCTATATTGTGTAGCTTAGGAGTAGCGTAGCTCTTTTCTGTGTTTTATGTTGATAGTCTCGCATGCTAGTTTATCTACAAATGAAACCAGAAATGTTATTTTCGAAAAGAAAATAAAGGTGTTTCTCACATTAATTAGAACGCCTTTAAATTCAAGTTTATATATATATTTATATATATATATATATATATATATATATATATATATATATATATTAACAACTTCACGTTTTATCATTAAAAAGAAAAACATAGTTTTATATATTAGTATAAAACACAAGTTTTCCAAATAAATCGAGTTGCCTATCTTTCCAAAATAAATGCAATCGGACTTCTTTTGTACAAATTGACAAATAATATAAAGCAGCGTTAGAGTTAATTGATCGTTAGACTCATTTGTTAATCAATAAAATTGACTAAGATAGAATATTATAGATTGCAAGTAGAACATCGTAGAAATGGTTATATTGGAACTGAGACATCCTTTTAATTAAATGTAGGGTTCCGAGGACTAGACTGAGATCCTCCTTCCCTCCATCTTCCTTTTTACAAAACTTAGGACAAGTATACTACTGGATTCTGGTTATTTTCTTTATTATTGCATATTGACACATTGCACGGAGTTCTTCCCTATGACTCAAATATTGACTCGAAAATTAGGGAGTAGTGTAGCACTTGTGACCAAACCCCCTTAGAATTATTGTGGATAGCTGAAGCCACACTTACACGTGTGCCGAAGTCGGATCGTATGCTAGAATACAAATTGAATCTACCAGCCGGTCACAAGTGTCTACCTATTCAAAATTCAAATCACAGTTGTTCATTGCATGAAATATTTCAATTGTTTCCATTGCATCAAAATATTTCAATTGTTTCAAATATGCATTTTTCAACTATTGCTTAAAATGTTAAGAGTATGGGATTGTGTACTTGTTCATTCCTGACTGGAAACACAAATTTTCACCATAGGCGAGTTTGAGAACGAAGAGCTATTATTCAATAGCTATTATGATCATGTCTTGTACCCTGAGGACTCCCTGGAACCCAACTTGGAGAACACTGCTCCGGAGGCACCCGAGTCAGCTACCTAGATAGCTGGAGTTACCTTATTTCCTGCTTTAGCATTTCCCTTTTCAGAACAATATTTGAAGTTTGTAATAAGTACCTTTATGTTCAGCATTTTCCTTAGAAACATGCATGTTTGTTGATTGAAAAGTTTTAATTTCCGCAAATTTAGATGTTGTGATGTAAGTACTTTATTTCCTGCTTTAGCATTTCCCTTTTCAGAACAATATTTGAAGTTTGTAATAAGTACCTTTATGTTCAGCATTTTCCTTAGAAACATGCATGTTTGTTGATTGAAAAGTTTTAATTTCCGCAAATTTAGATGTTGTGATGTATGAGTTCCACTATTGATCAGACAGCTTACTACCGCCGTCTCACCACGGCGTAGGCTGGGCATGATCCGACTTGACCCACACATCTTGGGATCGGATCGTGACATGTTTTTAGTGGTGGCCCAAGCAGGTCAGACCAACAATTTTAGGAAAATTGACTAGAAACAATTAGAACACATAGAACATTAAAACATTATGACTCGTCACAACATAGGACCGATTTTTATTCAAAAAAAATTTATGTGTGTAACTTGGTTGGATTGTTTTGCTTATGTTGCTTCCTTACCATTCCAGAGAATAGCAAAGGGAAGAACCACCCATTCTGGCCACGCTTCTGAGGCTGCTGAATCCTCAGAGCACTGGCCCGTAGAGTCAGCGACTGGTCCACCTCTACTACTGCTTACCGATCATTCCCATCCTCCATCACCTCTCCGCTTTGCTTATGCTTCCGCAGTTCATGTTGCGCCACCCATTCCTCCCAAGACCGTGCCACCACCTCCTCCTACTGGTGTGGTCCCACCTGTAATTCTACCTGTAGGAGCTATGCATGTTGACCCTACCCAGCTTCGAACCCTGCTTCAGGGCGTCCTAGAGGCCCAGAGACCCAAGCTGAGGCTCATACCGAGCAGACCGCGATCATGAGAGATGGCATGGAGAACGCCCACAATGTAGCCATCGCTGCCCTAGAGAGAGGAGGTGCAACTCCGACTAACCAGGGGTTTGCTGCCCAGGTCAAGGCTGGTACCATAGAGAACTTCAAGAAGCTGGGACCACGACCCTTCGAGGGAACCGAGGGCATCATCTATGCCGACGAATGGCTGTAATACATGGAGCGTCTTCTTAGTGTTGCTCGACTTCCAGACGGCCTGTAATAACCACCTAATAAAATAATACTTTTATTGTCTTCTTCTCTATATTTGTTTAAAACAAAAAATTATTTATCATTAATTTTATATCATTTTCAATTAAACCCATTTCTTTTTCTAAATTAAAATTTTTATGCATAGGCCCTTGTAAATATTTGCAAATTGCAAATTAACCATACCACCTCATTATGGCTAGGTGTCAATTTTTGGGAGTTTAGGTGGCATATATTAGAGCCACATGGCTCATTGCATGAAGAAGGGAAAACCCTCTTATTGCCACCTCTCCTTCTCTCTCTCCCCATTTCCATTCTTCTCTATTCCCTCTTCTTCCTCTCTCTCCTTCACTCTTCCTCTTCTCCTCTTCCCCCTCCTCCCCATACTACTACTGCTGCTGCAACTGTTGATGCGCAGCTGCTGCGGCCTCCGCCGGCCACGCCGCCCGCCGTCGCCGGCCCACCCTCCAACACCACCACCTCCCTTCTTCTTCTCTTCCACTTTCCAAGCCTAGGTAAACCCCCATTTTCTTCTTTCTTTTTCAATTCAACCCTAGATCAAATTTTGATTTAATTGGTTTCATTTTGGAATTTGGTTAGATTCAGAAATTGGAAATGTTAAGATCAAAACCTAGGTGTATTCCAAGAAACAAAGGCAAGTCCTCTTTCTTTCCTCCTCTTGAAATTTTCTCAAATTGACTTTCTAATTATCTTAAATTAATATAGTATACATTCTGAAATTTATGGAAATTCATGATAAATCCCAAACTTATGAAGACATAGTATTAATATAGACATTAAGTTTTGGATAAACCCCTTTATGGACACAAAAGGTGTATACACACAAAAATCAAGGACACAACATATTTATATATGTGCGCCATAAACATACATGCATATATATATTCATTAATCAGATTTTTATGTCAAAAGAAAATCCAAATTCTATATATTAGGGGTCTATTTGAATTTGAGTATGAATACGTATAAATTAGGGCTTGTTTTAATTAATTTTGGAATATGCGAACTTGATCGATAACCAAATTGATATGATAATTCTGTCCGGAATTAAAATTAAGCTTAAATGACCCTTTTTGTCATAAACACAGTTAGAATAGATATTTATGGATACCGGGACACTAGGGTAATACACTTCTTAAGCTCTTCAAGTAAAACGGCTATTTCACACTTTTAAGAAGCCAAATGTGATATATATATATATATATATATATATATATATATATATATATGAAACTTGAGTAATGGGATGACGGCGGAGACTCATTTATTTTCGGTATGTATGACTCTGGACAATACCAAAATTCGATATCTTGAGTGTATAAGTATGTGTGTTGTGCCTAAAGAATGAACTTTAACCCATTAGGTTTAAAGTAAGTTTTATTTTCAACTTTTTCAGATATTAACTTAGCAAGTACATATAGTTACTAACATTCAGTTAATATATATAGCTTTTAGAATTCAATATAGCTATCCTAGGTATAGATTTTCGATATACAATTTAGTATAGTTCTTGAATTCTAGGTGTTTAAGGAAAATCTTATATTGTCACTAGCAAGTCCTCGAACATGTGCACTAATGATTTTGTACACTGTTCAAAACAAAAACGATTATATAGACTCTGAAAAATGTTGGATATATTCTACCTTAGTCTAATAGCAATCAAGCTGAATTTTGGTGTATCAAGAATAAGAAATTTTAGAATCAATCCTCTTGGAGAACCTATATGAAAATAACCAAAGTTATCTATTTTAGATTTCCTAGAACCGTAATAATCAAATGAATACTGTTGTTTATGAGCTCTTGCATATGTATATAAGTTTCATGACTGCAGGCTTGAACTCATAAATGTATATGACTAATTGCAAGGTGAGTAATCAAATACGATTACCAAATTGCTAAGGTAAAATGCTTGGTAAGAAATTTCATCCTTAATGTTTATTGTATTTTTTTATTTTTTATTTTTTTTTTAAGAAACACCCCATTTTATTCGAACAAGGCTCAAAATGTCGAAGCCTGTACAAGTATACCCCTAGGCACAAAATGCCGACGCCTATGCAAGTATACCAACAAAACCGGAAAACCGTAGGTTAGGAAAGATGAGAAACCCAAAAACCAGTCTGCCCGTGCGAACAGATGCCCCTGATCTTATGGCACTGCCGGGTAACCTCCCTAATGATCTGGTCGGCATTGTACTGATAGCCCTAATATCTCGCTTTGTTGCGATTCTTCCAAATGACCCATATAGCGGCAGCCGCTACGATTTGGTGACCGTGGGAAGCGAGTGCCCAGCCAGCCAGGAGGTCATTGAAGCACCCAACTCCCTGAGCCCTTCTGCACCACTGAGATAGCACTCTCCAGACCTTGGCAGATAAATCCCCCTGACAAAATATATGATCGACGGTTTCCGTCTGACGCTCTGAGCAGCAGTTGCATGCAGATGCCAAGCTGAATCCTATAGCGTGCAGATTATCGTCGGTGGGCAACTTCTTACGAAAGGCTCTCCAAATAAGAATAGACCACTTCTTTGGGATGCATGTCTGCCAGAAAGCAGCGTTGATATGTGATGGCGCTCCGCGACCACGGGCAACTTGTCTGGCCGAGCTCACAGAGAAGCCTCCCGAGGGGTCAGCCGACCATCGCAGCTCATCTGTTTCATTGCCTATCTTTAGGCCGCGTTGACGGATACAATCTTCTGCCTCCTCACCACCCCAATTGCGGATCCTGCCCCAATCCCAGTCGTTACCAGCTGAATCCCATAAATCCCTGATCCTGGTGGTCCCACGACCCGCCGTGCGGTTGGGGAGCAAGGTTTCCCCAGCCCAACGTTCAAGGAAGGTCGATGATTCGCCATTGCCCAGTTGTAGGCAAATCACCGGTTCGGCCATAGTGCGCCCGATTAAGATGCGCCGCCATGCTGCTAATGATCTGCTGTTGGGGATGGCCTGAGATGGGTGGATATGCTTGAAATATCTGGCCTTTATGAATCTAGTCCATAAATTCTGACTCGTCCGAAGCTTCCACCACAGCTTCATCGAGAAGGCGTCAACAATGTGAGAGATTCTGGCAAATTTCATGTCTCCTTCCTCGGTAGGCCTAGCCATGGTGTCCCAGCTCGCCCAGTGATGCTTAATGTTGTCGCCGATGTGTCCCCAAAAGAAGTCGCACAGTATGCTTTTAATCAAGCGGATCACCTTCTTGGGGGGAGCACGCTGCTAGGGTATATATAGGAATGGATGTGAGCACGTGGTTGATGAGGATCATCTTACCGCCCGGTGATAGAGTAGCATTGTGTCATCCCTCCAGCTTTCTCCTGATTTTGTTAATCAGTCCTTCAAAGATGCCCGCGTTAGATCTACCGTACACCAGGGGACATCCGAGGTAAAGAAACGGAGGGTGTTCAATGGAGAAAGAGGTGATATTGGAAATGTTAGCCGCGCTTTCTCTCCCAATGTTGTGATGCGCGTATATAACACTCTTTGCGGGGTTGACCTTCTGACCGGAGCTGGCGGAATATCTCTGGAGGGTGTTGTGGACCGCCTCAACCGACCCGACATCCCCGGATGTGAAGATGAGGATATCGTCAGCATAAGCAAGGTGGGTTATGATCGGGCAACCACTGGCGGTATAGAAGTGCTGGAAGTTCGGGGTGCCAACCATCTTGTTCAGATTTCTGCTCAAAGCGTCCGCCGTGATGATGAAGACGGTGGAAGATAAGTGGTCTCCTTGCCTGACGCCCCGGCTCGATTTGAAGAAGCCGTCGGCTTGACCGTTGATGACCGTGGAGAACCACGAGTTGCTGATCAATCTCCACACAATATTAGTCCAAGTTTTCGAAAAGCCAAAAGCCCTGAAAACCCAAATCATGAATTGTCAATCGAGCCTGTCATAAGCTTTCTCCATGTCCAGTTTGATATATATATATATATATATATATATATATATATATATATATAACTGTGTGTGATTCCGGTGTTGAGAGTTGCTCCACCGAAGGGGTCGGCGTACCTGGAATGATATAAATGCGTGGTTCTGATGTTGAGAGTTGCTCCACCGAAGGAGTCGGCGAACCGGAGTTCTTATTTTCATATTTTATATCTCTTGTGAATTTTCCGGAGTCAATAAATACAAAGGAGACTGTCGAAATTTTCGAAAATTCCAAGGAATAGATTTTTGGAAGGACAAAACCTAGATTCAGTTGTAGATTAGGATTTCATTGGGATGGAAGAGAAACCTTGGATCACACCTTCGAAATCTTTGCAATATTATATTTTACAAAACTGATCAGTTCCTGTTATCGGCATTCGTACGGCCATACATTGTCCGATGTGAGACTTGGCTCACTTTCCTGTTTTCTGTTTTTCATTGGATTCTGAATCCCCGAATTCGGCCCTATAATGTCCAATGTAGCATGGTTCCGATATTCTTAAAAAAATTCAAGTCATACGACAATTGTTATAACACTTGATTCCGATAACTCGAAAAATAACTCATGTGTTATCCTGATTATATCACATCATTATGTGATTTCTGATACTAATGGAACGGGTAAATCTAAGCACCGCCCATTAAGTATAAACATGATCCCGGGTAAATAGGATTATTGCCAAGATAATAGAAGCTGTGTGATCCATAAGTGTTTCTCTAAATATTGTATTTGCATAGGTTTACACATCTATACCTGACACCTGAATTCCTTGGGAAGAGATGCTAATACGATAAGAAAACTTTTATCAGTAAATCTACTTTTAAAATTATATTTTCCTCTAGTTCAATTTCGATAATTTTATCATCTTACTTTACCTTCCTTACTTCTTGACTGAGGGCTTGCTCGTCGTATTGACGACCTAGTATTGTTCACTAGTTTTGTAGCAATATTCTAAAGAAAGCTGACATCAATTATTGAAGTGCATCTGGAGACGAGAAATATGATGCTACCATTGAAGACGATTGTGTTGGAACCAGATTGCTCCTCTTCATCTATTTAAGGTATAAATGTAATATATGTATATTGGGTTAAAGTTTGTAATTGGGTAGAATAATAAATTTCTCTATTTATAGTTTAGAATGTCCTGTAATCAAATTGTTAATTAATACATTATGTAACCTGTGACTTGTTGTAATCCTATCCTAGAACTGTACGAGCGACAATCGCGAATATGGATACTGGAGTATTCGTATGTCGCGTAGCCTGGGGATGTTATTACGTACTCGGCTCGCCGTATTTTGGGAGCGGCACGTGACACGACCTCAAGGTTGAGGCAATAGCACTTCAGATGCGGGACTTGGCGAGCATCTGGTTCAGAAACGAACCACGGTTCCAGATCCAGGGGATAGCTTGGAACACATTCAAGAAGCTATTCAAGAGAAAATTCTTCCCAGAGGCAGCTCTAGAAGCTATGAGGAGGCAATTCCAAGACTTAAAGCAGGAGAACCGTACGATCGACGAGTACGCAGCAGATTTTAGTCGACTCAGCCGATTTGTCAACTCCATGGTAGCTGACCCCGTAGAACGTACCAAGAGATTTCGTTACGGAATGCGAGAGGAGCTTTGTAACTGCTAATGATGCCAAAACTTATGAGAAATGCTGAAGGTGGCACGAGAAATCGAAGCTAGCTCGTCTGCTCGTCCCAAGAGAGACTTTCCGGGATCTAGCAACTTCCTGGGCAATCCAGGAAGCCCAACAATCACATGCCTCCTTACCCCCAGCAACCTCATCAGCAGGCCAAGACGCCTAACAAAGTACCCCAGCACCAGCAGCAGAAAGCACCCATCTGCGCCTACTGCAAGAGGTCCGGGCACAATGCAGACATCTGCAGGAAGAGGTTGGGACACTACCTATCTTGTGGGTTTTTCACCCATCAAGTGAAGGACTGTCCTACGGCGTTCACTCGGACTGGAGCAGGACAGCAAAGGGCTCAACTTCCTACCCAGCAGCAGCAATTCAACTAGCATCAACAGAGAGCCGGGCAAGCTTTTGCCCTGGCAGTAGAAGAGCCGGAGCCGGAACCAACTGGAAATGTTATCACAGGTTCCATCTTATTACATTCGCATCTTGCCCTAGCATTATTTGATTCTGGAGCATCTCATAGTTTTATATCCTCAAACTTTATTTATGCACACCACTTAGTCATTGGTTTTAGTAAGAGGATATGTAAAGTTATGACTGGCGAAGGACCCAAACCAATCAGCGAGACTTGTACCTGCCCTATCGCCATCTTTGGCCATAAATTTCTAACACCACTCCTTGTAATGCCACTTCCCAACTATGATATAGTCTTGGGAATGGACTGGCTGAGTGAGCAGCATACCCTGATAGACTGTCACCGAGGTAGCGTCATCTTTAGTCCACCTGGAGAACCCGAGTTCGAGGTTGTTAGATCACCAGAGAGCATGAGGAGCGTCAGCTACTCATCCATCACCGAGGAGACCGGACCCCTTCACCCTATTATAGCAGAATTCATATACGTCTTTTCCGACAAACTTACAGGATTGCCCCCTGATCGAGATGTGGAATTCTCTATCGACCTAGTGCATGGCTCTTCACCTATCTCACAATGTTGTTACCAAGTAAATCCCAAGGAGGCCAAGGAGATGAAGGACCAGATCGACGAGCTTAAAGCTCAGGGATATATCAGGAGTGACGCTTCACCCTGGGGAGCACCAGTCTTATTTGTGCCCAAGGACGGAAATGTCCGAATGTGCATAGACTACCGGACCTTGAACAATATCACTATCAAGAACCGATACCCTTTGCCTCAAATCGACGATCTTTTCGATCAGCTGAGCGGAGCAAAGGTGTTCTCAAAGATAGATCTCAGATCCGGTTACCACCAAGTCAAGGTAAGAGAAGAAGATATACCTAAAACGGCATTCAATACCAAGTACGGACAGTACAAATTTTTGGTCATGTCGTTTGGTCTTACCAATGCCCCTGCAGTGTTCATGAATCTCATGAACAAGGTCTTCCACAAGTACTTGGATCAGTTTGTTGCTTTCATTGACGGCATCCTGATCTATTCGAAAACTCCGAAAGAACACGAGGAACACTTGCGGATAGTTTTGGAGACTCTGCGGCAGGAGAAATTGTACGAAAAACTATCCATGTGTGAGTTCTTCTTGGACAAGGTGGACTTTCTTAGCCACATCGTCACAGGAGATGGCATCTCAGTGGATCCAAAGAAGATAGCGGCCATCGAGAAGTGGTCGACACCAGGTTCAGTTGCAGAAATCAGAAACTTTCTGGACTTAGCAGGCTACTACAAGAAGTTTGTGAAGGACTTCGCCAGGATAGCTGAACCTATGATGAAGCAAACAAGGAAGAACGAGGAGTTCATCTGGACGAAGGCTTGCCAGACATCGTTCGAGGAACTGAAGAAGAGGCTTACAACAGCGCCGATCTTATCACTATCTTCAGGCACCGGTGGATTTTCGATCTAAAGTGATGCTTCCGGTAAGGGCTTGAGTTGTGTTCTTCAGCAGCACGGCAAAGTAATTGCTTATGCATCTCGGCAATTACGGACTCACGAGAAGAACTATTCCACACATGACTTGGAGCTTGCAGCAGTCATCTTCATCCTGAAACTTTGGAAGCACTATCTGTATGGCGAGAGAGTAGAGATATTTACAGACCATAAAAGTCTTAAATATGTCTTTACTCAGAAGGAGCTCAACATGTGCCAGAGGCGATGGGTGGAGCTTATGAAGGATTTTGATATCAACCTGCAATACCATCCGGGAAAAGCTAAAGTGGTCGCCGATGCACTTAGCCGATACCCGATGGCAATGTTCTTGACAACGGACCAATATCTACTCGAAGACATGGAGAAGCTTGGAGATTGTTCTGCTAGAGGAAGAAATGAAAAAGATGGGACGAGACGCTATTGTACCAGGAGTTGATGCACCAATGATGCATTTGCAACTGCAATCCAGTCTGATAGACAGAGTCAAGGAGACTCAGTTCAAGACGAGGCACTTTGCAGACTTAGAGACCAAGTGTTAGCAAGAAACCTTGACGACTTCTCGATAGCAGACAACGGAACATTGAGGAACGGCACAAGACTTTGCGTGCCCACTGGCGATTTGAGAGATGAACTGATGCAGGAAGCGCATCGATCACAGTATTCCATCCATCCAGGAGCAAACAAGATCTATAGGGATATGCGAGCACTAGTATGGTGGTATGGAATGAAGAGAGACGTGTCCAGATTCGTCTCCAGGTGCTTGATTTGCCAGCAGGTGAAGGCAAACAGACAGAGGCCAGCAGGACTTCTACAGCCGCTTTCCATTCCGGAGTGGAAATGGGAGCACGTCACGATGGACTTCATGTCAGGATTGCCTCGTTCCCAAAGAGAAAAGGATGCCATTTGGGTTATTGTAGACTGACTAAGTCTGCTCACTTTATCCCCTTCAAGGTTGGTTTATCCACCGAGAAGTTGGCAACTTTATACATGCAACACATAGTCCGGATACATGGAGTTACGGTAAACATTGTATCAGACTGGTACAGCTGCTTTACTTCTCAATTTTGGAAGAGCTTGCATGATAGTCTGGAGACTCAACTAAAGTTCAGCACCGCTTATCACTCGCAGACGGACGGACAATCTGAGAGGACCATTCAGACGCTGGAAGACATGTTGAGGTCTTGCGTCTTGGATTTTGGCGGGTCTTGGGAAAACCATTTGCACTTGGTAGAGTTCTTTTACAATAACAGCTACCAAGCCAGCATCGGCATGACACCGTTCGAAGCATTGTATGGACGTCGTTGTCGTACTCCGTTTGCTTGGGACGACGTAGGAGAAAGAGTCATGCTCGGATCAGAGATGATTACAGAGGCTGCAGACAAGATAAAGATGATCAGGGACAGACTCAGGATTGCCCAAGATCCGCAGAAGCATTGGGCCGACAGCAGTCGTCGGCCATTGGAGTTCAAAGCAGGAGAGAGTGTATTTGTCAAGATCTCTCCCACCAGAGGAACCATCATATTTGGAAGAGCTGGAAAGCTTAGTCCCAGCTACATCGGCCCATTCAAAGTATTGAGCCGAGTTAGAGAAGCTATGAAGTTAAAAACGATTTTTTCATGATAACGGTCCAATAGCGTTATTGATATATCACCGATATATCGGATTTATAACGGTACATGTCGGTTTACATTTTTAACATAGTTTTTATATATGAACGGCACACTTAATAGATATCTATTATAAAATATGCAAGAAGAGTTTCTTAAAGCATTAAAATTAAAAGATTCATACCCAAACTAACATTACAACATAGAAAGTACCACTTCAAAATGGTTCAACTAATATGAAAACAAAAAAAAATCTCAATTCAACTTTCAATTTTCAACATCTATTAATCATCATTAGCCTCAAAACCGATATATCAGTGATATAACTAAATCTAAATGTGATATATCGGATTTTTTTTCTCTCCTTCGCACCCCTTTGTGTTTTAACTAAACATAACTGTGATATATCGATTTTTTCAAAACCGATATATCAGTACATATCGGTGATATCGGCCGATAATATCGGTATCGATATTTGACCGATTTTTTTCTAAAAAAATATCGGTCTCGAACCGATACCGTTATATATCGGTTATATAACCGATACATAACGGGCTTTAACTACATAGTGGAGAAGTGGCGTATCGGGTGGGCATTACCACCTAACCTTGAAGGCGTGCACTACGTCTTCCACATTTCGCAGCTGAGACGTTACATTCCAGACCCGACCACATTTTGGACCATTCAGAGTTGGAGATTGGTCCCAGTCTTACAGTGCCAGAGATGTCATTGAAGATATTAGACTGCATGGAAAAGAAGCTGAGGAACACTGTGATTCCGCTAGTCAGAGAAGTGTGGCGTCACCACTCTCCAGACGAGTCTACCTGGGAACGAGAAGCTGACATAAGGGAGAAATACCCCCACCTGTTTTGAGGTATGACTAAACCCTATCTCTAGCTTTAAATTTCGAGGACGAAATTTTCTAAGGATGGAAGCTTGTAAAACCCAAATTCGGATTTAATTTGGGTTTAAATTCCTATTAGTGTAATTTTATAATAATATTAGTTATTAGTATTATTACTATTATTATATTATTATTAGTATTATTATTGTTATTAGTCGGTTAATTAAATTATTTGTTTAGTTGAATTGGAATATTTGATTGTTTGTTTGGGCCCTAGCCTAGCCCATTCTTTATCCCCAAGCCCAACCCTTTCCTTTCAAAAAAAAAAAAGAAAATCACTCAGCACTCACCGTCCAACCCCCCTAATTCCCTCTCCACGTTTCCCAACTTCCCCCATATCCCTCTCTACCACATCCTTCACCAAAACACTCACCTATTACTCTAAGGAAGAGAAAAAACAAACAAACAAACAAACACTTACATTTCCCTCACCATCACCCCCTTTTCATCTCTCCCCAAATTCCAAACCTACTCTCCGACCCCTCTCGCCGGCACGCCGAAGCCACCGCGACCGACCCCCTCTCGCCACCGCGGCCAGCCCTCCGCGGCCAACCCCCTGATGCGTGCCCGCCTCGCCGGCGTCCCACGCCTCGGCCAGCCCGTGAACACCCTGCCAATGTCGACTCTGTTCCGCGCGCCGACCCACGGCCAGTGCCCCTCCGCGGCCGACCAACCCCTCCGACCCCGTGGCCGACCGTCTCCGTGGCGCCCTCTCCCGCGACCCGACGTTGTCGTTGTTCCGAATGGCCGCCCGTACTGCTGCCATGTCCAGACACGTTCCGAGACTCCTCGAGTCGCTGACGACGCTCCATGGAATCGATCCGAGTCCGAGGCCACCCTTCAGATTCCGACATCAAACTTTAGGTATAAATCCTAAACCGAGTAGTTTGTCCCTCCCCGTAGTAGTCTGTGATGACCGGTCTCGATCCCGTTACGGAATTTGAATATTTTACGTTGCTTGCGTGGATACTTGGAACGATCCTTGGATCGTTGATTCATTTTCGTGCGGAACACTGTTCTGTTGCATTTAGTTGGTTTTGGACCAAACACTTTTTCCTACAGTTACGTGTCGGGGATACTGAAAATGACCCTTTGGTCATCCTTGGTTGTGATCTTCGGATTCGTTAAGCATTCATGTTCTGATATTGGTTTGGTTATTCTGGACTTTATAGAATTATGGTTAGATTGATATGTTTTGTTAGTAAAATGGAGTTTGGTTAGATTATTTTGGACTTTTTGTTTGATTATTTTATATGAGGTTATGTTATGGTTGATTATTCTGTTCAAAATGAATTGTAATATTTTGTGAACTATTTATTATATATGTTCATATTTAAATAATTTTTGAAAGAAAATGGTATTTCTTAAACTTAGAATATGTACGTATTTCTGGGGCTCTTTAAATACATATTCGTATGTATATTATTGTTTTTCTCGAAGAAAAAAAACTTGTTACAAAATAATACCATATATAGATATATGGGTTGCATTTTATCGGTTCATTAAGATTGGCGTATTTTCGGTTAATTTGGGACTTTATCGTATCCACTTTGGCGACGACCGAAATGGTCGAATGAGCCTTTAGCAAAACGCAACGCTACTGGATATTCCCGTAAGTTGAGGGATAAGCTATTAGCAATATGTGACTGCGTGACCAAGTCTGAGACTCTATTCGTCCCTACGTTACGACTTTAAATTATTTTAGATTATGTGGAACTGGTTACTTGGCGCTATGTATTTTAGGTGGAGAGCACTCGTGCCTTCTGACTGGACTGTTCTCGGCTTTTAGGAGATCGCCGCAGCGTAGATTAGGGTTTTTATTATTCCTTATTATTTTTCATAAATGTGTTGTAAGGACATAAGCCAAATTTTTTTCCTTTCTCTGAGTCTTGTATTGTGTAGCTTAGGAGTAGAGTAGCGTAGCTCTTTTCTGTGTTTTATGTTGATAGTCTCGCACGCTAATCTACAAATGAAACCGGAAATGTTATTTCTAAAAGAAAATAAATGTGTTTCTCACATTAATTAGAACGCCTTTAAACTTCAAGTTACATATATATATTAACAACTTCACATTTTATCATTAAAAAGAAAAACATAGTTTTATATATATAGTATAAAACACAAGCTTTCCAAATAAATCGAGTTGCCTATCTTTCCAAAATAAATGCAATCGGACTTCTTTTGTACAAATTGACAAATAGTATAAAGCAGCGTTAGAGTTAATTAATCGTTAGACTAATTTGTTAATCAGTAAAATTGACTAGGATAGAATATTAGGGATTGCAACTAGAACACCGTAGAAATGGTTATATTGGAACTGAGACGTCATTTTAATTAAGTGTAGGGTTCCGAGGACTAGACTGAGATCCTCCTTCCCTCCATCTTCCTTTTTACAAAACTCAAGGCAAGTATACCACTGGATTCTGGTTATTTCCTTTCTTATTGCATATTGACACATTGCACCACGGAGTTCTTCCCTATGAACTCAAATATTGACTCGAGGATTGGGAAGTAGTGTAGCACTTGTGACCAAACCCCCTTAGAATCATTGTGGATAGCTGAAGCCACACTTGCACGTGTGCCGAAGCCGGATCATATGCTAGAATACAAATTGAATCTATACGCCGGTCACAAATGTCTACCTATTCAAATCACAATTGTCCGCATGAAATATTTCAATTGTTTCCATTGCATCAAAATATTTTAATTGTTTCCTTACATCAAATATTTTAATTGTTTCAAATATGCATTTTTCAACTATTACTTAAAATGTTAAGAGTCTGAAAATTTGTACTTGTTCATTCCTGACTGGAAACCCAAATTTTCACCATAGGCGAGTTTGAGGACGAAGAGCTATTATTCAATAGCTATTATGATCATGTCTTGTACCCTGAGGAGTCCCTGGAACCCAACTTGGAGAACACTGCCCCGGAGGCACCCGAGTCAGCTACTTAGATAGATGGAGTTACCTTATTTCCTGCTTTAGCATTTCCCTTTTCAGAACAATATTTGAAGTTTGTAATAAGTATCATTATGTTCAATATTTTCCTTAGAAACCTACATGTTTGTTTGAATGAAAAGTTTTAATTTCCGCAATTTTAGATGTTGTGATGTATGAGTTCCACTATTGATCAGACAGCTTACTACCGCCGTCTCACCACGGCGTAGGCTGGACATGATCCGACTTGACCCAAACATCTTGGGATCGGGTCGTGACAGTCTATACCTTTGTTGAACTCTTGTCCGAGCATGACTTACATATTTATGAAGAATTGTTTACTGAGCTGTAGTTGTTCACCCTTCTATGGGATGATATTTCAGGCTAACAGATAGACAGGAGTTGGTTGGAGCTCAATATATGATGACACTAATTCCAGGATGGTAACAGTCATGAGCTACATAGTTAATATGGAGCTTATACTGATTTAGAAGTGAAGTACAATATCTAGTAATACTAGAATTGGGAGTTGTATATAAAGTGGTGTAATTGTGAGTTAATGTCAATGCCTAGGTGGAATTGTTTGAGAGAGAGAATTGAAATGAGATTACTTATGATATTAAGCATTGAGATATTTGTAGTAGGAACATGGATTTACTTATCGTTGGAAGGTTGTGAATTTGATATTGCTCATATATATATGCATTGTTCATGATCATATGATCTAGGAGGAGCTAAATGGATGGAGGGGGGGGGGGGGGGGGGGGGGGGGGTGGGGTGAATCAGCTACATAGGTTAAGACTAGACATAAAATTACCTTGGGTGTCACATCGTGACACCATAGACACCATATTTACACAAGGAGAGAGGTCCTCGCATTACACTATTAATTGTCAGATTAAATGAGACTAAAGAAAATAGAATACATAAGACTCTTATTTCTCATTTTGAAAGAATACTACAATAAAACTCACTCACCAGAAACACCATCTCACATGCCTCCCAAAAGATACTGCAGATAGGACACTACAACACTCCTAAAAACTACCAAATCCCCTCTCTCTCTCTCTCTCTCTCTCTCTCTCTCTCTCTCTCTTGCAAACTGTCGCAACCCATACTCATAAGAAGGATCCATACTCGTAAGAAGGATCTTGAACCGATATTGAAAATGACTTTTTGAACCTTGCATAAAAGCTAGACAACCTGTTGACATGTAGGTAGGTAGACCTACCTTTTTGGCTATGCAGTTTAAGCTGATACAATCAAGTAGCATCATCCATGTTGCCCCAGACTATAAAGAGTCTTCAACAAAGACGTAAGATGGTACAATTTGCTATAAGAAATAGCATTCATCTCTATGCCACATAAAACCAAAGAGTGAAAATGATGGCATTCCCATGTGGTTCTTTCATGCTAATGGCTAATTAAAGGTTTATATGTGCATTGCGGAACGGTACAGGAGCAGATCAATTCAACCATATCACTAAGTGGTCAGTAACACAATATGAAATCATACACGAAACCATGTTGCTGTAATTTTTAAATCAGATTGAAACACTGATCAATTTATGAATATGAGATTTGAGATGTGCATTTCACCTGCAACATCAGACACGACGTCATCTGAGATGTGCATTTCACCTGAAACATCTGACACGACTTCATCTTGTTCACACAGCATAACATCTTCATTTTCTTGCGAAGTATTTTGCACAAAACTTAGCGTATGAACCAAAACCTACATGAAGCATACCTCTAAAATAAATTAATCACATTACAGTAATATACAAGAAATTTCAACTAAAAGAAAAAACAAGAAACTGTAGATAATAATCATAGTATGAGAAAACACTTCACCATCTTAAAAAGACAGAGAACGCTTACCATTTACCACATTGAAAAAGAAAGAAATTTACATCACAAATACACTAACACAGACAGCAAGAACAATGGCTACCATATTTCATTATTCTACAACAACCCTGTATATATTTCTAGAGCGTTAGTTGGCAGTAATTCCTTTACGTATTTGTGCAAATAAATAGTTGTTCCTTCCAATCATCAAACCCGCACATGAACCATCATCATTTTCGCAAGACCAATAAGATGAATAGATTGCACAAGGACGTACCTGTCCTGATGTATTGATCAATTATGCCGTATAAAAGAAGAGCCTTAGCATCACTCCTTTTCTGTGACACGTCAGGCTTACTATCAACTATCGTAACATGTAACAAGCTAAGATTCAGATTCATGGGTCTACAGGGAAATGATCAAGAAAAAGTTGATGTCATCGAGTATTTAGAAGAGAATCCTACACACTTGAAAACAACCTGGAACTGCAGAGGAAAAAGTATTCTCGTTTCTAAGATTGACTATTGGAATATTGAAAAATGAGAAATAAGAAGCTTGGCGTTTTAAATGACAGGTATGATGTTTTTTCAAATGTCACAATGCACTCATCTTAAATTTTACATGACACAGATACATGTATCCATTTCTGTTTAGGCCATCTTCTCAGTAAATTAGCAATTGTCACAGTTTTCGGCTTCTGTCCATGTTTTTATTGGTCTTAACCTCCAAATAATAGCACCTTCTTCAAATACAATCTCACCACCCAGTATCTCTGCAGCACAAATCCAATATAACCAGAGATGGATCTCACACTGCATCTTATCCTCAATAGAATCTACCCTTGATCTTCCAAAATAACTCATCTGCTAAGTTATCTTGTATTGTCGCTCATCCATGTCAAAGTAATTTTATTTCAGCTACAAACAGATCTTTTGGATATGTTGTTTCTCACTAGCCATCTTTCAGATCCACAAAGCAAGCATCTTTGTCTCTAAGATTCTCCTTTCAGCCTCATGGCCTATCTTATGATTACACAATACCTAGGAACTACTATGTTTCAATCATCTTGTTCTGATTCTATGAACAATGTCCTTGATCTCCTTCGCATATTAAACTGTTAACTAAGTAAGAAAAAACATTTATTTTAGCTATATTTCTTGAGCATCAATTTAAATTGCTCCCTCATCCCTTCCTGTAGTCTTGTTGAAGTTATACTCCACAATCTTGACCTATTAATTTAAATCATATAATTTCTAAAGGTTCTTCTCACTTCTCATGTCTTCTAAAACAATACTGCTTGCAAAGGATACACACTACAAATTGTCATCCTCAACATGCCGGCTTATTTCATCAATAACTAAACATATTACTTAAAGATGGTCAGTAATGTGAGTTTATAGTGATATGTAGCTCTCCCACCAATTATCCTCAAACAACTCATGCTACTTCATAAATGTCTTTATCACATTAATATAACAGTTAGGTACTAACGCCACCAGAATCTCTCTTTAGGATAGGTATCACATGCCTTCTTTGAATAAAGAACATGTGGAACGTCCATTTTCTTCTCTAAATAGTCACATTAAGCATCCTAGAAATAAAGAAAAAAATAAAAAAGCTTTCATCGTTAACCTCAATTATGGATATTGTTATTCCTTCACTCATTGGTGTAATGTTTCATAGAAATGAATGCAATTCCCTACAACAAATTGTATCATCTTACTTCTTCGTCTAAACTCTTTATAGTCTAACTCTTTATAATCTAGGTGAACTTAGAGAGTGCTCCTTGGTTGCAAAAGCTTAATATGCAATCAAAAAGTTAGGTCTACCTACCTGCCAATTGGCCACCTAGGTTTTATGGTATGACCCTCTCATGCTCAAAAGCTTAATATGCAATCAAAAAGTTAGGTCTACCTACCTGCCAACTGGCCACCTAGGTTGTCGTCAGATCGATAGCAGTTCGTAAAACTTTATCAAATCTTGTATGGAGCTTTCTTCTGCTCCACAGCCGACCACATTCTCATGAAGATGATGATTATTATTATTAACCTCCATTGCATCAAATAAATTTTATTCTTGAAGGTATTATTTTATATCTTAAGGGTTAACACCTTCGTTTAGTTACACAAAGAGGTCCATGATATATCTCATTGGCTTAAGTCCCTTAATAGCTTGTACCACTGTCCAAAAAGATGTGCCTATGCACACCCGTGGCCCAGACCCCTCATTGTGGGGCCTAGGTCTTGGGTCACCACAATCAGATTAATGCTATTGTTAACTAAGATGAAAGTCATTCACCACGAACAGCAACAGAGACGAACATTTTGGTAATAAGAATGCATACCTGAACTGGAGTGCTAGTTTCAGGATCTTTAACTGTCAATGATGGTACATCTCCAATAAGCTGTCCAGTTACATGAACAAGGTTGCTTTCCTTCAAATGACAAAAGGCAGTTTGAGCCAAATCACCTTGAAAAATTACTGGAATCCTGAGAATATTAGAAACCAAAAGCCCAAGTTTAGAAAGATTCCTGAAAATTGTACTTGTCACGTAACTATTATTGTATATCTCACTTTAGTCCCATATCACCTTGGCTAAAGGAGGATCTGATGACTTCGTCATATATATGTAACAAGACTTCTCATGTTTTATTCACATCAATAAATTAAGAGTTTTCTCTGAATTTCATAGTATCAGGGCTATGAAAATTTGGAAAAAAACATCCAAAACAGAAAATTTTAATTTTCATCCCCCCTCCTCCCCCTGGCCATAATGACTTCCGTGGCTGAACCATGTGCATGCCTTAGCTTCTGGCGAAAGCTAACATAACCTATGGCGAAGCTAAACCTTTGGGCCATCCTAGGGCAAGACCACGTTTAAAATAGCATCTGGCGGAGCTAAATTGTAAACACCCCCCCCCCCCCCCACACACACACAAGTAATTTTCTATTTTCTGAACAAATATTATCAAGCTATTATGATTACTAATTACTAATTAGATCCATTTCTTTTATTTGTTATTTACTAAATATTCTTAAAGGATTGATTAAATTCCTAGTAATTAATTAACTTTACAAAACTCATATACATTACCTAAACTAATTACTCTTAAGCCATAAGCGCTCGCTCGCTCTCTCTCTCTCTCTCTCTCTCTCTCTCTCTCATATGCAAACACCCCTTATTAGTGTTGCACCTGATACCCTCCTACGTAAACAGTATGTGCCATGTTCCCCACTCCCCGCTCGACACATAACGCCTCACCCTCTCTGTAACACCCTCCCTCTCTCCCTCTGTTGTACTTCACCTTCCCTACAACTTCTCCTTCCCTACAATACTCTCTCCATAACCTCCTCTTCATCCTACATAACTCTCTTTCCATTTCGCCTTCCTTATCCTCACCCTTTCTTCTCCAGAAGACTGCCACCACCTTCACCATCATTGCGAGGAAGGAGAATAAGACTCAGTTGTGCCTCCGCCGTGCCGAGCTCTAGCCCAACCATGGAGCAAAGCATTGCATCAACGGCTATAGATCGAGTCCTTCTCGAGCTCGGGCCGACGCAAAGACGCACTACTGGAGCCTCGCCTCGAGCATTTGGTAGCGACAACAACGCCTCAACTGGTCTCGCCAGCCTTTGGCCTAAGGCCCCCTAAGATGCTGAGGTCTGCTCGAGCGTCCTCGAGCTCATGCCGAGTGAGCTTGGGGAGTCTCGATCAGGAGGAGCCCAACAGAGACGAGTCGTATTCCCGTGCGAGAGCTCCCATGAGCTTCGTCGAGGCCCTTCCTTGAGTTCGTCGACCCCCCGACAACCACTGATGTTATACCCGATCGCCCCCGACGCGTCGAGCTCCTCTGTTATAACCTTTGATCACAAAAGCCTTCGTGATGCATGAGAACTATGTTTTATACAGTTCTGGACTGAACCAGGACGGTGTCTTTGCGTATCAATTGCGTGCAATCCAGCCATTGGATTTCGTATCCGACTTTTTCAATGGATAATCGATATATCCCACTAAACTCCAGTTAAGTTTCGTCCTTTAAATGCGACGTTTACCCATGTGTTTGTGCCTCCAAAGTTGGATGATTAAACTGTTTTTTGTGACAGTTTCGAAGCAGAACTTCTTGCGATGGTTGCTCGCAATCCAACCATTGGATCGTGAATCCGATTCTTCTGTATAATTCATGTTATGTAGCCCCTCGGTAAATTTTGGACCACTAATTCTGTCGTTTGGCAAGTCAAACTCGGGTCCAAAGTTGGGTGTTTAAAACTGACTGTTTACCATAATTAAAACTATTGGAATAGACTTTGCTCCGTAAATCCGGACATTGGATTATTAATCTGACTTCACCATTGAAATTGTGGCGATGTTCTACCCTAGATTGACATATAACTTGCTAAGTTTGGACATCTACCAATTTGACTCATTTTTCGATGCCATGTAGGCCCGCATCATTTGACCCTGAAACAACTTATTTTTGTCATGTGTCTAAATTGGACTTTAGGGTAGTTATTTTGAGTATGAAACGTATTCTTGAACCATTGGTGATGTCTATTTCAGCATTCTGGAGATGTCTCTTCCGATTCCACTTTCTATGTCACTCCATATTCGACGAGTTCGTATCTGAGTCATCATCCAATCTTCGACTAATTTTCAGACAAGTGTACATTGCCAATTGTATTTCGGTTTATATTATATTATGTGTAGTGTAGCATATATTTGTGTTACTAGACCGTTGATCGATACCGACGTCCGAGTCGAATTCGGGTGTAGTCGGTCGTCAATGTCTTCCAGTATTGGTAGTCATATATATATATATATATATATATATATAGTTTGAGGTATTCCCTGGAAACGAACTGGACCTTAGAACACATTATCACATCACATTCATGCTTGGCGTGCTTTTTCGTATCTGACATGTCGTCGGAGCGAGTGTAACGTGTGACAGTTCTAGGTTTCTTTGTTGGATACATATCGAAGATTATTTGCAGACTCATTATTTATAGTTAAGGATCCGATCAGGCGCGTCGTGGATACGACTCGTACGATCGCATTGGAAGGGGGGTAGTCACTAGACACCGGGCTACTTTCTCGCATTGTTACCGATGCCTTATTATCAGAGCTACGGAGTTATTATAGTTACCGGAGCTTGGAGTTCACCGTAACAAACCATGCGTACGAACATTGTTCTCAAATTGCATGTCACTTAGTGGTTAGTTTAGACGTACCCCATTTTGAGTAGAGTGCTGTTATTAATGTTACTTTCGGCATGTTATTGTACCTTGCTTGTCCCTCTGAGGATATAGTTTCCTTCTAGGTTAGTTGAGCAATTTATACGGAGATTATTCTGGAGGAATGTAGTTGGCTCTATTCTCATCTTCATGTACTATTGATCATTCATATTTATATTTTTATTCTATTATTATCATTTGTTGTTATAGTCTAGTGTTTATAGGCATGTATTGTTCTCTTGGCCTATTCGGACTATTATGCTTTTATAAGTATGTAGATTGAGATATAGAAATCCTATGTTATTATAGATAGATATATTTCATCTTGGACATCATATACGTATTTGAGTTGGACTGGAACCCACTTGATGCAAAGCTTGTCATTGCCACGTATCCTGGTCTTATGTACTTTGGGACTGGAACGTGATATAATTTTTATAGTGGCACATGTAGGTCGAGATCATATCGTCTCAGTTACATTATTGCACCAAGCGAGCATGTGACACGATTAAGCATGATTCGGACCTATATCCACAAGTTGTTTTGAAAATTCTGTTGAATTCAACTATCGTGCTTGGACTTCATAATTGCACTCGATCATCCTCCTTGACTTCTTCTACCGATTGGCTTCTTGTCTCTCTCCTAATCATAGTGACGAAAACTCGTGCTTGGAGGTTCACCCCTGAATAAGACTTTTACCCAAAGGATGATGATCATGAATGGACTAATAGGGTATGACAAAGGAAGTTTATAAGATTGGAAAGAGGATTAAATAGGAAATGTGACAACGAGAGGAAATTGCAGCTACAACTCGAAATTGGTTCAGTCTTCAAACGTAACCGCCACTTATATAGCTTCTCCAGTACCAAAGGATACATTTATGACACATTCCATAAGAAGCACGAAGGGCACACCAGAGAAATTCAGGTACCAACAGAATAATATGTCACAGAGGTTCGAGTTTCAACCAGAAAATATAGATTATAGTAGTGGAGCATAATGATTTTGGGTACAGTCAAACTACCAGGGAACATATTCAAAAATAAGTATGAGAATAAGTTCTTCTCACCTAGGACCAAATTAAAATTTGAGCAAAAGTTTGCTACCGACATCGGACATTTAAAAACCCAAACCGACAAGAACCCGACCTACGACATCTACAACCTTGACTTGGAGTGTTTGCATCTAGTTTGATGCGTGTCCAACACGAAGTGACATGAACACGGCACAGTCTACTGAGTGTCAGTGCTTCCTAGTGGAAGTAAACACCAGCAAACAATTTTCAAAATAAAAAAATATAAAATAGGAATTTTCTTCTTCTTTTTTGTGATGCCCGGCGTAATGCATGGGACCCAAAAAATAGGAATTTTCAAATTTCCTTTTCATGCTCAAAAGCCAGAAAATGAAGACTGGAAAGTCACCTGTGTTGCATACATGGGCACCAGTATGACACGACACACTCAGGAACACCTGCACGTAATCAATTTGGAGTGTCCTTGTGTATTTTGCAGTATTTGTCCCGTCCAATACGTGCCCAACACAACGGAATGTGACGCGGACACAGCACCTATCATTGAAGTGTCCGTGCTTCCTAGAAACTCACTAACTATAAAAATATATATATATTGGCTCGTTTTCTCCAAATGTCAGTGATTATCTTTTCCTTCTCTACACTAATCCAGACAACCAAAACAATCATTTATGTTTCCTTCTTACACTCTTCATCAATAATGAAGCTTCAGTTCACACGACAGCTATGTTGCACGAATGACAAGACACGCAACGGCACAGCATTTCATTTCATTCAATTCGTGTCCGTGCTTTCTAGCACAACAGACAGACAGACAAGAAGAAGAGGGTCAAGAAGAAGAGCATTACCACAACTTGGGCGTGTCCTTCTTCTTCTCCTGGACGAGGACGGAGACGGCGAAGAAGCCATTACTGACCTTCTGGAGCTCGACGGGGACGCCTATGGTCCCGATCAGCTGGACCTGGTTGGCGACCTTGGACTGATAGGGGATCTCGGCCGGCCTCGGGAACTTCACCGTGGCCGTGGGGCTAGGGCTTCTTCGGCTTGCGGCCTTAGGGTATAGGGTTTTGGTGGAGAAAGAGGAGGAGGGATGGATGAGAAGGGACCATTTCCTGGCGGCGGCGGCGGTGGCGGCGGTGGCGGCGGCGTCGGTGGTGGTGGTGGTGGTGATGATGGAGGAGGAGAGGAGTCTGGAGATCGATCGGGAAATATTCATGGTTGAATCGAACGATTGGAAGTTGAGATGTAAAACCCTAATCCCTGGTTAGGGTTGTTTCCGTGGGAGGGAGGGTGGGAGGGAGCGAGGGAGGGAGGGAAGGTTTATGTAGAGTGTCATTTGCAACAATATTTGTGATCCCAACAGCGCTGTCGCAGGCCTGGATTTGACAGTGGTTTGGTTCCGGCCGGACCACTCCAGAATGAAAGGACGGGCGGGACCATATTTTAAGGCAAATGTTAAGGGTCACCCTTTTTTTAAGGCAAATGTTAAGGACACCCCCAAATTACTAAGGGCAACCAACTTAAAACTTCAAACAAATTACAAGTTTGACATTTTGAAAACACTAAGGGCCACCCACTTCTGTCAAAGACGGACAGTCCAAAGTGAATACATGACTGCAGTGCTTGCCTGCAGTCCCCGAATGACGATTTTTTTTTTTTAACTTGCAGTGACTGCAGGCCTCGCCTGCAGTCCAAATTAAAGACAGGGCTGCAGGCAAGGCCTGCAGTCCGTCTCCATAGCCTCCTCCTCATCCTCCGTCGCCTCCCCCCGCCCGCCGGACTCCGAGATCCCCTCTCCTCCCTCTCCTCCTGATCCCCTCTCCTCCCTCTCCTCCTGGGACCCCTCCCTTCCCAACTCCCCGTGCTCCTGGCGCGGAGTCAGCCTGCTCTACACCCAGTCCACGTCCATCTCCTCCGTCACCACCACCCTCTTCACCGCCACCCGGTGCCTGCACCCGCCTGCTCCCGCCGCCGCGGAGGACGAGGGCGCGGACTTGGACAGCGTCGCCGACCAGGCCTCCTGGCCGGGGCGGGGGCCCTCGCCGAGCCGGCGCAGCAGCTTGAGGTCCGGGTGGCAGGCAAGGTCGATCGGGGAGCAGCGGCCGGATATAGAGGTGGGCCCCGAGGTCCCGTCCCGCCGCCGCTGCTGTCGGAAGTAGTCGTCCTCGTCGCCGTCGTCGTCTGCGTCGGAGCTGTCGGCGTCCCTGTCCTCGTTGTCGGTGGAGTCGCAGTCGAAGGAGGGGGAGGAGGAGAGGTGGGAGAGGACGGGGAAGTTCTTGCGAAGGGCGGAGATGCTGTTGCCGACGACGGTGGGGTGGCGGCTGCGCGAAGGAGGAGGAGGGTTGCCCTTAGTAATTTGGAGAGGGTGGTGGTTGTCCTTAGTAAAAATGGAAGAGGATGGTGGTTGTCCTTAGTAGGGTGGTTGCCCTTAGTAATTTGGGGGTGGCCCTTAATATTTGCCGTTTTTTACTAAAGACCACCAACTTAAAATTTTAAAAAATTACAAATTTGCCATTTTAAAAATACTAAGGGCCACCAAGTCATGGCATTGTCTTCTTCCTCTTTTCTCAATTCCCAAAACACTTTTCTCAATCTCCACCTCCATTGTTCCCCACCCTCTCCATTGTTGTCCCCACCTCCACCATTGGTGTCCCCACCTCCAGTGACAGTAGTCTTTCTCAAAAAAATTTCAAAAAATTCAACCTACAGTGACTGCAGGAACACCCTGCAGTCCTATTTGAAGAGAGGACTGTAGGCAAGTCCTGTAGTCCTCAAGTGACAAGACGGGGAAATGGGGGGCTGTCGGGTGGATGAGGGGGAGAACGATCAGGAAGGGGAAGGGGGGGAACAAGGGAGAGGGTTTTGGGTTTTCTTGTTTTCTATTTTCTTTTTATTTTTGGTTTCATCCTCTTGGTGGCCCTTAGTAAACTTGTGAACTTTAGGTTGCCCTTAGTAAAAAATAGGGATTTTTTGACTTTCATCCCACTTACTAATATGAATTTGTACTTATATCCCACTTTTTAATTTTATTTGACTTACGTCCCACTTTTCGTCACGAAAATACTTTTTGTGACAAAATAAATATTTTTCGTGACAAAATAAATACTTTTCGTGACGAAAAGTGGGACGTAAGTCAAATAAAATTAAAAAGTGGGATGTAAGTACAAATTCATATTAACAAGTGGGATGAAAGTCAAAAAATCCCTAAAAAAAAAATAGAAAGCATGGTTGCCCTTAGTAGGATGGTTGCCCTTAGTAAAAAAAGGAGTGGCCTTTAACATTTGCCTATTTTAAGGCTTGGTTTGAGATTATTTTTGTTAAAATTTGTGTTGTGAGAAATTGTTTTAAATTTGAAATTACTTTTTCTAAAACTTGATTTGTGGTGTCAATTAGTTTTAGACTCTTTTTCAAGAAAAATAAGTGGGTTAATTACACTGACCTTTCCTATGTTTCATGAGTATTATAGGGACTATCAATATTTCAAAAATAATTACACTGACCACCCCTCTCCTTTGTAAATTTTATTAACCATAGGGTTGGTTAATAAAATAGATTATTAGTTTCTATAGAAAATAGAAAATATATAGGGTGTCCGTGTAATTAGTTTCAAAGCATGAGTGGTTCGTGTAATAAGTGTAAAACATAGAGATAATTAATGCAATTAACTCAAAATAAGCATAAGATATCCCAAACCCAACCTAAAGCTTAAGAATGTAAATGGAGTCGGATCTAACAAAGCTCTAACTGACTCGACTTGAAATGAATTTAGCAAAAACTTAGTGAATATGGAGGCATATATGGAGGTAAAATTCGACCTCCGAAAGTGCATAATCGAAAAGCAGATATGATTCTCAACAATGTGAATCGCGGTCTTGTTATCATAACGAGGAAACAACCGTTAGACCAAGAGCTGAGGGGGTATTTATGTAAACCAAAAAACACATAGGCTACAAGTGATACTAAGCTTCGGCCTAAGAATGAGCCGCTATTATGTGCTTCTCGCTTCATCATATGACTAGGTTACTACATAGAATATGCATAATCTGTTAATCGAGCATTGGTCATCAATATAGTAAATATAGTCAATATATATATATATATATATATATATATATATATATATATATATATATATATATATTGTCATGATCTATTTTTACTTTTCGGGATACGAGTACGTGGATACGTCTAGCCTACGTCGTGATATCGAGTGTAGTGCAATGTCTCAACCTCAATCTCAACAACAATCATATTATCCATCAAGATAATCATAATATAATCTCATCCACAAACTATATCAAGAAACAATAGAGAATAACATAAAAGCCTTAATTAATTAAAGAAAAATTACCAAAGTTTAATACAACTCATAATTATTCTCGGAACAAATTCGTTCAAATAAAGTAAATGAGAAATTAAATACCAAGAACTAAAGTCCACTAACTAAAAAGTAATATGAAATGCATAAAAAAAGTCGAAGCACCAACATACTTACCATAGACCTCTGGGCACAACTCGTTTTCTAAAATTGTTCAACATATCTAGTCAGAATGAGAGCAAGAACAAACCCAACAACAATATAAGTATAGTATATATGAAGATAACAACTAACATGAGAGCATGATGGTAACAAGAATAAGATATAAAGATACAAGATAACAAGAACCAATGAATAATGAGAGCTAAATCAATCTATATCATCACGAGATCAATATGACTCTATGCTACATGTTCATGTATCATTAGAAGTCAGTTGTGGAGATGTTGATTATGCTTGGGTAAATATGATAGGAAAGGACTCTCCCTGTAAACAAAAGAAATGTCAACGGTGGGACTAATATCCATATGTCTACTGACAGTACTTCTCTCATATCATAATCTCACACAATAAGCATATAATGAATAACTCATTAATGAAGTAAAACAATGATAAATAATGGTGTCATCTCAATCTCTTATGTGTGTATAGTTACAGTAACAAGATAAGAAACATATATACTAGTATGCAAGTTGTTACAGTCTATATAAAGCAATGTATAGAAATTAAACCATGTACTTGTCTAACTTTTCGAAAGTGTTGAGACCACAAGTTTGAGATAAAATGTTAACTTTGATCTACAAACTATCCAACCATATAATCATCTCACGATACCCATTACATAAATTAACACAAGTTAGATTTTTAGATTTTCAATTTCCTACTTAAAACAACAAAAAGTAATTAAATAGGTTTCCTAATTAATCTCTATTAGTTAAATATATCATAAAACTAATTTCTAGTATAATATGTTCTAAATTTAAGGCTAAACGTGAATTTTAGGCTAAAGAAAGTCATGTTTGCAAATTCGGAATTCATAGTACACAAATTAAGACGTTTCGTTGGTTAAGAAGTCAACCAACATAAACTTTAAGTGCACAACCTTCTAGAATTTATTGTTATGAGAGTGCTGAAAACGAAAATTTGCACGAATCTCGATTTGGTTAAGAGATGTCGTAATTACGGGATATATGTGTGTGTGTGTGGCGGATCAAAAGACCCGCCCGCAGAGCCCCGCCAAAGCCTCATCCCCCCTGTACCATCGGATCGGGGGGGCCGTGCACGCGTCCGTTCGATCCAACGGTCGAGGGCGACGGGGATCTTGCGGGACTCCCGACCCGCTCCCCCCCCACACACAAACACACAAACACACACACACACACACACACACACACACACACACACACACATAAAACGGCGGTTAAGGGAGGAAAGGGAGCAACAGTCGAGGGCGACGGGGCTCCTGCAGGACTCCCGATCCGCTCCCCCCCCCATACACACATACACACACACATATATATATAACAGCGGTTAAGGGAGGAAAGGGAGCTGCCACACACACACACATATATAACATCGGTTAAGGAAGGAAAAGGAGCTGCCACGTGGTGCCATCCGGGCAATCATTGCCTAAATCGAACGATATAAAGGGGTCAAGCTCGGCTGAGCCGACTTCGACTCGAACTTTGAGACTAAGTTCGGTTCAGACTTAGCGACGACTCGGGGAATAAACACCACGTGGGCTGTCTATATGATAGTTAGGCCTCGTTGTTATGCCTCAGTGGCTGACAAGCGGGCCAAGACGCATGAAAAACTGACTAAGAAATAGATTTCCTTTTTTAGTCTTTTATCATTTTCTTATTTATTTAATTTTTGAATTATATTTCTAACTCATTTTAACTTCAAATAAATCCAAATCATTTCTAAATCAATTCAACAAAATCCTATTATATTCTAGGATATATAATTAGGTTTACTAAACATAATATAAGAGTTTTATATCAAAATATTTACTTACGACCCCGCAGTAATTCTCGAGAGGCCATTAGTAAATAGGTTAACCTAAAAATTTCAAAAAAAATCCAAAAAAAATCCAAAACAATGTTATCTAGTTATTAATTGCCTAAAGATTTCCAAAAAAACAAAATTTTTTAAATGTTATAAATAGGTATTTGAGACTATTTTTGGATTTCTTATGTTCGTATCTTGCCTAGTGTTATCGAGTTGTACTAGGCTCATGTGTGATATCCAGTTTTCCCAAAATAGAAATTCCCAATTTTAAGTTTCATTGGTCATTGGTGTAATAAAATGCGATATTTTGGGTAGTGAATGCTATAAACTATCTTCCTTAAAATATTTTTATTCTCAAAAATAAAACAAGACATATATATGTTCCAATACAAAAAGTGTAGAAAATTTTTGTATTGAACTTTGAAAGAAAAGAGAGAGTACAAGAGAATCTTAATACAAGAATACTAAGTACAAAAATATGGAGAAATATGAGCGATAGAGATTAACTCTGCATCCGACTTCTTTACTCCATTGACCATCCGATATGAAGATTTGCAGAAGCTTGCTAACTCTGGCTCACTGGCAGATTAGGCGAAGTTCTCTTTTGTGTATGCATGCGTCTCTATATATGGAAAGCACATATCCCTCTATTTATAGTCATTCATACTGGAAATGGCTATGCGTGCATAAGACAGAGAATGTACTATTTTCTGTCTTATGTTTCTAAAAACTGATGGTGCATACGCCTATTGGCAGAACGTTGGCTAAGTTGTACACACATGCCACGCTCAAGCTACCACATAGTCTCACTCACATGGGACGTGTTGAGTAACATGCGGCCACAAAGATGCACGATCTCCACGTAATGAGTAATATGTAGCTACGTTATGGACGTGGCTTCAAACATTTGTCGCATGTCTCCATAATGCTTTAGTATGTGTCACGTCCCAGCCCCAAAATACATAGGACCAGACCACATGATAATGGCCAGCTATGCATTCAAGTGAACTCCAGTCCAACTCGAATATGTATAAGTTGTACATATGATACCATAATCCATATATCTACTAGTAAGCATCCATAAGTCTATCTACAATATTATGAATTATGAGAGAAAATAACTATAGAATAATGATAAGAAGGCATCAACTAACGATACCTGAAAATTCTGAAAAAGTAACCCTTTAAAATCCTATGTCAGACCTCAGCATATACCTGAAAGAAAACCAGGTCATTAGTGGGACATAGCAAGATATATAATAGACATGCCAAAAGGAAGTATAGTAAATAACATGTGAAGGAGATAATATGTGATCCAGTAATAAACAGGTGATCCAGAAAATAATCAGGTGATCTAGTAAAACTACAATTAGGCAGACTATCTAGTATATATGAAATGCACTTGAAGACAACGTTCGACACAGGGGCTATCTATGGGTACTCGTGCATTGATGCTTCCCTCTGGGTGTCCGTCATGCAGCAACATCAAAGTGAATACTACTCATAGCCCCTACACCTAGTGACTATGTCACTCCCCGATCCTGGAATACGTATTTTAATACGTAAACCGATAAATTGTATTTACCTTGTATTTATACTATATTTATTATGCTGTCTTTCTTCATGCATTTCCCAAAAATATTCGACAAAATATTATTTCCTAATTTATTTTCTGCATTTGGGCCTACAGTTCTGGCTCATTTGGGTAACATATTCTTGGTTCACCAATGGTTCATCATGAACCCTTTGGTTCATCATGAACCCATGGGTCCAAGATCTATATATAACTCATTCTCTCTCCTCTCATTTACTTCCTCTCATTTATTTCCTCCACCAACCAAATATTTCTTCCATCAACCAAGGCAAGTACCAACTTGCTCAAGAGATGGATCCATAAATGTTGTTGATGTTTTCTTACAAAATTACTTGTCAAAATATGTTCTTCTCCTTATTCTATACTAGTTTAGAACTTGAAGTTTTCCATTTTGAAGCTTTAATTTTTGTAGATCTAGGTTTTAACCATTTTCGGATTTTCTTGGTTTTGATCTAGCAAACTTCATTATTTTCAAGTTTTGATGGTTCCATGTTGTAGAGAATTTTGTTCTACCCCATTTTGACCTAAGGAAGTTCCGATTTGGGCTCCGGATGAAGGTTTTGTGTAGTTGGGAGGCCATGGTTGCTTGGCTCCTCTTCTCGGACAAGTGGAGAAGAAGAGCAGTACTTGACCGCATGAATCCTCATGCGGCAAGTCTCTGGCCGCATGGCCTTTCCAGTCGCATGAGACTCGTTCGAGCTCAGCCGCATGGAAAGTCCTTCCTAGCCGCATAAGACTTGCTTGAGTACTTGACCGCATGAATCTTCATGCGACAAGTAATTGAGCCGCATAGCCTTGTTCAGACTCGGCCGCATGAGCCCCTGTTATCTTGAGTCGTATGGACTTCATGCGGCTATCTTTCAGCCGCATGAGTTCTTTTTGCACCCAGCCGCATATGCGCTACTGTTTTGGGCCGCATAAGGCCCATCCATCATCCAGCCGCATATGTATCGCCCATGCTCAGCCGCATAGGACTTCATCTGATCGCAGCTGCATACGCTGACACCCCTTCGTCCGCATGAACCCGCCTTTCCAGCCGCATGCGCCTTGGGGCTCCCTGAGCCGCATGAGCGTGTAGTCCCAGCCGCATGAACCAGTATTGACCCGGCCGCATGGACTCACTCCCCCTGAGCCGTATGGACTTTTGTGCCCTATATTGTTACCTTATTATTATTATTATTATTATATATATATATTATATGCCTATTTTATATCCTTACGCCTTTTGTCCCGAGCATGATATGAGCACTAATGTGACCCGGAGAACAAAGTGTTCCTACCTGATACATGTACCTGAATGTTCCAGTTCTTGTTCATGCTCGACAAATGACTCGTAACTCCACGTGGCGTATTTGCAATAATGCATTACACTAAGGAGGGTAGAACATGTTGACATACTGATTGACATGGATCCTCTTTGGGGTACTCGTACTAAAGTACGACTTTAGGAGGATAATCATGCAGGCCACAGTATGAAAATCCAAGATTTCACCTAGGGTTAAATTAGGCAACTAAATATACTAGATGCATGGGGAGGGCAAAATCCCGAGATCGTGTTACACCAGCCGCCTTGAGATATTGTCTTGACGCGCCGGCTGGTCTCCACGGATACTGTGTCATCTGCAACGAGTGGATGACTGTATCCGATTAATTCCTGCTACATATTATATGTTTTAGCAAGGTGGCCTTGCGAGGGACCTGTGCTCAATCATTCCTGTCTACGCGAACCCCTGGGTGGGCTAGCCTTGCTGGAAAGATACGATCTGAGAATTTCTACATAACGTGATGCGAGGATAACCTCGTCCCACTAGAAACTCGTAGACTTGATTGGCCGTGAAAATGACTTGCTTGTATCCTATTACCTTCCGTAAGTAACTGAGGGAAGCAGACTGTCATGGTACGTGATCCAACCCATGTTCTTGTTTGATTGTTGGGTTGGCTATCGTGCTATGATAGGCTGTGGACCGAAGTTATGAACGGAAGACTTATTCTGATTATGGAGTGCTACTTCTGTGAATGACTGAGGAACATGGTCTATCATGGTACATGATCCAACCCATGTTCTTGTTTGATTGTTGGGTTGGTTATTGTGCTGCGATAGGCTATCGACCGAAGTCACGATCAGGAGATTTTATTGTTTATACCTTTTAACTTATGTGAAAGTTATAGAGTGCGACACGTCCCGACTCCATGCGGCACCTTTTGTCCTTGTTTGGTTGTAAGGGTGCCATATGGGTTCGAGGATGTTGCGCTACCCTATAATAGTAACATATGTATTACTATTATCAATCATTCTATTAACTGGGTTTTTAGTCTTATCTCTTGTGCCCCTTTGGCGGTACTTGCTATTCGGGGCTGACCCCACTGGTTTTGTTTGGCCAGATCTCGTAGCAGAGCCAGAGGACACTATCTTCCTCCCTGACATCCATGGTGCATACTAGGAGCATGGCAGTTCGGGGACTCGAGTGGGTTTCTTCTCCACCACTCCTGCTTATACTTTTACGGCGTTTAGCCACCGGCACCTGTTAGCCGGATTACTTGATATTTTGTGTCAGTACATAATTGTAATTAAGCAGACTGCAGCTGTGTATAATTTTGTACTCCTGACTCTCTGAGATAGCTAAATTATAAAGCTAGTCTTTCATGATCATTTTGATGAAGCGTCAGGGACGCCTTACTGCTATATCTTTAATGTTCATTTAATTGTTGATTTGACTTAATTGATTGAGACATAGAACTCTGTGGGACCATAGGAGACTTGATTGTAGCATGTACCCCCTAGTCTCTCGACAACCACGATCGCCGTATGACGTTACGTACCTCATATGGAGTAGCTGGCCTAGTCCGTCCCCGTATTTCGGTACTGGGGCGTGACAGACTATCCTCTCCAGCCAATAATATTGTCCGCATCACATCCACGACACGTCCAGCCCGACTCTAACAAATGATAAGTCCACGAATCCGGTTATACGTAGGATATAATCATCAAGTAAATGTCCAGATATCATAAATGTGTCACATATATGCCATACAGTGTGAATCCATGAATTATGTCTAAATGTCAGCATGTATAATCATGATAGTATACTAATAAGGAATAGAAAAATCATACACAATATATCCAGTGTGATCGACTGATAAAAAATATAAGCATGTAAATACTGTAAATCAAGTGGCAATGTATACTTGCTTGGAGTTTGTCTAATCTGTGCTGAGACTGAGATACCAAAAGTCTAGTCCAAGCCAAACCACGAGCTAATGTTTGGTTCAGCTCTCCAAAATCTACCAGAGTCCAACAACAACCAATAATAACCAACCATTATATACATACACATATAAATAGAAACAAGTCCTTTTTAGGGTTTGTTTTGAAACTAGTTTCTGTTAGCCCAATGATTACATCATGTTTTTGAGTATGGCTAATCAATTAAGTTTAACATAATGATGTCACTAATATTCATATACTCACTATCATGTTGCTACTTAAACTTAGCATTGTCCTAATTGTTCTATATCATATTGTCATGCTTGTATCGTACTGCAAATATTGTTTTGCTCGCCTAACATGTATTTGTAGACATGCAGTAAGCATGATCAAACATGATCAAACAGGACATATGCAATAAAGAATTAATGATGGACCAAAGACGGCGTAATACAAAAAGATTTCTCTAAACCGCCTAGCGACCTATCCGGGGCCTCGTATCGGGAGTTCCGCTACCCAGTCAGCGGACAGGGGTCGAGGGGGCAGCACCCCCCGTCGGGGGTTCGGGGGCGAAGCCCCCGAAAGGTATTCAGATTTTTAGATCTGTTTATCTTTGGACGACTGCTGTCAAGGAAAATGCATCTTCATGTATGTTCAAATATCAGAAGAAAGGCGTCATCAAAGGGCTCTTGGTTTTTCTATTTGTTCCAAGTCTGTAATCTTCAATTTATTGAGTCTAGGAGAATGTGTACGTTGAGTCGCACTATGTGTCACGACCCGTACCCGCTTTTTTGGATACGAGACGTGTCCAAGCCAGCCTACGCCGCAGAGTCGACGGTAGAACGCTGTCAAGCCCGCAAGAAATAAATGCTCAAAATAAACTTTATTACTTATTCATATTTCTAAATTTGATTACAACCTTTATAATATTTATAATTAATGAAATTATAAAGTTCTCACAATTGATGAAAATGACACAACTGCTATCTATTTCTAGGTTGACTCAACATACCCAAGCCTTTCTAATGCTAAGAGTGGTCGCGGCTAAACCTGAAAAATGTTGGTTTTCAGTCAGGATGGAACGAGTACAATCTCACAACAGAATCAATAAATGACGAAATCCATAAATCTGTAATAATACTGAGATACATGATAAGGGGTAAACAGAGAATCATGATAGGAAACATGCGAGCAAAGCAGAAAGACATGGTACACAAGACAAGCAATGACAAGAAACTGTAATACAACAAGACTATATCTAACAAGTGATTTGAAATACACTTTCGACATGTAAACGGCTAGGGGTAAATCCGGCACCCCGCACGTAAGTTGTGCGACTGCTATCAGGCAAGAATAGACATTTTGGGGATATTTCTGGGTATATTTACATGTCTACTAATGTACTTTTCCGTCCGGCTAGTACCCATGGATTCAAACAGGTCACGAACACGAAAATATATTGGTCACGAACAACATGCAAAAATCTATAACTACTATCTCGTGTGACAAGCGTGTCAAGAATCAACATGATATTAATGTAAACATTATTAAATACAAGAAGTATAGAGATAATCAAATACGAAAACTATCAGAGAAGTACTCGCATGAATCCTTGCACAAACCGTAGTCACAAGTCGAGGACGAGGGAGTTGCCAATCTAGATGCTATCAACCTATAACACATATTGCACCATGAACCGTGCACGAAAGCCACAAATCAATTCTAATGTTCTAGTTCTAAATTCATAGAATAGTGGCTAGTTGGGTTACTAATCTAATAATAATTAATTCTGGAGTAAATTATTTAAAAACATCTTTTAACCTAACAATAATCTAAATATAATCTAAACATGCAAGTTTGGCCATCAAAAGTCATGTTTCCAATTTTGGAAACTATGACACGCAAATCAAGGCGTGCCATTGACTATTTAGTCAATGCTGTGAACTCTAGATTTTGAAAGTGCACCTTGGTAGATTTTAGTGCCACGAGTGCGTCGGAATCAACCGTGCCGAAAAATCACATTTTGGTCAAAAGATATCGTCGTTATGGCTAATCGTGACCAAAACGGTGATCAAACGATCAATTCTGAGTTCAATAGAATAACTAAAATACTAGATGAATGAAATAATTTCTGGAAAAATTATATGTCGTAGATCTCTGTGTTAGCTTTCCGAAACATCAAACGGTTCGTGATTTTGATTTTTGGTTCTCCCGAAATCTTGAAAACACTGAAACGTGTCAAGTTTCGGACAACCGACACTCTACGAATTTTTCAGAAATTTGGGAATAATATCTACGAAAATAAATTACATATTCAGAAAGCTTACCTCGATATGAATTCAACAAAAAATGGCGCACAAAAAGCACGTCGGGGTTGGCGGGAATCGCTTCGGGAAGTCGAAAACCCTAGATGAGTTCTCCCACAAAAGGCTGCTGGAATTTAATTAGGGTGGGCGAATATAATAATAATATATATATATAGGAGAGAGAGAGGCGGTCAATGTAGCAGTTGGCGCCGTCAGGTGGGCCCCCTGGGTGGATTTCTGGGTATTTATTTATTTAATTCAGAAAATTATTTAAAAAATATTTTAAGTCCAAATAAATCAAAATAAATTACAAAAAAATTCTAGAAAATTCTAGAAAATATTTCTAAGTGTCTAGAATCTAAATAAAATATTTTAACACAAAATATCATCGTGTGACCTCACAGTAAATTCTCAAAGCCTATAAAATATAATTTCTATAGATTTTATTTATATAAAAATTTCCAAAAATTCTAAAAAAACCAAAAAAATTCTAAAATATTCTAGAATTTTTTTAGTCATTTAGAGCCCAAATAAAAATATTTGGCCTATAAATACCCCCGTATGACCTTACAGTAAATCCTGAAAGTCCTTAAAATAATAAAACTTTAAATATTAAATACCTAAAAATATCTAAAAATTGTAGAAAAATATAAAATAGCTAAATAATACATATATAAGCTATCTAGAGGTCATATGACCTTAATATGGTCATAGCCCACCTACAAGCTTTGGCATGACTCCCAATGACCATAAAATTAATCATAAACAAATATAATTAAAAAAATTAAAAATTTGGAAAGTGGGCTTACACTGTGTCATCTCAACCCCTAGACATATCTCTCCAAACTCTACTATACAAACAGACCAATTCCTGAACCAAACCAAACCACCATAGCCCATTGTGAACTTCTGTCCCAAGGGAGACAGAGTTCGGGCCGAACTCTGCCCCCTGATTTTCAACACCCTAATTTTTAGAGCATGCTTGATACAAGCTGTCCAACGTTCAAAAATTTGAATTCTTGGGACAGAATTTAGGTCGAACTTTGCCTCCCCAGAGTAGTATAAATAGAGCTTGAATTATCTTATTTCATATAATCTCTTACCTTCAAATATTCAAGACTTCTAAGCTCTACTACTCCAAGCCTCATTCTTCCATATCTCCTAAGCCACAACTCTCCTTAGCCCAAAGTGCTCAGTGCGATATCAGTTAGAAGTTGTGTAGCTTCCCTTCCCGGATTTTTTTGAAATATATTTTTTTATTTCATTTATTTGATTTAAATGGTAATTTTTAGATTTTTATAAATAATTATTTAGTTAATTATTACGGTAGATGATTTTTGCCATGGTTGAGATTTGGAGTACAAGACAACTAGGAATCATGGCACGGGCAGTGCAGTAGTATATTTTGACTAGTGTTTAGCCATGGTAGAGGAGTGCCAAGCTATTGGTGCGTCCTAACTAGAAAAACCAGGCTAAGTTATGACATGACCTTTATAAATAGTTAATTATTTATTATTAATATTATTTGACGTTGAGTGACCCAGTTGAATCAAATTTGCCAGGCTGGCCCCAAAACCAAGCCCAAGCCCAGGAAGGCATGTAGTGGGACTAATTACGACCTTGTAGACATATTTGGTAAGTGCAAATATTTTGTATATATATTTTTAGGAATTGACAATTATTTTCTAAATATTTGTAATGGGTAGATTATAGGTATTATTATTGTTAAATAATGTTTTACAAAATTTGTATGATCTTCGGGAGCCAGATAAGTAGTGTGCTTGTTTTATCCATCAAAACGATTATTGGACTATTTTAATTGTTATTAGGATTATTATTATCATTAATATTATTTTGTTGTTATTATTTGATAATGATTTATATTTATTAAATCTTTTATTGTATAAATGATATGTATAAATATTATATATGTGAGTATGTATATATAACTATATATTGTAAACGTGTGTATGTGTATATAAATATATATTGTAAGTGTGTGTATATGTATCTATATATAAATATATATATGAATATATAAGTATGTATGTATAAATAATGAATATATATATATACGGATGTGTATATATGTATAAAAAAAATATATATTATATATGTATATATATATATATATATATATATATATATATATATATATATATATATATATATATATAAAAATATATATATATATATATATATATATATATATATATATATATATATATATATATATATATATATATATATATAGATGTGACTGTATATATAAAATATAAATATGAATATGTGTGTATATATATACATGTATAATTGTATATAGATATTTATATATATATATATATATATATATATATATATATATATATATATATATATATATATATATATATATATATATATATATATATATACAAAAGAATAGATAGAAAAAGAAAAGGAAGAAATAATACAAATCCATCCCTTAGGCCCCAGACCGAGCCCACACGACCCGACTAACACACCCGGCCCAGAAAATTCCAAACCGAGAGCTTAAACTCTCTGAATAGATACCATCGGCCAGCACCCGAGCGTATATATGAAGAGAAGAAAGCAAGTCTCATAGAAACCCTAGTGCCGAACCACCGCGCAACCACCCCTCCTCCCCTGGGCGACCTACCCGCGCCACTCGCCATCAGCGTCGACACCACACTGACCGAGAACAGCCGCCCGAACCCAGGTGTGCGCGCGGAGACGACAGCATCATATGCACGCAAGGTATGACTTCGTCGTATTATTTCTTCGCGCATACTCGATGATTTTTAATTCCGTAAAATCGTATGGACAGCCCATATAACCCTCTAGAAACCCATATAGCTAGTTTGTATCGAGTCGATCCGGATTCAAAGAGAGATCGACTCGAAAACTACGAAAACTCTGTTCAAAAACAGAGTTTATAACGCACATCTCACGCAACTTGGAAGCCGGATTTCGATCTGTGCTTTAATAGTTTTCAGAAACTAATTGAACACAATTAATGTTAACATAACCAAGATCAAAACGCAACTTTCAGTTCTGTTTTTCGATGTGTGTGCATGAATTAAAGCGTTGACGAAGTTTACCGAAAAACTGTTTTCAAAACTAGGAAAACTCATCCACACGACGTGCGTCCCGCCATTCCGGACGACGTGGTCGCGAACCGAAAGCATCGAAAGCTGTGTAACGGCTTCGTGGACGTGTGGGCTTTGACGGAATTCAATTTGGTCGCGTGTGCGCGACGAATTTGATGCGTATCCGTCAAAATTCACCGTATCGGCCTTTGTGCAAGTTTTCAAATTACTTTGTGCACGCTCGTCAGATCGAGATGAAACTTGTGCCATCAGGACCGTATCGGTTTTCTGGTCCTGTATGCCAAGTTTGGTCCGATTCTGAGACAGTTGAGAAAATTACCGTTTCGTGGGCCCCACGGTCCGACTCAACGTGCGATTTTGTGCACGGCCCGCCGGAATCCAACTTTGGACATACGGTTGGGTTTGTATCGAAAAATCGGATTCGTAGACATGTAGTTTGACGACTTTAGAGACTATTGACTCTGGCACGCTTTTCGGTACAAAGCGGGTCCAACGGCGGACACCGTTTTTGTCCAAAATTACCGTTTTGCTCCTGTGTCCAGAATTGGACTTAAGGACAGGCAATCCTAGCTAATTTGACTATTCTGAGAATGTTGGTAATGTTTATTTCAGCTTTCAGAGACAGTTGTGATGACTTGGACTTTCTGACTTATTGATTGGAGTTACATTGTTGGTTCTTCGTACAACCCCCAGGCAAGTATACCTTGCCTTTCTACACAGCTTTATTTACATGCACTGTCTTTATTTATTATCTATTTTTCTCATATTATTGATATGTATCTTTCATATCCTGTTCATATATTGGTACCATTGATTTGTAGAAAGTGTTCACAGTTAGCCTTGTGTCTTATTGGTCGTGCCTTGATTGAGTCGTGCCTTCGTGTCTTGAACCTTGAAGCTAACCTGTGAGTCCACAATAGGGACGAGGGTTAGTAGTTATTGGTCCACGCCTGCGAGTCCACACTAGGGACGAGGGTGATGCTAGCCTGCGAGTCCACACTAGGGACGAGGGTTAGTAGTAGATGCTAGCCTGCGAGTCCACATTAGGGACGAGGGTTAGTAGTATAGGGTTTACACCTGCGAGTCCACACTAGGGACGAAGGTGATGCTAGCCTGCAAGTCCACACTAGGGATGAGGGTTAGTAGTAGATGCTAGCCTAGGAGTCCACACTAGGGACGAGGATTAGCAGTATAGGGTTTACGCCTGCGAGTCCACACTAGGGACGAGGGTGATGCTAATCTGCGAGTCCACACTAGGGACGAGGATTAGTAGTTGTTCAAACCTGCGAGTCCATACTAGGGACGAGGGTTTGAGTATTCGTTTCGGTTATCCGTTGACATCTTGACATAAGTTCTCTAGTCCTTGTTCAACAGTTCATTTTCGTATAGACAGTGTATAGATTCGTGCTTATTTATTACTCAGTTTTACTTGTTTATTCTGTATTTTTCTCCATGCATAATAAACTGTTAGAAAGGCTCGTTTTTATGTATCTTGCTAGACCTCTGAGGACCTGATGATCTCTTCAGGTTTAGCGACTATATGGAGTTAGTTAGCAGAGCAGGATGATAGAGGATTGCGATGTATGATACAGGTATTTGTTTGTGTTATTTTTTTATTATCTTCTCGTGCTTTATATTCCATACCATGATATACTCTGCTTATTTATAGGCTCATATCATATCATTCTTAGAGTCTAATCGAACAATATGCTAATGGGCTGCAGACCATGACCCATACTTGTTCATTCTTGTTTATATGATTCATGTGGATTGAGATATAGTTTAGATTAGATATGATACCCATGACCTTGACAGCTTATACGTACTCGAGTCTGGCTGGAGTCCGCTCGATACGTAGCTGGCTTGCTCACGAACTTGCGTCCGAAAACTGCGTGCGGGTCGTGACAAGTTTTTTTGGTGGCCCATGCAGGTCAGAGCATATCGTATCGGTTACGTAACTGTACTGATACGAGCCTGCGACTTTGACTAAACCTTAGAAATCTCAATCCACTCTGCCTTGAAAACTCTCCTAGAAATTCTATACGTCCTTGAAAACTCCATAATTGCTCTCGATTATACTTTCTTGCTTTCCGTACCATTGATTCTCGTCCCTTTTATTTTGAAGTGACGAACTATCGTGCTGTCTAGAATCTCTCAGAAATCCTTAAACTATAGTATAATATTGCATGATTATTGAGTTTGGGTTGTTTATAGATATGAGGGATTAGAGATGCCATACGCCCTAGATATATGTTGGTAGACTTGTTGGCAACTAGTTAGAAGACTAGTGACCGTATTTTAAGGAGTAGTGGGACCAAAGGTGGGTAGAAGCCCTCGAGACTTCGTAGCTACAAAATGATTAGGAGGAGGATATAAACTATTTTCGAGGAATTAATTTGAGAAGATTAAGGTGATAGTAGACTTTGAATTTTACGGGATAGTCATGAATTAGAATTTCGAGGACGAAATTATTTTTAAGGTGGGTAGATTTACAGCTTCCATTCCCAGATTTTTTTGAAATATATATTTTTATTTTATTTATTTGATTTAAATGGTAATTTTTAGATTTTTATAAATAATTATTTAGTTAATTATTACGGTAGATGATTTTTGCCATGGTTGAGATTTGGAGTACAAGACAACTAGGAATCATGGCACGGGCAGTGCAGTAGCATGTTTTGACTAGTGTTTAGCCATGGTAGAGGAGTGTCAAGCCATCGGTGCGTCCTAACTAGGAAAACCAGGCTAAGTTGTGACATGACCTTTATAAATAGTTAATTATTTATTATTAATATTATTTGACGTTGAGTGACCCAGTTGAATCAAATTTGCCAGGCTGGACCCAAAACCAAGCCCAAGCCCAGGTAGGCATGTAGTGGGACCAATTACGACCTTGTAGACATATTTGGTAAGTGCAAATATTTTGTATATATATTTTTAGGAATTGACAATTATTTTCTAAATATTTGTAATGGGTAGATTATAGGTATTATTATTGTTAAATAATGTTTTACAAAATTTGTATGATCTTCGGGAGCCAGATAAGTAGTGTGCTTGTTTTATCCATCAAAACGATTATTGGACTATTTTAATTGTTATTAGGATTATTATTATCATTAATATTATTTTGTTGTTATTATTTGATAATGATTTATATTTATTAAATCTTTTATTGTATAAATGATATGTATAAATATTATATATGTGAGTATGTATATATAACTATATATTGTAAACGTGTGTATGTGTATATAAATATATATTGTAAGTGTGTGTATATGTATCTATATATAAATATATATATGAATATATAAGTATGTATGTATAAATAATGAATATATATATACAGATGTGTATATATGTATAAAAATATATATATTATATGTATTGATATATATATATATATAGATGTGACTGTATATATAAAATATAAACATGAATATGTGTGTATATATATACATGTATAATTGTATATATATATATATATATATATATATATATATATATATATATATATATATATATATATACAAAAGAATAGATAGAAAAAGAAAAGGAAGAAATAATACAAATCCATCCCTTAGACCCCAGACCGAGCCCACACGACCCGACTAACACACCCGGCCCAGAAAATTCCAAACCGAGAGCTTAAACTCTCTGAATAGATACCATCGGCCAGCACCCGAGCGTATATACGAAGAGAAGAAAGCAAGTCTCATAGAAACCCTAGCGCCGAACCACCGCGCAACCACCCCTCCTCCCCTGGGCGACCTACCCGCGCCACTCGTCGCCGGCGTCGACACCACACCGACCGAGAACAGCCGCCCGAACCCAGGCGTGCGCGCGGAGACGACAGCATCATATGCGCGCAAGGTATGACTTCATCGTATTATTTCTTCGCGCATACTCGATGATTTTTAATTCCTTAAAATCATATGGACATCCCATATAACCCTCTAGAAACCCATATAGCTGGTTTGTATCGAGTCGATCCGGATTCAAAGAGAGATCGACTCGAAAACTACGAAAACTCTGTTCAAAAAACAGAGTTTATAACGCACATCGCACGCAACTTGGAAGCCGGATTTTGATCTGTGCTTTAATAGTTTTCAGAAACTAATTGAACACAATTAATGTTAACATAACCAAGATCAAAACGCAACTTTCAGTTCTGTTTTTCGATGTGTGTGCATGAATTAAAGCGTTGACGAAGTTTACCGAAAAACTGTTTTCAAAACTAGGAAAACTCATCCACACGACGTGCGTCCCGCCATTCCGGACGACGTGGTCACGAACCGAAAGCATCGAAAGCTGCGTAACGGCTTCGTGGACGTATAGGCTTTGACGGAATTCAATTTGGTCACGTGTGCGCGACGAATTTGATGCGTATCCGTCGAAATTCACCGTATCGGCCTCTGTACAAGTTTTCCAATTACTTTGTGCATGCTCGTCAGATCGAGACGAAACTTATGCCATCAAGATCGTATCATTTTTCTGGTCCTGTATGCCAAGTTTGGTCCGATTCTGAGACAGTTGAGAAAATCACCGTTTCATGGGCCCCACGGTCCGACTCAACGGGCGATTTTGTGCACGGCCCGTCGGTATCCAACTTTGGACATACGGTTGGGTTCGTATCGGAAAATCAGATCCGTAGACATGTAGTTTGACAACTTTAGAGACCATTGACTCTGGCACGCTTTTCGGTACAAAGCGGGTCCAACGACGGATACCGTTTTTGTCCAAAATTACCGTTTTGCCCCTGTGTCCAGAATTGGACTTAAGGACAGACAATCCTAGCTAATTTGACTATTCTGAGAACGTTGGTAATGTTTATTTCAGCTTTCGGAGACAGTTGTGATGACTTGGACTTTCTGACTTATTGATTGGAGTTACATTGTTGGTTCTTCGTGCAACCCCCAGGCAAGTATACCTTGCCTTTCTACACAGCTTTATTTATATGCACTGTCTTTATTTATTATCCAGTTTTCTCATATTATTGATATGTATCTTTCATATCCTGTTCATATATTGGTACCATTGATTTGTAGACCGTGTTCACAGTTAGCCTTGTGTCTTATTGGTCGTGCCTTGATTGAGTCGTGCCTTCGTGTCTTGAACCTTGAAGCTAACCTGTGAGTCCACAATAGGGACGAGGGTTAGTAGTTATTGGTCCACGCATGCGAGTCCATACTAGGGACGAGGGTGATGCTAGCCTGCGAGTCCACACTAGGGACGAGGGTTAGTAGTAGATGCTAGCCTGCGAGTCCACATTAGGGACGAGGGTTAGTAGTATAGGGTTTACGCCTGCGAGTCCACACTAGGGACGAGGGTGATGCTAGCCTGCGAGTCCACACTAGGGACGAGGGTTAGTAGTAGATGCTAGCCTGCGAGTCCACACTAGGGACGAGGGTTAGCAGTATAGGGTTTACGCATGCGAGTCCACACTAGGAAGGAGGGTGATGCTAATCTGCGAGTCCACACTAGGGACGAGGATTAGTAGTTGTTCAAACCTGCGAGTCCACACTAGGGACGAGGGTTTGAGTATTCGTTTCGGTTATCCGTTGACATCTTGACATGAGTTCTCTAGTCCTTGTTCAGCAGTTCATTTTCGTGTAGACAGTGTATAGATTCGTGCTTATTCATTACTCACTTTTACTTGTTTATTCTATATTTTTCTCCATGCATAATAAACTGTTAGAAAGGCTCATTTCTATGTATCTTACTAGTCCTCTGAGGACCTGATGATCTCTTCAGGTTTAGCGACTACATGGAGTTAGTTAGCAGAGCAGGATGATAGAGGATTACGATGTATGATACAGGTATTTGTTTGTGTTATTTTTTTATTATCTTCTCGTGCTTTATATTCCATACCATGATATACTCTGCTTATTTATAGGCTCATATCATTCTTAGAGTCTAATCGAACAATATGCTAATGGGCTGCAGACCATGACCCATACTTGTTCATTCTTGTTTATATGATTCATGTGGATTGAGATAGTTTAGATTAGATATGATACCCATGACCTTGACAGCTTATACGTACTCGAGTCGGGCTGGAGTCCGCTCGATACGTAGCTGGCTTGCTCACGAACTCGCGTCCGAAAATCGGGTGCGGGTCGTGACAAGTTGTTTGCAAGAGAGAAAGAAAAGTCACTTGGAAAATTCCAACTTTTTTTTTCCGCTAAGTTGAAGTGTTCGAGCGCTTCGATTTGAAAGCTCGTGTTTTGTAAAGAAGTTTGCGTGCTCTTCGGACTAAAGGCATGGCGTGTACGTTATTTCACAAATAGTAGATTTCAATCCTGAGCGAGAGTTCTCAGGCCTGGATTAGTCCTCCACGAGAAAAACCAGGTTAAAACTACTGTGTTTGCGTATGCTTTTCTGATCTCTTTTATTTCTGCATTAATACTCTGATTAATTATTCTGTTGGTGAAAGAGTTAATTTTTATTTGGCTATTATCGACACAAACTCTATTCACCCCCCCTCTAGAGTTGCCTACACGTACTTCAGTTTCCTTGTATAATTTTGAAAACTCTATTATGGTTATCTTTATAACTCTCAAAATAGTAATATTGGTTATAACTCCCATAGTAAATATCTAGCCATATATATATATATATATATATATATATATATATATATATATATATATATATATATATATATATATATATATATATATATATATATATATATATATATATATATATATATATATATATATATATATATTTTTTTTTTTTTTTTTCATATATATATATATATATATATATATATCACGATCTGCACCTGCTTTTCGGATATGAGACATGTCCAAGTCAGCCTACGCTGCAGAGTCGGCGGTAGAACGCTGCCAGCCTACGCTGCGGAGTCGGCGGTAGAACGCTGTCACGGCCATGATGCTCAAAATCATAAAATAATACATTTATTGCTCATTCATATTTCTAAGTTTATTATAACATTTACAACATTTATATTTAAAGAAATACAAAGTTTTACAATTGATGAAAATGATACAACTGCTATCTATTTCTAGGTTTTTGTTTGCATGTATACCCGTATCTCCCATGCTAAGTGAAGCCGCGGTTAACCTGAAAAATATTGGTTTCTAGTTAGGAATGGAACAAGCACACAAACCGACGGCAGTACGAAAACACAATAGAATTTACAAGACATGAAAATAACATATGAGAGATGAAAACTGGAAAGTAACTGATGACATGACAAGTGGTGAAGAAGACAAGGTAAACAAATAAAATACAACTATCTATGTGATTTGAAATATCCGTTTCGACATGTGAACGGCTAGGGGGTAAATCCGGCACCCTGTACGTGTCGTGTGCAGCTGCTATTCTCCACGAAAGACACGGAGGATAGTTCTGGGTAGTCCACATGTCTATTAAGATATTTTACCTCCCGACTACTCCTTATGACGAGCGTGTCAACAAGCAACAAGACATATGTATAAACATGAAATGTATATACTACTATAAATCGAAAAGCAATCAGAAAGTGTACTTGTCTGAGGTCCTGTGCTGGTGAAATTGATAATACTATACCACTCAAAAAGCCACCAGTCAACACATGCAAAAAGTCTCCGGATGCTGAAACAAAAAGTACCAACGTTTTCAGAATAGTCAAATTAGCTAGAATTGTACGTCCTTAAGTCCAATTCTGGACACAGAAGCAAAACGATAAATTTCGAATCAAAACGGTGTCCGCCGTTGGACCCGCTTTGCATCGAAAAGCGTGCCAGAGTCAATGGTCTCTAAAGTCGTCAAACTATATGTCAACAGGTTCGGTTTTTCGATACGAACCCAGCCGTATGTCCAAAATTGGATTCCGGCGGGCCGTGCACCAAATCGCCCTTTGAGTCCATAATGGCCTGTTAGCCTAGGGTTGATAGGGAGCCCAAAATCGCAAGAACATATGAAGAATAATTAGTCACGATTAGTATTAATCTGAGAAAGAAAAATATTTATATATTTATTTAGAAAACTATTATTACGATATTTGCAGATAATATTTTATTAGTTAAAAATACTTTAGACAATAAGCAACCTAGAAAATATTCTAGGGAAAAGATTTATAAGGTCAAAACCCCAAAATACTAGATGTTTGGTTTACTGTAGTTTATTATATGAACACTATTGGATTTGAACCCAATATATTTTATTTAGAAGCCTAAAAATAACCCTTTTAACCAAAGGACTACTTTTAGCGTTTTGTAGTAGTAAACCCCAAAGTAAATATAATATAATCCATTATAAATACCCAAACCATTTCTGATATACTTGAAAACTATTTTTAGTTCATATATTAAAATAATAAATTTTAATAAATTAATGGCAACCATAGCAATACTAATAACCATATCAATTAGATTAATATACTGATGTAATAAAATAATAATATTAGTAATTAATGTACAGTACATATATGTATGTTATAACATTACTAAACAAATGTACACCGTGCCACATCATGAGTTTGCTATTGATTACTACACCATGTATAAAATAATAGTAAAGCAAAAATTAAGTTAATCAAGAATGTTCCTCCTTCCTTTGTTTCTAGTAAAGAGGAAAGGAAGAACATAAACTAATTAATACGTACAGAGTGGAAAGAGAGAGAGAGTGAGAGAGAGATTCAATTCAGAGAAAGAGAGGGGAGAAAAGAAATTGAGAGAGAGAGGGGAAGGAGGAAGGGGAGAAGCTCTCACCTAGTCGTCGACGACTGGCCTCGCCTGTCAGTGGCAAGGCGTAGCGCTCTGGCGTCCGGCGGCTTCACGGAGGAAGCGACTGGTCGGTGGTGGCGGTGATTACTCGCGACGAAACAGAACCGTGTGTGCCGGTCGGGCACGGCGAGATCGGAGGATCCGGCGGTCGACGTGATGGTCCCCCCAAGGCGGCGGAGTCCCGACGCACGGCGCTGGCATCATCACGGAAGGCGGCTCCCCAAAGTCGGAGGCGGCCAGGAGAGGGTTCTCGCGAGGGAGACTCGCCGAATCTTAGGCGGCGGCTCGCAGGCGCGTGCGGGACGCGTCGATCTCGATGGAGGGGCGACCACAACCGACGCCTAGAGCGAGCTCGGGGCGGAGGCGACCTGTGGCCGGTGCTGGACGTGGGATCGACGGTCGGCGCACCAGAACGAGTGTGGTGGTGCATCTCCGGGCTGGGGACGGGGATCGACCATCCGGGCGGCGCTCCGGGAAGGAGCTGTTGCGAGAGACGCGGCCACGACGGACGGAGAGATGGTCCATGGAGTACGGCCCAAGGAGCGGATCGTCGGTTGGTGGACGCTGCTAGAGGGGAGTTGACGGAAAGACGACACGGAGGCTGTGCGTAGTTCGCCCGCGGAGCGCCGATGAACGGGTGGTTCCGGTCTGGCTCACGATTCAGAGACGGCCGGAGGAGTCTCGGTCACACAACGCTGCTCAATGCCGGGCTGTCTGCGCTAGGAGGCGGCTGATACGGCGGCATGGCCAGGAAGTGCAACATCGCATAGGCAAAGCCGGAGGTGGCTCTGTTTTGGTGGACGGAGGACTCGTCAGCTGCTGGGTTCGGTGATGGGATTTGGTTTGCATCTTGTAACTCTGTGGAATAAGATGGGTTGGACACGAACGTACGGATCCGGACACGGCTGACACGATAATTTCTGTGGTGGACACAGACACTTGGGCACGGAATTTGTGGTGGCTTTTCTGATGGTTGTGTCTCGATGGTGATGGTTTGTTCTGTGTGATGGGGGCATAGATGGTGATAGGGCTTGGTTGCTGGTGGTGGTGTTGTTTGATGGTGGTGACGACAATGGTGACCGATGGGGTACAATGGTGATGGTCGCGGCTTGATATCGGGAGGTCGGGACAGAGCTCTCGTCGGGGAGAAGTAGAGACGGAGGGGGTTTATTTTGTATTGGTTGTACTAGCGATGGCTTCGGGAGAGGAGAGATGAGATGGGAGCGGCATATGCACGTAGGCAGCCAAACATATAGAGAGGGGATAACCGCTAGGATATGATCTATTTGACAATTCTTACCGATTAAAGATAGTAATGGAAAGAGCTTAAATTAAATTAATCAAATCTAGTTAACTATCATGATTATTAAAAGTATTGTTTGAGTCCGAGCTCTCTAGCCTAGTGGTATTAGAGCGGACACCCGGAGGGACCGGCAAGGTTCGAGTCCTCCAATTGTGTGTGTGTGTGAGATTTCAAAAAAAAAATAAAAATAAAAATAAAAAAATAAAAAGTATTGTTTGATATCATTTAAATAGTTTAAGCAATATTTCCATAAATAGAATAATATATTTATTGGTCAAAACTATAATTGATACAACTAAATAATCGAATTCTACTACTTCGATCACGACAATAATAATTAAAATACCCAATATTGTCACCTAATATTTTGAAAAGTAGATTTCAAATAATAAAAGATAATTGATCAAATAGTATAGACATATAAATTTATTTAAAGGATTTAGACGAATTCTTTTGTCGTTCAAAATAGGATTTCAAATAAACAATTATTTTTCTATCCTGATATAAAATAAAATATTTGATAATATATATTACTTTAAATCATGTACATGACAATCTTGATCCGATAATGTGTTATACTAATAATTTAAAATATTTCTAAATTTATCCAAGTAAAGATGTAATAGTATTTGATACTAGAATTATTCAAAATATATCGAGATAATAGTTTAACGAAATTCTTCTTATTGATCAAAATAAATATGCTTTTCAAATCACTTTCGAGTCCCTAGTTTTGTGAGTCCAAAATATAACATCTTTATGACGCCGATAATAGTAATCCAGGACAAAATATTTTTATTACAAGCATTAGTACTTACAAACCATTTTATTTTAAAACTAGTTTTTGGTAGCCGAAATAATCTTAAATTATCGTTCACAAGGTATCGACGAAAGTTACCCTACAAAAACAAAATAAAAATTTTGAAAATTTCGGGAAGAGGAGTTACAAATCTACCCACCTTAGAAATAAATTTGTCCTCGAATTTAAGGCTTACCAAGATAGATGGACTTGATTGATCAGCGAAAAGTATGGTAAGATTATGATAACGAAAATATTGAGTAATAGATGAAAAGAAGAGGTAAGAAAGAAAATGCTCATAATAAATTTTTTTTTTATAATGAAAGCATTAACCGCTAAGGTGGTAATTGAAGGGTAAATAGGTATGGTTTGGTATTAGAACCTTTGGCTACGGTCTTGAAATATGCTCTAATTGTTTTGAAAATTTCGATAAAAGTTAAAAATACCCTCAAGGACAATTCATCAATCAAAGGCTCTACCCACCTTAGAAAAATTGGTAATCGAAGTTTCAAAGGATGTAGTTAGGCACAATTTAAAAACATAATCAAGAAATAATATGATCAATGGTCAAATTGGCGTTAGATCGTGAATGGAATCAAACTTTTAAGAAAAGATACCAAATTGCAATATTAAAGTATAGTCAACATGGCCTGGTTATCATGGTCAAGGACATAATCGAAATAGGGTTAATTAAACAAGAAAAGTCGTTAGGCACGCATAACCACTATTGGATTTGTATGGTCATGGTCGGCATTCAAAATCTAAACTTGGTTAAATCACTTAGATAAACTAAGATGCAATCACGATCGAGGTTAATCATGCAAGTCATCCAAGCATGATTAAAATTTGGCACGCGCATGAGTATGATCGAAATAGCCATGATCACAATGGAATAAAATCTAAGCACTAATAATAGAGTTTGAAATGTAGGCATGACTATAGTCAAAATAGTTTAATCATGAGCAAACCTGTTTAGGAAAAAAAATTTGTTTGACACGATTAACTCGCTTAAATGTTTAGGCAAGATTATTTAAGCACGATCGCAGACTCGGAATCTAGAAAATATGCGGGTGGACATGATCGAAATTCAATCAAATGGTCTGGTTGCAATTAAAAGTCGTTAAGGATGATCCAAATCGAAATCGTGTTTAGCACGATCAATTTGGTAGGCATGATTATAGAATCAAACCTAGGAAATGATACGAATTTGACTCGATCAAATTATAATAAAAGGAGTCTAGTCATGATCGAAATTGTTCAAGGATGACCAAATCCAAAATCGTTTCGATGTGCTTAAAATATTTATCCACAATTATATAGGCACGAGTTTAGGATCAAAATCTAGATAAGTTTAGGAATCCAGTCGAAACTACATTAAAAGATGACAACCTGAAAAATAGAAGGATAAGAAGGAAGGGAGAATTTTCGGTTTATTGAGAAGATTGTGACTAGGAATAAGCACAAATCAATTTGAAAACTTAATAGCTATATGCCAATAAGACGTAGTCCTTATGGTATTCGAAACTCGTAAACATAATCAAAGTCATTTTACCAAGAATTTATACCTCGTCAGTGTACAGCTAGCTGCATTAAACCCTTGATTCCACAACTCAAGTTATGTTGTGGTAACGAATACCCTATCAACTCTATCTAATCTTGACATAACAACTCAATGATGAAATAAAACGACCAATACATAATTTTAATAATTTTTGATCACCCACACTTACTTGAAATTATTTCAACTTAGGGGTCATGCCACGCCAGTGCGCTGCTGGCTGCAGTGAATCCGCAGTCTCGATAATTCAAATAAGTGATGACAGTGCGCTGCTGTCTTGTCATCGCAAGTCATCAAAATTATTCCAACTATATCCCCAAGAATATCAAGGGAGTTTAAAATATCGTACAAGTTGATAAAAATAGAAAAAGTGTAAGTACTTGTTCTTCAAGTATAAGATCAGCTTCTTGAAAAGAAAAACAATTGGTTAGGAAGGATAGTGATCGAAGTCAAAGCGAGTAAAATCTTATAATCCTCATTTCACGGATATTCAACATTCAATGATTAGGAGGAAACTTTTGAATCCAAAAACCTAACTCGAGATTAATAGACAATCGAGTGAGAAGTTATTATTATTATTAAAAAAAAAACTCCCTAGGTCCAAGAAAAGAATATAAGTGAAACGAACTTTATGATATGGCGATGTTTAGAAAAGACATAAGATAAAGTTGTACAAATGATCATGATTAGGGAGAAAATGACAGAAGGCAAAAAAAATATAAACTTAAATTTATATTTCTCTAATATTCGAGATCGAAGGAAAAATATGTAAAAAGCACTATGTCTACCTATTATGAATATATTTATACACAAGTATATATGTATAGCCTAAGTAAATCCCAAAAATCCCACAATATCATTCTAAGAGAAGGTTATCATATAAGTAAAATATAAATTTAAATAGCAATAATGCATGTATTATATTCAATATATAATTTATAGAAATTATTCCCAATTCTAGAAATGGACTGCCAAAATATATATACATATCTATATATCTACATGGACGACGTTGGTCGCATTACATGACCACCTGGACTTGGGTTGAGTTCGGGCTAGTTTGGAGCAACCAGGTCTTCTAAAAGCCAATAATCTTAATAATAAGTAATTAAATTATTCCTAGGGTCATGTCACGATTTGGCCTGGTTTTTCTAGTCAGTACACACCTATGACTCGGCCTTCTCTGCTATAGCTAATATGCTAGTCAAAGCATGTCCTTGCACTTTCCGTGCCATCACTTCTAGTCATATGGCGCTCCAAAATTTAACCAAGACTAAGGCATTCCATAATACTAATTAATTAAATTAAATATTTATAAAACTCCAAAAATCATATCTTAATTTAAATAAAAGGAATAAATGCTATTTTCAAAATTTCGGGAAGATGTTACGAATCTACCCTCGTTAGAAATATCGTCGAATCAAATGTGATACTGTATCCTGAAAGTCATCAAGTGAGACCTATGTAGCAACCTTAATTACCCAATGTCAACTTAAACTAGGGACTCCTAATCCTAACCACTCTCTTAAAATTGATTTACTCCTAGTTGTGAATGAGCATTTCCTAGTCGCAGGCTTGCAGTAGTACGACTAATATGGTACTACCACGAGTTCGTACAATTTTGCGAAAATTGACCTGCATGGGCCACCACAAAAATATGTCACGACCCGCACCCGCTTTTCGGATACGAGACGTGTCCAAGCCAGCCTATGCCGCAAAGTCGACGGTAGAACGCTGTCACGACCATGATGCTCAAAATCATAAAATAATACATTTATTGCTCATTCACATTTCTAAGTTTATTACAACATTTATAACATTTATATTTAAAGAAATACAAAGTTTTACAATTAATGAAAATATGCAACTGCTATCTATTTCTAGGTTTCTGTCTGCATGTATACCCGTATCTCCCATGCTAAGTGAAGCCGCGGCTAACCTGAAAAATGTTGGTTTCCAGTGAGGAATGGAACAAACACAAACCGACGGCAGTACAAAAACACAATAGAATTTACAAGACATAAAAATAACATATGAGAGATGAAAACTGGAAAGTAACTGATGACATGGCAAGTGGTGAAGAAGACAAGGTAAACAAATAAAATACAACTATCTATGTGATTTGAAATATCCGTTTCGATATGCGAACGGCTAGGGGGTAAATCCGGCACCCTGCACGTGTCGTGTGCAGCTGCTATTCTCCACGAAAGACACGGGAGATAGTTCTGGGTAGTCCATATGTCTACTAAGATATTTCTCCTTCCGACTACTCCGTGTGACGAGCGTGTCAACAAGCAGCAAGACATATGTATAAACATGAAATGTATAGACTACCATGAATCGAAAAGCAATCAGAAAGTGTACTTGCCTGAAGTCCTGTGCTGGTGAAACTGATAATACTATACCACTCAAAGAGCCACCAGTCAACACATGCAAAAAGTCTCTGGATGCTGAAATAAACAGTACCAACATTTTTAGAATAGTCAAATTAGCTAGAATTGCCTGTCCTTAAGTCCAATTCTGGACACATGAGCAAAACGGTAATTTTGAGTCAAAACGGTGTCCGTCGTTGGACCCGCTTTGCACCGAAAAGCATGCTAGAGTCAATGGTATCTAAAGTCGTCAAACTATATGTCAACAGGTCCAATTTTTCGACACGAACCCAACCGTATGTCCAAAGTTGGATTTCGACGGGCCGTACACCAAATCGCCCGTTGAGTCCAGAATGGCCTGTTAGCCTAGGGTTGATAGGGAGCCCAAAATCGCAAGAACATATGAAGAATAATTAGTCACGATTAGTATTAATCTGAGAAAGAAAAATATTTATATATTTATTTAGAAAACTATTATTACGATATTTGCAGATAATATTTTATTAGCTAAAAATACTTTAGACAATAAGCAACCTAAAAAATATTCTAGGGAAAAGATTTATAAGGTCAAAACCCCAAAATACTAGATGTTTGGTTTATTGTAGTTTATTATATGAACACTATTGGATTTGAACCCAATATATTTTATTTAGAAGCCTAAAAATATCCCTTTTAACCAAAGGACTACTTTTAGCGTTTTGTAGTAGTAAACCCCAAAGTAAATATAACATAATCCATTATATATACCCAAACCATTTCTGATATACTTGAAAACTATTTTTAGTTCATATATTAAAATAATAAATTTTAATAAATTAATGGCAACTATAGCAATACTAATAACCATATCAATTAGATTAATATACTGATGTAATAAAATAATAATATTAGTAATTAATGTACAGTACATATATGTATGTAACTCTGTGCCTAGTATATTATAACATTACTAAACAAATGTACACCGTGCTACATCATGAGTTTGCTATTGATTACTACACCATGTATAAAATAATAGTAAAGCAAAAATTAAGTTAATCAAGAATGTTCCTCCTTTCTTTGTTTCTAGTAAAGAGGAAAGGAAGAACAGAAACTAATTAATACCTACAGAGTGGAAAGAGAGAGAGAGAGAGATTCGGTTCAGAGAAAGAGAGGGAAGAAAAGAAATTGAGAGAGAGAGAGAAGGGAAGGAGGAAGGGGGAGAAGCTCTCACCTAGTCGTCAACGACTGGCTTCGCCTGTCAGTGGCAAGGCGTGGCGCTCTGGCGTCCGGCGGCTTCGCGGAGGAAGACGACTGGTCGGTGGTGGCGGTGATTACTCGCGACGAAACAGAACCATGTGTGCCGGTCGGGCACGGCGAGATCGGAGGATCCGACGGTCGGTATGATGGTCCCCCCAAGGCGGCGGAGTCCCGGCGCACGGCGCTGGCATCATCGCGGAAGGCGGCTCCCCAAAGTCGGAGGCGGCCAGGAGAGGGTTCTCGCGAGGGAGACTCGCCAGATCTCAGGCGGCGGCTCGCAGGCGCATGCGGGACGCATCGATCTCGACGGAGGGACGGCCACAACCAACGCCTAAAGCGAGCTCGGGGCGGAGGCGACCTGTGGCCGGTACTGGACATAGGATCGACGGTCGACGCACCGGAACGAGAGTGGAGGTGCATCTCCGGGCTGGGGACGAGGGTCAACTATCCGGGCGGCGCTCCGGAAAGGAGCTGATGCGAGAGACACGGCCACGGCGGATGGAGAGATGGTCCGTGGAGCACGGCCCAAGGAGCGGATCGTCGGTTGGTGGACGCTGCCAGAGGGATGTTGACTGGAAGACGACACGGAGGCTGGGCATAGTTCGTGTTAGCCCATTGGTCATATGGTCAACCTGATTTTAATAATTGATCAAACTCTGTCTCGATATGTGAAGCTAGTCAGGATGTATCGGACTCTTGGACATGATCAAGAACAGCTATCTACACAGTTCAAGACCGAAGCGATGTTTGCCTGTTCGAGTCTGTATTTCCTTTGAGCAATGTATTTTTCATTTTATTGAGTCTAGGAATACGTTGTACACCGAGTCGTACTGGCAAATAGGCTATTCTAAAATATTTTCAAAATACTTTTAAAATGTCCTTTGTTTTGAAAAACATTTATTTAAACAAAAGCTTTAAAAAGGTTTTCAAAAAGGTTTTCAAAAATCATCAAAAACTAATTTTTAAAACCTAACCTAACCCTGACAGAATTCGGCCAGAGTTCGGCCAGAGTTCGGTTGGTGGCCGTTTGATTTTTGAATTCTTCTGAACTTGGTCCTCCTGCAGTTGCGAATTTGACCGAGATTTTCTCATCGAGTTCTGCCCGAATTCTGCCAGAATTCTGTCTTTGGAATTCCTATAAATAGAGAAGGATTTCGATCATTTCAACTCACTCATTCACTTTCAATCTTCTCTCTATCTATAGCTTTCAGTCTTCCAAAGAGTTTTCTTGAGCTTTAAATTTCAGATCCTAAGCCAATTACAATCCTCTAGTCGATTTGCCAGTGCGGTACGGTCTAGAAGTTTCAGAGAGATTGTAATCAGAAGGCTTGATTGAAGAATACCTTTTCACAATTGAAGTTGGACGAGTTCTTCGTATCAAAGCTCGCGTTGTAGAAGTTGCAAGGACTTCGTAAGAAAACTTACGGTTTTGTCAATAGTGGATTCAACTGGTAGCAAGAGTTCCACCGACTGGATTAGTCCTCAACAGAGGAAAACCAGTATACATTGCTATCTTTGCGTTTGCATTCTTATCTCTGCCTTTACTTTACTTAGTTGTGATTATTATTCTGTGATCTTGCTGCTAACATTTTTTAATTAGCATTATTCCGCTGCCAACTCTATTCACCCCCCTCTATAGTATTGTGCTTTACGATTTCGTTCCTATAATTGGTATCAGAGCAGGTACTGCAACTAGAGGTAATATATTCTGATCCCAATTGCTCCTACAATTGGTATCAGAGCGGGTGTTACAGGTAAAGCAAGGTAACATTGTAATTATTTATTCATTTAATTAATTATTATATAGATCACAGCACAACACATGGCAACTGTGAAATTCACAAGTGAAGGCCAGGCCACAAACAGACCTCCACTGTTTGATGGTACGAACTATACCTATTGGAAAACACGGATGAGTTTCTTCTTGAAATCTCTTGACTTTGATTTATGGTCTATTGTTATTGATGGCTATCAAAAGCCACCTCGTATAAATGTTGATGGAGTTCTAGTTGAAAAACCCCATAACAGATATACAGAGGAGAAAAAGAAAAAGGTCAGTCTTGACGCACGTGCTATTAACGCTCTATTTTGTGCTTTAGACAGAACTGAATTTAACAGGGTGTCTATCTGCACAACGGCTAATGAAGTGTGGAAGCTACTTGAAGTCACACATGAAGGCACGACTCAAGTCAAAGAATCTAAAGTCAGCAGACTTACTCAAGAGTATGAGGTGTTCAAGATGAAGCCCAACAAAACAGTTACTCAGATGTTCGAAAGGTTCTTGGATATTGTAAATCCTTTGTCCTTCCTAGGCAAAGAGTACAGTAACCATGAAAAGATTCGCAAACTCCTGCGAGCACTTACCAAGAACTGGATTCCAAAGGCTACTGCAATCATTGAAGGGAACGACCTCACAACTATTTCCTCGAAGTACTCATGGGTAAGCTACTCACTCATGAACTGGAACTACAATATTTTGAAGAGCCTGCACCAAAGGAGAAGACGATCGCTTTCAAGGCTCAGTACAGAAAAGCTGCTGAAGGTGACTCAGACAGCAGTGAATCTGATGCTGAAGGTCAAGCACTCCTAGCAAGGAAATTCAAGAGATTCATGAGACATGAGAAGAGAGCCAAAGAAAACAACAGCAACAACTGGTATCAAGATGATGCTGTCTGCTATGGCTGCAAGAAGAAGGGACACATGAAGAAAGATTATCCTACAAACTCATCATCAAGCAAGAAGAGCAACAGGTATAAAAAAAGGAACCTGAAGAGATCGACATCACGGAAGTATGCCAATACCAGCATATGGCATGAAAGTGAAGCCAGCGACTCAGAAGACGAACAATCAGAAGACGCTGCAAACGTATACTTTATGGCATCCGATCAGGTGGAACACCTTTCACATGCTAGAAGCAAATGGATCCTCGACAACGGTTGCTCACAGCATATGACCGGTGACGCTACACTATTTGCAACACTGTCGAAGAAAAAGAAGGAAGGCTATGTCTCCTTCGTAATAACTTGAAAGGGTATATTATTGGTATCGGTGATGTTGGTAAGTCTCCCTATTCTGTTATCAAAGATGTCTGTCTGGTTACCGAGTTGAAACATAATCTACTCAGCATAAGTCATTTGGCTGATCATGGTTATGGCATCAACTTTGGCAAAGACAAATGTATTATAGTTGATAGCTCAACTGGTAGTACTATCTTTGAAGGTATCAGGGAAGACAACATATATGTTTTTTATTTGTTGGAAGAAACTAACATTTCAGGTAGATGCTTAATGGCTAAAAGTGATGAGAGTCATCTGTGGCATATGAGACTCGTTCACGCAAATATGGACACAATATCAAGATTATCCACAAAGAAGCTAGTACGCAGTTTACCGGACATTACATTCAAGAAGGATTCGGTATGCAGCCAATGTGAAAAGAACAAAGCTACCAGATCCACATTCAAGTCAGTAAAAGCAGTATGTACTACTAGACCTCTGCAATTGCTTCATATGGACTTATTTGGTCCTAGCAGAGTTGCTAGCCTCGGAGGTAAGCTTTATGCTTTCGTAATTATAGATAATTTCTCTAGATACACGTGGGTATACTTCTTGACACACAAGAATGATGCATTATCCGAATTTGTCGCCTTTTGCAAGAAAGTTCAGAATGAAAAAGGTTACATGATCACTCGTATAAGAAGCGATCATGGAGACAAATTCGAGAATGCAGAGTTTGAGCATTTTTGTGACACATACGGTTTTGTACACGAGTTCTCCTGCCCTAGGACTCCACAACAAAATGGAGTTGTGGAACGTAAGAACAGAACTCTATCCGAAATGGCCAGAGTAATGTTAAACCAGTTTAGTCTACCCAAATATTTCTGGGCTGAAGCTGTCAATACAGCTTGTTTTGTTCTCAATAGAGTTTTAATTTGACCCAAATCGAAGAAGACTCTATTTGAGTTATGGTTTGATAGAATTCCATCTGTTTCATATTTTAGAATATTTGGTTGTAAATGTTTTATTCTTAATACAAAAGACAATTTGGGAAAGTTCGACGAAAAGGCCAATGAAGGTATATTTTTAGGTTATACGACCAAGAGCAAAGGATACAGAGTCTTCAACAAACAGACCATGATCATCGAAGAGTCAATCAACGTCACTTTTGATGAATTGAATCAAATGACTATTGATGACAATGACGAAGATCCAACTGTACTAAGCTCAATAACAGCTGATTCTCAACCAAGCTTGGCACTAGTTGATCCTCCTAGAGAAGATCCAGGAACCAGCTACCTTCAGAGTCTGCCGAAAAGATTAAAATTTACGGCTGATCATCCAAAGAATTTGGTAATTGGTGACATTACCAAAGGTGTAAGTACTCGTACATCCAGTAGAGATATTGTTTCTAGTGTTGCTTTTATTTCATAGCTAGAACCCAAAACTATTGATGAAGCATGTAGTAATAGTTTTTGGATAGATGCTATGCAAGAGAAATTAAACCAATTTGAATGGAATCAAATTTGGGAACTTGTTCCCAAGCCTATTGATCGTCCGGTCATTGGCACCCGTTGGGTATTCCGAAATAAACTGAATAAGAATGGTTTAGTGACTCATAATAAGGCTCGACTCGTAGCTCAAGGATACAATCAGGAAGAAGGTATCGACTACGATGAGACTTATGCCCCAGCTGCGAGATTAGAATCCATTCGCATGTTATGTGCATTTGCATGTTTTCATAATTTTAAATTATCTCAAAAGGATGTCAAGAGTGCATTTTTAAATGGTTTTATAAAAGAAGAAGTTTTTGTAGCACAACCTCCAGGTTTCACAGATTTTAAAAACCCTGATCATGTTTTCAAGTTGAAGAAAGCTTTATACGGTTTAAAACAAGCCCCTCGTGCTTGGTATGATCGTCTAAGCTCTTTTCTACTTGACAACGGTTTTTCAAAAGGCAAGATTGACACTACACTTTTTATTAAGTCCTTTAATGGTAAGCTTCTTTAATACAAGTCTATATTGATGATGTCATTTTTGGATCTACTGATGAATCTCTGTGTCAAGAATTTTTTAAGTGTATGCAGAATGAGTTTGAGATGAGCATGATGGGAGAGCTGAAATTCTTTCTCGGACTGCAAATCAAACAAACTGATAATGGGACATTCATAAATCAAGCCAAGTACACAAAAGATTTGCTAAAGAAGTTTGATCTGAACAATGTCAAACCTATTGACACTCCGATGGCAACTTCAACAAAGCTTGATATTGATGAACAAGGCAAGCCGGTCGACACACGTAAGTATCGAGGTATGATCGGTAGTTTACTTTATTTAACTGCTAGTCGTCCAGATATTATGTTTAGTGTTTGCCTGTGTGCACGTTTTCAAGCTAATCCAAAGGAATCACATCTGTGCGCAGTTAAGCGTATCTTTCGATACCTTAAGGGCACTTCTTCTGTTGGCTTGTGGTATTCCAAAACTAAGTTCTTTGACCTTACTGGTTATTCGGATGCAGATTTTGTCGGATGCAAAGTTGATAGAAAAAGTACCAGTGGCATATGTCATTTCTTAGGCAAAGCTTTAGTCTCATGGTTTAGTAAAAAAGCAAAATTCTGTAGCCCTATCAACAACAGAGGCTGAGTATATCACCGCAGGACGTTGTTGTGCTCAGATTTTGTGGATGAAACAAACCATGGAAGACTATGATTTATTTTATACACATATTCCCATTTTCTGTGATAACACGAGCACTATCAATTTGACTAAGAATCCTGTATGTCATTCTCGTACAAAACATATCGAGATTCGACATCATTTTCTTAGAGATCATCATCAAAATAGAGATATTGACCTTGTATACATAGATACTGAGAATCAATTAGCTGACATTTTCACAAAACCTCTAGCAGAAGATCGTTTCAATTATTTACGTCGAGAATTAGGAATTTTGGACGTTAATAATATTAATTAATTTTATTTTATGATTATATTTCAATACGCAAAAACTGTGTTAGAGACAAGCCAATAAAGAGTCTGTCTGTCACCACAACTACGGTTGAAGCGAAGCGGTACTTAAGAGTTCCCCGGTGAACCTCCGCCAGCTGGGACAGTACTTCTACAGCTAATATGAAATAATCGCTGTGTAATGATATTTAATCTATAAAATAATATTAATTATGTTAATTGAAAGTTGAAATTACTAATCTTTGAATTAAATATTTGAAATGAGGCAATGAAAAAGAAAGTGTTCCAAACCAAACCCAGGCGAATTCGGCCAGACTTCGGACCGAATTCGGCCCGAGTTCGGTTGAAGATATCAGGTTATATAACCAGAACCCGAGAGCCTTTCTTCTTCATTGCTTCTAAACCACATCAACAGAACCAGCAGCCGCACGAGGAGACCCTCTAACCCTAGTTCTTCATCACTCCTTCTCTTCCAATCCAAGTGGTGAAATCAATCCAAACTTTGGATTCGTGCGGAGTTCTTCATTCTCTACAACATACTCCAATCTCGGGAGGTATAACTCCTTATTTCCTCTTCGTTCAATTTCGTGCTATTTTCTTTTATTTGCACAAATGGCACCTAAGGGATTCAACCCCTTTAAGAGGAAGAAGACAACCAACCCAAGTGAGGAAGGTTCATCTTCGGATCCACCCACTAATTCCCTATTTTTGCCAGTCCAATCTAGCGACGGCGCGTTCGATGGGTTTTACTTTCAAACCCTAGACCAAGCCTTACTGTGGTATGGAGACTTCTCCATGAGATCCATATGCACAGGCGCACCCATCAAGTGGACTGTTTTTCCTGATCATCGCCATTTCTTTGAGGCATTAGGGTTACAACATTTTGTTAAACTCTGTTTTCCCGTAGCAACTAATGCCATTAGACTGTTTTACTGCAATATCATATTAAACACTTTTGATGTAAGCACACGTGTTGGAGGATTAGATATCAATTTCAATGATGTTCTCTTAGCGGAGATCCTTGGTATTCCCAACGAAGGTGAACCGCTTGTTGACATCACTGAGTTTGATTTCCCCCAAGGCACGACACTTACCAGTTTCAAAGCTGAACTTTGTGCACCTGATAGAGTTCGCTCTGGAAAGTTCAAGGCAAATAACTTGAACTTGTTTAATTATGAATTGCACTGTATCATTTATTCCACTCTCCTTCCGAAGTCTACTTCGAAGGATGATGTCACGTCTCTTGAATTATCTGCTATGTATCACATTCTTAAGGGGATTCTATTTTCTGCCCCTAAGACCATTATTCAGATGATGGGACGTTGTCGTACAAGAGATAGAAATCTCTCTTATGCGATAATTCTCCCACGCATCTTCCAGCGTTTCGACATTAACTTATCTACTTGTGCTCAAGACCCTGAGCCCAAGGTTCTCAAGTTATCTCGTCGCAGTATGACTACATCTGCTCCTCCTACTGCTCCTGCTACTGCTCCACCTCCTCCACCTCCTCAGTAGTATGCTATGACATTTGAGGGCATACACCAGCACCTTTCAGATTTGTACGTCTCGATGACGGACATGGCTCGCGAACGTAAGTTCCGCGACGTCACCCGTTATCAGACGATTGCAAATTCATTAGCTGATCTTCGTTTCGCCCAGACTGGACATTCAGCCGGTTCCATCCCTAGAGATCCAGCTTTCTCTGGTTACCGCTGTGAGGATGAGGCTGTTCATGCCTACTTTCAGCCCGGTAACGCATATGATTAGTACCGTTCTGACCGTGCTCCTCCTCGTGATTATGTCGGTGAATTTTACACTGGCGCTCCTTCTCACCCTTCTGGCGCGGGTACCTCTGGAGTTGGTCCTTCTGGACATGCTGGTCATCATACTGATGATGATGATGATGATGATGAGGAGTTGTGATATGTTAGTTGATATGAGACTTAGACATTATCTCCTGTATACTTGGAAATGCTCCGACATTCCAAGTTTTTCTATTTTCAGACTTTATTATCAGTATTTTTTTTGAGGACTTGTACTGGATTTGTTTTATTTGATGTTATCTGAACATCTTTATCTTTATCTTTATGAGATTCGTACTTTATGATTCACATCAGTTTATTTACTTAGCATCTTTTTCTGCTTTAATAACTGCCTGTGAAATAATTCTTTGTTTATTATAAACTGCCTGAGTACAAATACATGCCTGTGATGTTATTCAAATTTTCTTTACTATTATTTATCATATTTATTTTCTTGTGTTTTTTCACTGTTTGTTATTTATGCATTGATTGCGGGAGAGTTTTTCCTCTTTTGTAATTATTTTGCTAAGTGAGAACGGAGAAAAAAAATAAAGATCTAACATTCTTTTGAGAAAATGCAGGACATGAACAATTTTTGATTTTATTTCAAGCTTAAATGTTATATCATTCATAGTTTGTCAATTATCAAAATGGGGGAGATTGTTGGCCCATTGGTCATATGGTCAACCTGATTTTAATAATTGATCAAACTCTGTCTCGATATGTGAAGCTAGTCAGGATGTATCGGACTCTTGGACATGATCAAGAACAACTATCTACACAGTTCAAGACCGAAGCGATGTTTGCCTGTTCGAGTCTGTATTTCCTTTGAGCAATGTATTTTTCATTTTATTGAGTCTAGGAATACGTTGTACACCGAATCGTACTGGCAAATAGGCTATTCCAATATGTTTTCAAAATACTTTTAAAATGTCCTTTGTTTTGAAAAACATTCATTTAAACAAAAGCTTTAAAAAGGTTTTCAAAAAGGTTTTCAAAAATCATCAAAAACTAATTTTTAAAACCTAACCTAACCTTGACAGAACTCGGCCAGAGTTCGGCCAGAGTTCGGCCAGAGTTCGGTTGGTGGCCGTTTGATTTTTGAATTCTTCTGAACTTAGTCCTCCTGCAGTTGCGGATTTGACCGAGATTTCCTCATCGAGTTCTGCCCGAATTCTGCCAGAATTCTGTCTTTGGAATTCCTATAAATAGAGAAGGATTTCGATCATTTCAACTCACTCATTCACTTTCAATCTTCTCTCTATCTAAAGTTTTCAGTCTTCTAAAGAGTTTTCTTGAGCTTTAAATTTCAGATCCCAAGCCAATTACAATCCTCTAGTCGATTTGCCAGTACGGTACGGTCTAGAAGTTTCAGAGAGATTGTAATCAGAAGGCTTGATTGAAGAATACCTCTTCACAATTGAAGTTGGACGAGTTCTTCGTATCAAAGCTCGCGTTGTAGAAGTTGCAAGGACTTCGTAAGAAAACTTGCGGTTTTGCCAATAGTGGATTCAATTGGTAGCAAGAGTTCTACCGACTGGATTAGTCCTCAACAGAGAAAAACCAGTATACGTCGCTGTCTTTGCGTTTGCATTCTTATCTCTGCCTTTACTTCACTTAGTTGTGATTATTATTCTGTGATCTTGCTGCTAACATTTTTTAATTAGCATTATTCCGCTGCCAACTCTATTCACCCCCCTCTAGAGTATTGTGCTTTACGATTTCGTTCCTACAGTTCGCCCGCGGAGCGCCGATGAACGGGTGGTTCCGGTCCGGCTCACGATTCATAGACGGCCGGAGGAGTCTCGGTCACACAGCGCTGCTCAGTGCCGGGATGTCTGTGCTAGGAGGCGGCTGATACGGCAAAATGGCTAGGAAGTGCAGCATCGTATAGGCGAAGCCGAAGGTGGCTCTGTTTTGGTGGATGGAGGACTCGTCAGCTGCTGGGTTCGGTAATGGGATTTGGTTTACATCTTGTAACTCTGTGGAATAAGATGGGTTGGACACGGATGTTGGAGTATATCACCCCCAGTTTTTAGGAACAGGGGTATTTTTGTCATTTTGTACTTTTGAGTATTTTTGAAATTTATTTTATTATTTATGATATTGTTTTGGGGTTATTTGAGTCGGGTTCGAATTTCAGCTCATTCCGACTTGTATCGGGGACCCGGGTAGCTTAGACTCTGATCGGGACCCAACTGGAACCGACCAACTTGTCATGACCAAACCCAGATATTTATATTTGACTAATCCCATTTGATTTTAGTGGGATTAGGGATTATAATTAGATTAGAACTTAAAATGAGGAGTTTTCAAGTTACCATTTTGACCCCAACTCAAACCACTCATTTCTTTGACTTGGAGGGCATTTTGGTAAATTGCCAAATGCCCCCAACCCTCTAGGATGTGGCCGGCCATGTATGGAGCACCCCCTCTCCTTTGCTTCACTCCAAAGCAACCTCTCTCTCTCTCTATTTTATTTCCTTTCTTTGAAGTTTCTTCTCCTTCAAGAAGATCAATTAGGTATGCTTTTAAAACCTTCATTAATTCTCTTTTGCATTTATTTCCTTCACCATAAATGAGGAGGAGGCCACCCTCTACATTTTGCCCATAGAATTTGTAGGTTTCCCTAGAAATCTAGTTTAAGGATTTAATTGGGGGTTTTCCTTTAGAGAGGAGTATATATGTATATATATGTGTATATATATTTATATGTATTTGAGTGTGTGTAGAGAGTGGTGGTGGTGGTATTGGTGTCATGAGAATGGTGGTGGTGTCATGAGAGTGGTGGTGGTAGTGTGTGAGAGAGAGAGTGTGTGTGTGTTTGTGTGAGAGTGTCAGGAGTGTGTGTGTGAGTGTATTTGAGAGTGTGTGTGTCTATATATATATTTATATGTGCATGTATTTACATATAGACATGTGTGTATGTATATGTATTTATATATATATATATATATATATATATATATATATATATATATATATATATATATATATAGAGGGAAGGAAGTAGTGAAAGAAGTAGAAGAAGATGAAGAGAATAAGCCACAGCAGCAGCAATAGCACTAGCAGGAGCAGCAGTAGCATGAGAATGAGGAGAATGGGAAGGAGAATGAGGAGGAGAATAGGAAGGAGAATGAGGAGGAGAATGGGAAGGAGAATGGGAAGGAGAATGAGGAGGAGAATGGAAAGGAGAATGAGGAGGAGAATGGAAAGAAGAATGAGGAGGAGAATGAGAAGGAGAATGAGGAGGAGAATGGGAAGGAGAATGAGGAGGAGAATGAGAAGGAGAATGGGAAGGAGAATGAGGAGGAGAATGGGAAGGAGAATGAGGAGGAGAATGAGAAGGAGAATGAGGAGGAGAATGGGAAGGAGAATGAGGAGGAGAATGAGAAGGAGAATGAGGAGGAAAATGAGGAGAAGAATGAGAAGGAAAATGGGAAGGAGGATGAGGAGGAGAATGGAAAGGAGAATGGGAAGGAGAATGAGAAGAAGAATGAGGAGGAGAATGAGAAGGAGAATGAGGAGGAGAATGGGGAAGAGAATGAGAAGGAGAATGAGAAGGAGAATGAGGAGGAGAATGAGAAGGAGAATGAGAAGGAGAATAATAGGAGTTGAAAATGAATCAAATATGGGTTGTAAGGGTTGGTAATGATTAGGAATAGTCGTCTAGACCTAGTCTTGACCTTGGTTGACCACGGTTGACTTTTTAGATCAAAAGTCAACTATGGGTCAACATTTTACCCAATTTAGTCCCAAATTCCATTAGACTTGAACGGTTGACCAAAAGTCAACTGTTAGTCACCATTGACCTAAGATTGACCTAGAGTTGACCAGAGTTGACCAGTTGACCAAAAGTCAACTGTAGGCTAACTCTTGACCCCGTTTGACTTTCTTCGACTTGTTTTGACCTGTGATGACTGGTATGACCTAGAGTTGACTTGGTCTGACTTAGATTGACTTAATATAACTTGATTTGACCTAGATTGACTTGACAGGACTTAGTGTGACTTAGTGAGACCTAGTTTGACTTGGATTGACTTCCTGTGACTTTGTTTGACCTTGGTTGTCCTAGTGTGACCCAGTTTGGCTTAGTATGACCTAGTGTGACCTAGTTTAGCTTGGTGTAACTTAGTTTGACCTAGTTTTGACTTAGACTTGCATATCATGATTAGATTAGCTTTCCTTTCAATATTAAACCATGTTTTGACTTGTAGTATCTCATCTTTAGGTCTGTGATTACTCTGAGCGTCCGTTCACCTTATCAGCTCAGGACTACAGGCGAGTACATTCATTGATAGTTTTCATTGTCTTGATATCTACTATATCCGATTCAGTTGTAGTGTCTTACTTGATTCTCGACACGATAGTTCACGAACTAGTATACGTTGGATCATGACATGAGATGTTGTTCCTGGATTTTCTTGGTATATATGTACATTTCCTGTCTTGTTCCCTGTACTTGTATAGACACCGATTCCTGAGAGAGAGTAGCTATCCTCTTAGAGAATCCCGTGTCATGACGTGTCATGTCCAGATCCATTGTACTATTCGGGGATGGGGGAGTTACTAGTGGTTGTGTGATCAAAATTCCTACATGGTTCTACGGTACATACGGTTCATAGCTATACCCTCGTCTCACGACGGGTAAAGCCTGACCCTATATGGTTCATAGCTTTCCATGGTGATCGGCCTTACCGCTCTATTGTATTTATGGTTCATAGCCGGTCGGATGGAAAGCCTGAGTATATTTTCCTAAGCCGATCACATAACACACTAATAATTCAAGTCACATTTTTATATTTATTTATCATAGGAGGCTAAGTTCTGTTCGGGAGAAGGGTTACAACCCCGGTCCTTGTTTGGTTTAGGGGTTGTAACTCGGCTTCCGAATAGTTCCTAAGTCGCCCTATATACATACATATTATCGTCCTTTTCAGTACTCACATCATGATATATATTTTCAGTTGATTTTGTCTTGTATTTCATTACACTGTCTCTTATAGAATTTGTCAATTCATATGGAACTGCTGTTGGTGCTTGTACTTGCTCATTTTCCTGACAGGATACCGTTGACAATTTTACAGATGATTCAGAGGCTGATTGCCCGACCTATTATAGGGACGGATTAGATAGAGTAGACTTGGACCGTGGCTTGTTAGTAGAGCCACTAGACTTTGCTCACCCTGAGTAGTCTAGTTTAGTTAGGTTTGCCTGGCCTGTGAGCCAGCTAGTACTTTTCAGACTGTAGTATTATATTATATTCTGTGATGTTATGTTTAGTCTTGGACTTGTGTGGATCTCGAACTTATTTCCTGCTTCATCTATCATATTTCTTTTCCATGCTATCTACCTTAGTTTTACATTTGTGATTGAGACTGTATTGCTATGTCACCTCCATTCGAAAGTATATACTGTACATGTACCTTTATCTATTTAGTTGTAGTATTTCTAGATGACCTAGACAGCGTTCTACCGTCGATGCTGTGGCGTAGGCTGGACGTAACCACGTACTCGTGGCCCTAATCAGGGTACGGGTCGTGACAGAGTAATAGCTTTGTGGAACAAAACGTAGAATCGTTGAGGCGTATGAATCACTGTCCTCAAAAAAAGATTCACCCCCTAACGTAATTGTAAGGCTCGAACGGCGACTTTCCTCCAGGATACAATAACGAGTTACAGATAGCAGTACGTATCTGCAACCTGCAATCGAACAGAGAAGAAGACGAACGACAGCATTTCTGATCTCTCTATTTGGTAGTTTTGGATCTCAGCGGTGTGTTCTTTCTGTGAAGAACGAATGAATAAATAGAGTTACAAAACTATAATTCTGTTAGATCGTGAACCAAATATCAGGAGTAGAATCAGGAACGTGTATGAGACGTGTTGAATGAGTAGTAGATGTTAAATAATGGACCGCATAAATTGCGGGCTCACTTCCAAGAGAAAGTACAAAAAGTAGGGTCATGTCCCGCCTACGTGCGAGGCTAAACGGCCCGGATTTGCACCCCCCCTGCGCGTGCGACGTGCCCGCACATGCGCATTAAGGTTTTCTGGAGCTTTCCTCCAAGCCGGGTGCATTCTAGCCTAATGCCCCACGGGCGCACGAGCACCCCTCTTATTTCCCACTCATCACAACCATGTAGAAGGTGTAAACATATATATATACCCATTCACAAGTGTGGGTTTTAAGCGATATGGGACTAAACAAAAGTCTCTTTCCTTTTGTCTATGGTGTATTTGAAATACTCACAAAGTGGAACTAAAAAAACAAGAGTTCCAACAATCCCCCACTATTTCAAAATACACCACACATGCTATGCCTATACCGATTACACCTCCCCCATATATTTTGAAATATGTGGTTGTCTCATCTGCTAGCCGTAGCACGAACACAATGCCTAAGTACTGGTGCCTTTCAGCTTTGAACCAGCCATTAGGATAGCTAAACTTGTTCACAGGAGGTTGGTGAAACAAGTTTCTATGAACCAACAACCTTAAATGTGAACAGAGGACTTACATCCACATTGTAATTCTTAGTACTTCACTGTTCTGCGGTTTTGCACTTTTTGGCCCTGTGCTAATTCCTGCTTTTCATGAGTGCTCTAGAAAGCCTGCCAAAAGCTCTCATAGGAACCGACCCAGTTCCTCACTCGTATAGGTAGATTTCCATCAAGTGTGTACTACAGTTTAGACACACCACCTCAAGATTTGGAATATGGATTCTATTAAGAGCAAAGCTCAACATTCTCACTGCAGTAGTTGTATTCATAAATACAGTACTATCTCGTCATAAGAATGGAACATCTCAATTATATTAGTCGATAGTATACAAAAACAACCAGTGACTTGTTCTTACCCCTATGAACCTAAGTCATGGGATCACCAATCAAATAGGTGGGGTTACCATCACTCTTGTCTTCTGTTTTAGGCATAAGTCCCATTCCCCTCGACGTATTTTCCACTTGCCTCCTATTAAGTGGTTTGGTCAGAGGATCGGCCAAATTCATCTCTGACCTCACATAATCCAAGGATATAACTCCGGATTTTAACAGTTGTTTTACCACTGTATGTCTTAGACGTATATGTCTACTTTTCCCATTGTAAATCTTGCTCTTTGCCTTTGCGATAGCAGCCTGACAATCACAATGTATAGGCACAGGAGGAGGAGCATTTATACTAATGGAAAGATCCGCTAAGAGGTTTCTAAGCCACTTACCCTCAGAACATGCCTTCTCTAAGGCGATTAACTCGGACTCCATGGTTGAACGAGCTATACATGTTTGCTTGGTAGATTTCCAAGACACTGCACCCCCACCGAGGGTAAACACATAACCACTAGTGGATTTGATCTCATCTGAATCTGAGATCCAGTTAGCATCACAATAACCCTCTAGCACAGGTAGGGACCCTTTGAAAGATATCCCATGATTAATGGTACCTTTTAAGTACTTAGCTAATCTATGGCAACCCGGTGTTCCTTACTAGGACTCTGAGTGTATCTGCTCAGTCTGCCAACAACATAAGCTATGTCAGTCCTCGTACAGTTCATCAAGTACATTAAGCTACCAATAATTTGGGCATATATTCTTTCTGAGAGACACTATGTCCTTTGTTTTTCTTAAGATGGATATTAGCATCATATGGCGTCGACACCCTCTTACAGTCATAATATCCAAATCTTTTCAAAAACTTCTCGACATAGTGTTCTTGACACAATGCAAGACTATCTTTTGTCTTCACAACTTTAATTTCTAAGATTACATCAGCTTCACCAAGATCTTTCATATCAAAATTTGAAGCTAAAAATCTTTTGGTCTCATTTATAATATCAAGGTTAGGTCCCAAAATAAGCATGTCATCCACATAGAGACAAAGCATAATATAAGAATTATTAAAAGACTTATAGTATACACATTTGTTTGCATCATTGATCAGGTATCCATTAGACACCATCACATAATCAAATTTCTCATGCCATTGTTTAGGTGCCTGTTTCAACCCATATAAAGACTTAACTAGTTTGCATACTTTCTTCTCACTACCCGGTACAATAGTACCTTCTGGCTGTGACATATAAATCTCCTCCTCTAAATCACCATTTAAGAAAGCAGTTTTCACATCCATTTGATGGATAATTAACTTGTGAACTGCTGCCAATGCAATTAAAATCCTAATAGAAGAGATTCGTGTCACAGGGGCGAAAGTGTTAAAATAGTCTATGTCTTTCTTCTGGGAGAATCCCTTCGCAACCAACCTAGCCTTGTATTTCTCAATAGAGCCATCTGCTCTTAGTTTCTTCTTGAAGATCCATTTGCAACCTATAGCTCTAGCACCAGGAGGTAAATCAACAACTTCCCAAGTATGATTAGACATAATTGAGGTTAATTCACTGTTGATTGCTTCTATCCAGAAAGGTGCGTCTCTAGAATGCATAGCATTATCATAGGTTATCGGATCATCATCCACAAGAAACATGTGAAAATCATCACCAAAATTGGTGGATATCTTCACTCTTTTACACCTTCTCAATTCAAGTTCTAAATTTTCAGGAGTCTCAGAGATACGTTCAGTATGGTTAACAGTTCTTTCGAGACTAGTCTTCCAAGAAAAAAATGTTTCAAAGAAATCAGCATTTTTGGTTTCCAGAGTAGTATTTACAGCAACCTGGTCAGAGTCACTCTTAAAAACCAAAAATCTATAAGCAGCACTATTATTAGCATAATCAATGAACGCACAATCAACAGTTCTAGAACCTAATTTAGTCTTTTTAGGTCCTACTAACAGAACTTTGGCGAGGCACCCCCACATTCTGAAATATTTTAGGTTAGGCGTATAGCCTTTCCATAGCTCATAGGGTGTCTTGCCAGTTGCCTTATAAGGTATCCTGTTCTGAATAAAACAAGCAGATAGGACGGCTTCTCGCCACAAATTTAGGGGTGCTCCTAAATTAACCAGCATAGCATTCATCATCTCTTTCAAGGTTCTATTCTTTCTTTCAGCTACCCCATTCGATTTAGGTAAATATGGAGGGGTAGTCTCATAAATTATGCCAAGTTGTTCACAATAGTCAACAAAGGGATTAGACTCATATTCACCTCCCTTATCTGACCTAAGCCTTTTAATTTTTCTATCTAGTTGATTTTCAACTTCAGCTTTATATTTCAGAAACATCTCACCTGCTTCATGCTTGTTTCTAAGGAGATATACCTTCGTGTATCTAGAGTAATCATCTATAAAGGTAATATAATAATATTTCCCTCCTCTAGACATTAAACTTCTAAATTCAGCAAGATCGGTGTGAACTAAGGAAAGCAAATCAGTATTATTTCTAGAAATAACAGGTAAACAACCCTTTTTGATGGCTTTAACTTCAGCACATACTTCGCACTTATCATTCATTGGTTTAGTGATGTTAGGCAATAGACCAGTTTTTCTTATTTCCTTAATATAAGGTACAGAAACATGTCCTAGTCTACTATGCCACAAATTAAAAGAGTCAACCATATAAGCAGAAGAAGCAGAATTTTTATTAATAACAGTTTTGAGTACATTCAAAAGAAATAAACCCTGGCTACAATACCCTTTCCCTATGAATGTCTCATTCTTAGAAAGTACTACCTTGTTGCATTCCATGTTCACTTTGATTCCAGCTTGAACCAAAAGTGACACAGAGATCAGATTGCAGCGAATGTCAGGAACATGCAGTATATTACCCAGTGAAAGGGTTTTCCCAGAAGTTAAGTTGAGAAGAACTGTGCCTTTTCCTCGGACGGGTACAGGCCTAGAGTCACCCATATAGACTCGTTCTTCTCCATATTTCACTTGGGTGTACTCTGAGAAAGACTTTAAGTCACCACAGATGTGACAGGTTGCTCCAGAATCAATAACCCAGTCTTTTTTCTCAGCCACCATGTTCACAACAGAGACAACAGCAGCAAAGACATCATCCTTCACTATATTAGCTTTCGGAGTGACATCTTTGTTGTCTCCATCCTTCTTGTGTCTGCACTGAAAAGCATGATGTCCGAGTTTTCCACAAACATAACAATTTCCTTTATTTTTCTTAAAAGGACGAGAATTGTTAGTCTTCGGAATAGAAGATTTATTATCGATTTTCTTAGGATTTCTCCTAAACCGATTAGAACTAGAACTGGGATTACCTCACACAATATTAGCCTTAGAGTCAAACTCCGTATCTAATCTTGCGTCAAGTTTCTTGTTTTTCTCTTCAATTCGAACATGAATAATCACGTCTTCCAGACTCATCTGCCTCCTTTTGTGCTTCACTTTGTCCTTGTAGTCTTTCCATGATTCAGGTAGTTTCAAAACCAAACAACCAGAGACGAAAGCATCAGGGAGTTCAATATCCTCAGTTTTCAAATCATTTAAAAGAACTTGAAATTCAATGATTTGAGAAGAGATATCTCTGTTGGCCCATTCCATGGTCACACCCGATTTCGATAATCAACATGCACTTAAGTCAATACACAAAATATACAAACTGCTGCTAATCATTTCAGGAGATATGAAATCAATATCAACGGGCGTTGTACTGCATCAACAAAGCATAGACATCATCAAATCTGAAGTTGACTCATTTTATATTTTATTCTGTATTTTTACATTTTATTGAGTCTAGGATTTATTTTGTAAAATCAACTTGGTAATACTGGCTTAGGGTTATTCTAGTCCACATTTCCAAAAAGCCTACCCATTTTTTCATTTATACATATTTTACAAAATATTCCAAAATCCTTTCATTCAAACTGTTTTGATAAAATATTTCGAAAAATCTTTTGACAGAACTCAAAACCGAGTTCGGTCCGAACTCTGCCCGAGTTCGGTCAATTTGAATTCAAATGTTAGTTGCCTCCAAATCTGCGAGCAACGTCTCTATGCGAAATATTTGCATCAGAACTCTGCCCGAACTCTGTCCGAGTTCGGTCCCAGAAAACACCTATAAATAGAAGAGAAATTTTTATTTCTAAACACTCATTCATTCTTCATCTTCTCTTCTCTACTCTTCAAGTGTTTTCAAAACGTTCTAAAGCTTTCAAATTATACCTATACATCTCTTAGCCAAAAGCCAGTAATATACTCTGCCCGAGTTCGGTCAATTTGAATTCAAATGTTAGTTGCCTCCAAATCTGCGAGCAACATCTCTATGCGAAATATTTGCATCAGAACTCTGTCCGAACTCTGTCCAAGTTCGGTCCCAGAAAACACCTATAAATAGAAGAGAAATTTTTATTTCTAAACACTCATTCATTCTTCATCTTCTCTTCTCTACTCTTCAAGTGTTTTCAAAACGTTCTAAAGCTTTCAAATTATACCTATACATCTCTTAGCCAAAAGCCAGTAATATCTGTGTTGATTTAGAGTTTTTGGTATTCAAGAGTTGTAAAGAGGTCGTTCCAAGTTCAGAAACTATTCTGTTGTGGAGCCGGTCGTGCGCTCGTCACTAAGCACGGTGTTGTGAAGCTGGTCGTGCGCTTGTCACCAAGCACGGTGTTGTAAGAGACTGCAAGCTCTCATTTAGCTTGTGCCATAGTGGATTAACATCGAGCAAGAGTACTCGAGACTGGATTAGTCCTCTCAGAGGGATACCAGTATACATCGCTGTGTCACTGAGTTTAATCTTTTTATCTCTTGCTGAATTTATTTACTGTCTCTTAGTTTCTGCCAGAGTTAATTTTTTTAAATTGGTGATTATTTTTTCGCTGCACACACACACTCTATTCATCCCCCTCTAGAGGTGCTCAACGGTCCTACAATTGGTATCAGAGCAGGTTATATTTTTATATAACAAACCTCAGAGAGTATATATATGGCAGCCGTGAAATCAATATTCAACGGTGAAGGGCAATCCACAAATAGACCCCCACTTTTTGATGGTACTAATTATACCTATTAGAAAACACAGATGACTTTCTTCTTAAAATCTCTTGACTTTGATCTTTGGTCTATAGTCATTGATGGTTATAAGAAACCAGCACCCACAGTGGTTGAAGGCCAGCTTATAGACAAGCCTCATGACAAATACACTGAAGCTGAAAAAGCTAAGGCTAGTCTAGATGCTCATGCCATCAATGCACTATTCTGTACAATTGACAAAACGGAGTTCAACAGAGTTTCAACCTGTAAGACGTCTCACAAAATTTGGAAACTTCTTGAGGTAACTCATGAAGGTACTTCCCAAGTGATGGAATCCAAAATTAGTAGACTAACATAGGAATATGAATCTTTCAAGATGAAACCCGACGAGTCAATTACACAGATGTTTACTCATTTTCTTGATATAACTAATCCTCTGCAATCTCTTGGCAAGAATTACAGCAATCATGAGAAGATCAAAAAAGTGCTGCGGGCTCTAACCAAGAACTGGAATCCAAAAGCCACAGCAATTATTGAAGGAAACGATCTCACCACTATGTCCTTGAAAACACTGATGGGCAAGCTGATGACCCATGAACTTGATTTACAAGAGTTTGAAGAAGCAACACCAAAAAAAAATCTATTGCTTTCAAAGCTCAAGCAAGAAAATTAACATGCAATGACTCTGATGAAGAATCATCAAGTGGTGATGAACAAGCCCTACTTGTAAAGAATTTCGGAAAATTCCTAAAGTTTGAGAAATCAAGCAGAAGGAAGAGAGATATCCAAGAAAGCAATGAAGATGAAACTATTTGCTTTGGATGCAAGAAAACAGGACACATGAAGAAGGACTGTCCAACTTCAAAGAAAAGCAGTCCATATAACAGATCAAGATCAAGCATAAAAGCAATATTCGGTCGAAAGTATGCCAATACAAGTATCTGGCATGAAAGTGATGCCAGTAATACAGAAGAAGAGGACAGATCCTGCGACAATACAAATGTCTGTCTTATGGCATTTGACAAGGTATCTTCAAACCCTCTATATGATGATTTTACTTTCGATGAATTAGAAAATGCCTTTAGCGAATTACTTGAAGATCACAAAACTGTGCTTGACAAGTGTAAGCAATCTCGAAAAGAGATTAAGGCATACACAACCGAGTTAGCTAGACTGTCCAATCTTATTGAAGATATTAAAGAGACATCTACTACCGGTAACACGGAAGAGATAGCCAAACTCAAGGTAGACTATCATGAGGCTATCCTCAAAATTGAAAAGAAAGAAAGAGACTATGTCAAGATGCAAGAACTATATGACATAGAGAAGAAGAAGCACCTAGTAACAGAACAAAGACTCTCAGATATGACTGCTAGATATGAAGAGTCTATTGCGATTTCTAAAAAGTTAGAAATCAAGTTAGGCAAACAGGCAATACCTGTGACACAGCCTAAGTTTAGTCCTAATGCTAAGCATACACCTAAGAGGACTAAAAATAAGAAAGCACAGAAGAAACACGACTATCACCATGCTTTCACTTATAGGTTCTCCAAGAAACCAAACAAGCATGTAAACACAGTTTTGACCACATCTGGTTCTAAACTTACTTGTACTTATTGTGACACACATGGACACATATCACAGTATTGTTTGGCAAGGAAGCTTGTTGGCAATCACACTTTATTCTGGAGGCCTAAAACTAATCAGAATGGACCCTTCAGTAAATGGGTACCAAAGGATTCATCTACTTGTCTTGTAGGTGGACCCTCTACCCTCTCATGCTAGAAGCAAATAGATCCTCGATAGCGGATGTTCGCGACATATAACCGGTGATGCATCTTTGTTCGCTACGCTATCGATGAAGAAAGAAGGATATGTCTCATTCGAAAATAATTTGAGAGGTGATATTATTGGTAATGGTACTGTAGGTATTTCTCCTTATCCAGTAATCAAAGATGTTTGTCTAGTAACAGAATTGAAACATAACCTACTGAGCATAAGTCATTTGGCTGATAACGGTTATGGTATCAATTTTGTAAAAGATAAATGTACCATATATGATATGTCATCTGGTGATCCCGTATATAAAGGGATTAGAGAAGACAATATTTATGTTTTCTTTTTGGAGAATACTAATAATGCAGGTAAATGCCTAGTAGCTAATCTAGATGAAAGCTGGCTATGGCACATGAGACTAGGACATGCAAATATGAATACTATCTCACGACTCAGTACTAAAAAGTTGGTAAAAAGACTCCCTGAAATTCCATTCAAGAGAGATATGGTATGTGTTGACTGTGAAAAGAACAAAGCACATAAATCCACTTTTAAATCCATCAACGCTGTAAGTACTTCCAGACCTTTGCAGTTAATTCATATAGATTTATTTGGACCTAGTAGAGTCGCTAGTCTTGGCGGTAAGCTCTACGCTTTTGTTATTGTTGATGATTTCTCTTGATTTACTTGGGTTTACTTTTTATCAAAGAAAAGTGATGCTATTTTTGAATTTCAAATATTTTGCAAAAAGGTACAAAACGAAAAAGGCTTCATGATTACTCGTATCCGAAGTGATCATGGTGGCGAATTCGTAAATTCTGATTTCAAAAAGTTTTGTGATGATAGTGGATATTACCATGAATTTTCTTGTCCTAGAACTCCCCAACAAAATGGTGTTGTGGAGCGAAAGAATCGTACTCTAAGCGAAATGGCTACAGTTATGCTGAATCTGCATAATCTTCCTAAGTATTTTTGGGCAGAAGCTGTTAGTACAGCCTGTCATATTTTGAATAGGGTGTTAATTCGACCAATCTCGAAGAAAACACCATATGAGCTTTGGTTTAGAAGAATTCCAAACATTTCTTATTTCAAAGTTTTTGGATGTCGCTGTTTTATCCTGAACACCAAGGATAACATGGGAAAGTTCGACTCTAAAGCAGATGAAGGGATATTTCTCGGATATGCTGCTAAGAGTAAAGGATATAGAATTTTTAATAAAAGATCTATGATTGTTGAAGAATCTATTAATGTTACTTTTGATGAGCTGAATAGTCACAGATCTAGCGATAGTGATGATGAAGAGACACATGCAAAGACTGAGAAAAATTCTGTGGAAGATCTGACCCAAAAGTTTGATTTATTAAAATTCTTGCCAGATCATCCAGAAATACTCATTATAGGTGATGTATCTAAAGGTGTAAGTACACGTTCCTCTCTTAAAGATTCTGATATAGCAGCAAATGTAGCATTCATTTCTCAAATAGAACCTAAGAATATAGATGATGCTTTTTCTGATAAGTTTTGGATTTATGCCATGCAAGAGGAACTAAATCAATTTGAGAGAAACCGAGTTTGGGAACTCGTTCCTAAACCTATTGGTCAATCGATAATTGGTACAAAATGGGTGTTTCAAAATAAACTCAGTAAAGATGGACAAGTTCTACGCAACAAAACACGTCTAGTGGCACAAGGTTATAATCAAGAAGAAGGAATTGATTATGATGAGACCTATGCTCCTGTTGCTAGATTAGAAGCCATCCGCATGTTTTATGCATTTACATGCTTTAATGATTTTAAATTATTTTAAATGGACGTGAAAAGTGCATTTTTAAATGATTTTTTAAAAGAGGAAGTTTTTGTGAAACAACCCCCTGGTTTTGAAGATTTTCAAAAATCTGATCACGTCTTCAAGCTTAAGAAAGCACTATATGGACTCAAACAAGCACCTCATGCTTGGTATGATCGCCTAAGTGCCTTCTTACTTGATAATAGTTTTTCAAAAGGTAAAGTTGATACTACCTTGTTTATCAAATCTTTGAATGATGATATTCTCCTTGTGCAAATTTATGTAGATGACATAATATTCGGTTCTACTAACGAAAAACTTTGTCAAGATTTTGCTAAGTGTATGCAAAGTAAATTTGAGATGAGTATGATGGGAGAGCTAAACTTCTTCCTAGGACTACAGATCAAACAGTACTCAAAAGGAACGTTCATCAACCAAGCTAAATACACGAAGGACATACTGAAAAAGTACGACTTCGAAAATGTAAAGCTAATTGGGACTCCTATGGCTACATCTACAAAGCTTGATTCTGATGAAAGTGGCAAACCTGTCGATCAGCGTAAGTATCGAGGTATGATTGGTAGTTTATTATATTTAGCTGCTAGTCGTCTTGATATAATGTTCAGTGTTTGCATTTGTGTACGTTTTCAGGCAAATCCTAAGGAATCACATCTAAGTGTCGTTAAACGTATCTTCCGATACCTTAAAGGAACTTCTACAGTTGGCTTATGGTATCCTAAAACCAAATCCTTTGACCTGATAGGTTACTCGGATGCAGATTTTACGGGATGCAAAGTGGACCGTAAAAGTACCAGTGGCACATGTCATTTCCTAGGAAAGGCCTTAGTCTCCTGGTTTAGTAAAAAGAAAATTTTTGTAGCATTATCAACTACTGAGGCTGAGTATATCGCCGCAGGTCGTTGCTGTGCTCAAATTTTATGGATGAAACAAACCCTGAAAGACTATAATCTGTACTACACTAAGATTCCTATATATTGTGACAACACTAGCACTATAAATCTGACTAAGAACCCTATTTGTCACTCACGCACAAATCACATAGAGATACGACATCATTTTCTACGTGATCATCAACAACACGGGGATATCTGTTTAGAATTTGTTGACACAGATCATCACCTAGCAGACATATTCACAAAACCATTGGCTGAAGATCGGTTCAACACATTGAGGCGTGAGCTCGGTATACTTGAATTTTCAGATTCATAATGTAATATGGTAGTTAATTTTAATTTTATAACTTGAAACTTTGACATTTACTTAACGAAAATTATTTTTGGGTACAAGCCTAAAAAGGGTCTGTCTGTCACCACGACTACGGTCGAAGCGAAGCGGTACTTAAGAGTTCCCCGGTGAACCTCCGTTAGCTGAGACATAACCCCTACAGTTAACCCATTAATAATGTACGTTACTAAATACAAAGTCAAAAGTCATAAAACTAAATTTTAACCACCAGAACTGCATTTATTGTCTCGGGAATGCAAGTAGCCGAACTCGGGCCGAACTTTGACCGAGTTCTGGCCGAATTCGGGCCGAGTTCGGTCGGCGCTGTTATGTTTTCAGAAACGAACAGCCGGCCCTAACCCCTTTATATACCCCTCTTCCTCTTCTTTTTTTTACTCACCAACTCGAGATTACTTCTCCTTCCACCTAAAAACTATTTTCTACTCCTCCTTAGCAAGCATCTTAGGTGATCTGGTGGGCTACCCAACCTCTTGTTCTTCCTCCTCTTTAAAGGTAATCTACTTCCTTCCTTCTATCTTTTTCAAATGGCTCCTAAGCGTCAGAGGGGATCTACTTCCCAAGCCGCATCCTCCTCTTCGGATTATACTCCGGCTAGTCTGTTCAGTCCAGGACTCAACCCTATTCCCCGACAAGGAATTCTCTGACCTATGGTTCGACTCTTTTTCCTGACGTAGAATTTGTTATGGAGCTTTTGTTAATTTCACAATCTTTTCTGAATATGCTCCTATATTTGACCATCTCGGCTACCTAGACTTTTTCGAAGTGGCCGAAAATATTTTTGATAATGCTGTCAGAATGTTTTACTACAACTTGCAAGTAAAACCCAGTGGCAACTTTTATTCTTGCGTTGCTGGGCAAGAATTAGAGTTCAGCGCTACTGACATTAGTGAATTCTTTCATGTTCCTGATGTTGGTGCTGCTTTGGTGGACATTAACCATGTCCAATTTTTAGAGGATGTCACCCTTGCTTCTTTCAAGGAACTTATTTGTCATCCCAACCCCGTTCCTCGGAGAGTATTTTCTAAGAATCTAAACCAGAACTTTTATGAACTCCATCGATTTATTTTCTCTGTTCTCCTTCCTAAGAAAGGATCTACCGACGAGATCACTTTCTTAGAACTCTCCGCCATGTATCACATTCACTTTGGAATTCCTTTTTCTATTCCAAAGACCATGATGGACTGGATGCTGAACTGCATAAATGCAGGACGCAACCTAGTGTATCCTATGCACTTGGCAGCCATCTTCCGTAGGTTTGATATTGACCTTCAAACCTGTGCCTACTCCTCCACTCCTATTGAGCTCACCAGATCTCACAGATACCCTGCTCCACCTTTGCCACCTGGTGCTCAGCCTGCTCCAGACATCGGTGCCGAGGCTCCTTCTCCTGATGCTGCTCCTGCTCCAGCCCCTGCTCCAGGATTTGATCCAGGCTTCTATCAGAGATTTGATGACTTTGTCGCTCTTTCAGCACAGCGTCATCAATCTTATGTTGACTCAGAGTTCCGTCACATTTATCAGGCCCATATGTTTCGAAACGGACTTGCGGATCTCCACTACAGTCTATCTCATGATCCAGTCCGTCCCGTCACCATTCTGCCTCATCCAGACTTCCCTGGTCCTCGATTTGGAGACGAGGCATCTTTTCAGTACTTCGACCCCACTGTAGCCTACTTTCCTCCAGAGGCCCCTGGCTGTGATGACGCTACTTTGTGATGAGGATTCAGCTGATGGTTATGGATAGGAGTTAGTTGATGATTTTATGCCATGATGTAGTTTTTTTTCTCTAAAACTTCATAGTTAGACATTTTAGCCTTTCTGATTGTACTTTGGATTTGTAGTGAGACATTTTTTTTTCAGCACTTTCATTTCAGTACTAGTTATCTGTCTCTGTTTATGGTACTTTATCATTTTACTTTGTTTGTTGGTTTTTGTCGGCTTCACACATTACGGGGGAGCCAAGTTTATTTTTATATTGACAAAGGGGGAGAATGAGTACCAATACCAAAACAAGCCAAAACAAAACATTTTCAAACAAATTCTTTGCTCAGGTATTTATTTGTTATTTTTTTAAGATATATTTTGGTATAGACTCAAGTTTGTTAATTATCAAAATGGGGAAGATTGTTGGCCCATTCCATGGTCACACCCGATTTCGATAATCAACATGCACTTAAGTCAATACACAAAATATACAAACTGCTGCTAATCATTTCAGGAGATATAAAATCAATATCAACGGGCGTTGTACTGCATCAACACAGCATAGGCATCATCAAATCTGAAGTTGACTCATTTTATATTTTATTCTGTATTTTTACATTTTATTGAGTCTAGGATTTATTTTGTAAAATCAACTTGGTAATACTGGCTTAGGGTTATTCTAGTCCACATTTCCAAAAAGCCTACCCATTTTTTCATTTATACATCTTTTACAAAATATTCCAAAATCCTTTCTTTCAAACTGTTTTGATAAAATATTTTGAAAAATCTTTTGACAGAACTCAAAATCGAGTTCGATCCGAACTCTGCCCGAGTTCGGTCAATATGAATTCAAATGTTAGTTGCCTCCAAATCTGCAAGCAACGTCTCTATGCGAAATATTTGCATCAGAAAAACTCTGTCCGAGTTCGGTCCCAGAAAACACCTATAAATAGAAGAGCAATTTTCATTTCTAAACACTCATTCATTCTTCATCTTCTCTTCTCTACTCTTCAAGTGTTTTCAAAACGTTCTAAAGCTTTCAAATTATACCTATACATCTCTTAGCTAAAAGTCAGTAATATCTGTGTTGATTTAGAGTTTTTGGTATTCAAGAGTTGTAAAAAGGTCATTCCAAGTTCAGAAACTATTCTGTTGTGGAGCCGGTCGTGCGCTCGTCACCAAGCACGGTGTTGTGAAGCTGGTCATGCGCTTGTCACCAAGCACGGTGTTGTAAGAGACTGCAAGCTCTCATTTAGCTTATGCCATAGTAGATTAACATCGAGGAAGAGTACTCGAGACTGGATTAGTCCTCTCAGAGGGATACCAGTATACATCACTGTGTCACTGAGTTTGATCTTTCTATCTCTTGCTGAATTTATTTACTGTCTCTTAGTTTCTGCCAGAGTTAATTTTTTTAAATTGGTGATTATTTTTCCGCTGCACACACACACTCTATTCACCTCCCCTCTAGAGGTGCTCAACGGTCCTAAAATCTCTAGAGTCAACAAACTGGAATTTAAGATAATTCCCAATAGCATACTTTTGCATACCAGCATCTTCGATTGTATACTTCTTATTCATATTTTTCAAGATTTCGGAAGCTGATTTATATGAATAGTATATCGAAGATCTCATTCGAAAGAGTGTTTAGAATAGTGTATCGGCATACCTTGTTTCCTTGCTGCCATTTATCGTGCAACTTTTGAAAATCATCGTAAGCATTGGTAGCATCTTCTATGTTAGTTGAATCGAACTCCATAGCCGCCGACTTTTCTGGTTCTCATTTAGTCAGGTACTTTGCATAGTTCAGCACGTCTAGGCTGACATAGATCCTCTCCCTCCAGCATTTGAAGTGGGTACCGTTGAAAACTTCAATCTTCGATACGCCAGGAAGCCTTGAACGAGATTGAACGGATCCAGCAACAGCAGCGAGATCATTATTCTGAGAAGTCATTTTTTCTTGAGATTGTTAGAGTAAATAGCTTTGTGGAACAGAACTCAGAATCGTTGAGGCGTGTGAATCACCGTCCTCAAGAAAAGATTCGCCCCTTAACGTAACTGTAAGGCTCGAACGACAACTTTTCTCTAGGATACAACAATGAGTTACAGATAGCAATACCTATCTGCAACCTACAATCGAACAGAGAAGAAGACGAACGACAGCATTTCTGATCTCTCTATTTGGTGGTTTTGGATCTCAGCGGTGTGTTCTTTCTGTGAAAAACGAATAAATAAATAGAGTTGCAAAACTCTAATTCTATTAGATCGTGAACCAAATATCAGGAGTAGAATCAGGAACGTGTATGAGACATGTTGAATGAGCAGTAGAGGTTAAATAATGGGCCGCATAAATCGCGGGCTCACTACCAAGAGAAAGTAGAAAAATTAGGGTCGTGTCCTGCCTACGCGCGAGGCTAAACGTCCCGGATTTGCACCCCCCTGCGCGTGCGACGTGCCCGCACAAGCGCATTAAGGTTTGCTGGAGCTTCCCTCCAAACTGGGTGCAATCTAGCCCAATGCCCCCGGGCGCGTGAGCACCTCTCTTACTTCCCACTCATCACAACCATGTAGAAGGTGTAAACATATATATACCCATTCACAAGTGTGGGTTTTAAGCGATGTGGGACTAAACAAAAGTCTCTTTTCTTTTGTCTATAGTGTATTTGAAATACTCACAAAGTGGAACTAAAAAAACAAGAGTTCCAACAACGGACGCACGGGTCCGGACACGGCTGACACGATAATTTCTGTGGTGGACACAGGCACTTGGGCACAGAATTTGTGTTGGTTTTTCTGATGGTTGTGTCATGGTGGTGATGGTTTGTTCTGTGTGATGGGGGCATAGATGGTGACAGGGCTTGGTTGCTGGTGGTGGTGTTGTTTGATGGTGGTGACGACAATGGTGACCAATTGGGTACAATGGTGATGGTCGTGGCTTGATATCGGGAGGTCAGGACAGAGCTCTCGTCGGGGAGAAGTAGAGACGGAGGGGGATTTATTTTGTATTGGTTGTACTAGCGATGGCTTCGGGAGAGGAGAGATGAGATGGGAGCGGCATATGCACGTAGGCAGCCAAACATATAGAGAGGGGATAACCGCTAGGATCTGATCTATTTGACAATCCTTACCGATTAAAGATAGTAATGGAAAGAGCTTAAATTAAATTAATCAAATCTAGTTAACTATCATGATTATTAAAAGTATTGTTTGATATCATCTAAATAGTTTAAGCAATATTTCTATAAATATAATAATATATTTATTGGTCAAAACTATAATTGATACAACTAAATAATCGAATTCTAATACTTCGATCATGACAATAATAATTAAAATACCCAATATTGTCACCTAATATTTTGAAAAGTAGATTTCAAATAATAAAAGAAAATTGATCAAATAGTATATACATATAAATTTATTTAAAGGATTTAGACAAATTCTTTTGTCGTTCAAAATAGGATTTCAAATAAACAATTATTTTTCTATCCTGATATAAAATAAAATATTTGATAATATCTATTACTTTAAATCATGTACATGACAATCTTGATCCCATAATGTGTTATACTAATAATTTAAAATATTATCCAAGTAAAGATGTAATAGTATTTGATACTAGAATTATTCAAAATATATCGAGATAATAGTTTAACGAAATTCTTCTTATTGATCAAAATAAATATGCATTTCAAATCACTTTCGAGTCCCTAGTTTTGTGAGTCCAAAATATAAAATCTTTATGACGCCGATAATAGTAATCCAGGACAAAATATTTTTATTACAAGAAATAGTACTTACAAACCATTTTATTTTAAAACTAGTTTTTGGTAGCCGAAATAATCTTAAATTATCGTTCACAAGGTATTGACGAATGTTAACCTACAAAAACAAAATAAAAATTTTGAAAATTTTGGGAAGAGGAGTTACAGCTAGTATGTATATAACTCACATAGTAAATATTTACCAAAGAGAGGTCTGTTGGAATTTTAGGGTTAGAGCAGTTGCGGCTGAGTGAATTGTGATAGTGAGGGGGAGAGAGTGTACATTAGGTTAGGTTTTTCTTTAGGTCAGTCTCTTGGCCGGGTTGTTTGGAGGATCTTGGGCTTAGGCCTTTAGGACTAGAAAGAAGAAACAAAAAGATTTAGAGGCCCGTATGTGCTGAATCAGAGTGGGCTTGGCTGAGAATAAAAAAGAAAAAAAGAAGGTTTGTGAAAATGGGTTGGACCATGCTTGAGTTTAGGGCCAGGTTTTGTTGGACTTTTGGTTTAATTTTTTAAGAATAATTAGTAATTATTATTAGTGTTTAGTTGTTTAATCGATTAATAGTAGTTAGTACATAAGTATAGATTAGTTGGTTGACTAGAAGATTAAGTAGTTATTAGATTGTGATCAATTAAGGAATTTTTCCCCTAATTATTTTCTATTATTCTTTATAGGTGATTTTAGAGTCAAAGGTTTGGACTTGAGGCAAGTATACTCATTATTTATGTTTCTCAATACATTATAATTATAATATTTTTTTGTCATGTTATATTTCATATTGCGACACGATTTGACACGTGATTGTGCTTCTTGATCATGATTGTGTTTCTTAAGCCGGATTCATAGTTATTGTTCATAGTCGTGATTGTGACATGTTTGTAACTCCACTTCCCGGTTTTGAGAAATAAATTTGATTTCTAATAAAAACAATTGTTGATTTAAGTTTCAAATAATAAGTTAGCTTTAAATAATAAATTTTGATGATCTATTTTGGAGGGAATTAATTTTTGAGCAGAATTTTCAAATTTGAAAGTTTGTTATAACCAATTAGTGGTCCCCACTCAATTTTAGAAATATCCTAACTGTTTTCTTTAGTATTCTGCAATAGTGAAAAGGCATAGGGGCTTTTCGCTTAAATTCATTGGGAGGGAGGGGGTTATGTGCAATAATTATGGGCGGGAGGGGGAAAGTGCAAAAATACACTTTCATTTAATTAGGTGAATGAACAGAGTTCATTTCATTTCACTGCAAGTACTTTTCTACTCTTTTCCTTCTTTCCTTTAAGCTCAAGAGCTCGACTACTCTCTTCGGAGACTCCACGACGACGACTGAGACTCCACAACGACGGCGGTGACGACGATCTCGACGACGGTGACGACAACCTCGACGGCGGTGACGACGAACTCTCGGCACGACGACGATTGGTGAGTTCCTTGACCATTTCCTTCATCCATTGTTCAAATTATAAATCGATGGTTCTCATTGATCTAACTTTTGATCGATCGAATCGTACTGAATTATTCTAGTTATTAGTTTTAGCCAATTTTTAGTAGGTACCCCTGACCGTGGTACCCAGGGATCCCCATCCTAGACATGATGCAAGACAATACTGGTTTATTTGTACAAACACAATCATCCACGGTGTCCAGGTCATCCATTATAGTCATGTCTTGCAAGCCGTCGCAACAGCTTTTTAATATTCACCAAGGTGTGTACTTGCCATATCTTGTCATGTCATATCATATCAAGTACTTGCTATGCCATTCCATGCCATTATTAGCCCGGTCATATCAATCCATCCGTGATTTGTCCATTCATGAATAGTGCAAGGCATAAAGTCAACCGAGTACGCAAGGGGCTCAAGGCTCTACGCGAGTGCACCTTTACGCTAGGCCAAGGGCCTTAAGCGTAAAGCGGCTCTACGCGAGCACGAGCAAGGGTGCACGTGGATGGTGTCTTACGCTAGCCGGGTTGTACGCAAGCGAGATTTTACGCGCATAAGATTTTACGTATGCGAACTCCCGAGCGAAACTCTACGCTAGTGAAGCACTCGAGCCAGACTTTTACGCACGCGAGAGTCTGCTCGGGCCAGGGGTTTTACACGAGCACGATTTACGCGAGCAGAATTTTACGTGAGCGGAAGAATCCCGAGCGTAAAATTCATAGGGACTCAGCGTAAAAATGAAGTACGCTGGCACGCGATTGCGCGTGCGTAAAAGGCTGAATACTACGCTGTCACGTAAAATGTGTGCGTAAAACTAAGCACTATGCTAACACGTAAAATGTGGGCATAAAAGCTTCGTCTTCTCCCATGGCCAAGACAAACGTGCGTAAAAGCTCAGGAACTCGAGGAACTCTATCTCGGCCTGGACTTGGTGGAATCCGGCCATCCCAAAACCAATCTTACATACAATCAGAATGCCTACTACAAGGAACCCTTGGTTTTTGAAAACAAGCCATTTTAGTAGATCCAAATCAAGAAGATCAAAAAGCTAGAAACTTAGATCTGCATGAAAGGAGCCATGGAATTTGAAAATGCTAAGTACTAAAGTGGCTTAGAATCTTATGGAGAAAAAAATAGAACAATAAAACTTGAGTTCCTTCATGAAGCAAGTTGTACTTGCCAAAACCTCTCTCTGGTAGGTGAAGAGAGTAATGGTGAGAAAGAAGGAGTAATGGGGAAGAAGTAATGAGGAGAGAGAGTGTTGGGCGGCTATTAAAGAAGGAAAGGGGTGGTAGGTGGGAGTGGTTTGGTCTACTCAAAACCAAGCAAAACTGAACCTATGCAAAACCAAGCCGAATCAAGCCAACCAAGTCAAGCCGGGCCGAACCAAATAAGGAATTACCAGAATAAACCATGCCAGAAAACATGCAATATACGTATACGTATACCAAAATACGTAATACGAACCACGGTCGTTACAGATATCGTACTCGGTATGGATTGGTTGAGCAGGCACCACGCCAGCATAGATAGCTGCAGGGGTAGAGTTCTTTTCAGAGCACCCGGAGAGCCAAAGTTCGAGTTCACCCGACGGCAGGCATAGCAGAGCAGCGAAGATTTTTGCGGTGTATTAGTTGAGGAGCAGGCAGTGCCACACCTTTTGATAGCGGAGTTCATGGACGTCTTTTCGAAGGATTTGCCAGGACTACCACCGGATAGAGATGTGGAGTTCTCTATAGACTTAGTGCCCGGCGCAGAACCGATATATCAGCTCGTCTATAGGGTGAACAACAGCAAGCTAGTAGAGTTGAAAAAGCAGGTGGATGAGCTGCAGGACAAGGGCTTCATCCGATCAAATTCTTCCCCATGGGGTACACCGGTACTCTTTATACCGAAGAAGGATGGGTCGGTCAAGATGTGTATTGAGTACAGGGCACTCAATAACCTCACGATCAAGAACAAGTACCCGTTCTGAGGATCGACGATCTCTTTGATCAGCTGAGTGGGGCGAGGGTATTTTCTAAGATTGATCTGAGGTCAGATTACCATCAGGTGAAGGTAAAGAAAGAGAATATCCCGAAGACCACATTCAGGATGCGATATGGCCAGTTTGAGTTCATGGTGATGTCGTTTGGGTTGACTAATGCCCCGACGGTATTCATGAACCTGATGAACAAGGTGTTCCACCAGTACTTGGACAAGTTCGTGGTGGTGTTCATCGATGATATCCTAGTATACTCAAAGACCGAAGGGGAGCATGAGGAGCACTTGAGAGTGGTTCTGGAGACTCTCGTAGGTACTAGCACGCTTTTCAGTACAAAATTGGTCCAACGGCGGACATCGTTTTGACCTGAAATTACGATTTTGCTGATGTCCAGAATTAGAATTTTGGGCAGGCATTTTTAGACATATTTTTTATTCCAAAAATATTCGTGATGTTTTTTTTAGCATCCGGAGTCGTTTATGGGATTTGACTTTTCGTTGCTACCATTCGGAGTACTGGACTTGCTATTTCTGTGCACCACCCTCAGGTAAGATTCCTTGCCATTATACTCTGTTGTTTATTACCATTTTATTTCTATTATTTTATTTAGTTTACTCTTATACTGCATATTTCTATCACAATGTGCGTCTAAGTCATACTTGTGTGCAAGCGACTACATTAATCATTTTACTGTTTTATTTTTATTCTTCTGTATTGGCTTAGCTCTAGTGACTACCCACTGAAGATGAGGTATTGGTATTTCTCATATGGCCTTGACACATGCTTTATCATGGGTTGTGAGTCACATGTAGGACACGGACTCACGTAGTCGGCTGGCCACCGATACGTATGAGACGTGCGATGGTTAGGAATAACTGCCAATAGAATTACATATTTAGTAGACTTGGCAGATATTAAAGGTTCATATGAGTCATGGAGGTAACCCAACTAGGCATGGGTTAGGGAGGACAATTCTATAGCATATGGGCCAAGTATGCACTTCCTTTTTATTGTCGAAAGCTCCGTTGGAGATACAGTCCTGCTTTTCCTGTATCCTGATCCTGCTGGCCTTTGACATTCGAGGGATGTTATGCTTTGAGGTCCCTGGTATCCCAAGAGGGACTATACCGATCCTACTATAGCCAGAGTGCCCATGCGTTGAAGGTTTGTTCTTAACTGCATTTTTACTGTAGAACGGTTAGGCACCCTATTACATGTATCTTTTATTTTGTTATAAATCACAGTTTATATGACATGTTGTTTTCTTATATCTTGTTATGTCCCGTTGAGGACCTGGTGAATTCTCTAGGCTTAGGCAATTTCTTCCAGGAGTACGGTTCTCTCTCGATCCATCCTTCGTAAATGATGAGGCGCCGCCTTCCGAGATTTAGCTATTTACTTATGACATGAGACTTTGTAGTGGACATCTTTTCTATTTCTTTATTTTTATTTAAGGTGGTCAGACTCCAGTTTGAGATTATTATCGTAGCTATTTGGTAGTGGATCTGTTTCAATCCGGCTACATCTTTGACTCATTTATTTTATCTATTCTGGACTATCATTTATCTTTGTGTGTTGTGGATGAAATTAGTTATTCTGTGCTGTGGCCTGTGATTATTATATTTCTTACAGCTTATGTATACGTACGGGGATTCCATATATTGGAGTATTCTTTGTATGTATGTAGCTGGCATGTCTACGTACTTAGTCCTACGTATTATGGGACTGGGGCGTTACAACCCTCAAGGTTCTCGATATATATGGAGTTAGGGTCAGTGTACTTGGAAATGCACTGGCGAGCAAGACTAACCCACATGCCTAAACTGATGCTTCTTATTATAGGAATCATGTATTTAAAGTGGTTTTTCTATTTTGAACTATGTTCGTTTACAGTTCATATTCAATAGCATACTTGAAAGCAGTAACTCATATATACTCAAATCAGTTATCAGTAATTTCTTACCACGAACGATATGCTCATTCCTGCATAAAAATAGAGAGAATACTTAGTGCTCCTGCAAAAGACAATTGTTAGCATGCAACCTAACTACATAAGGTCATTGGTGAGACGACACCACGAAGGACTATTATATGGTATTACAATGCGCCCTTCCAGTTCGGGATGCAAACCCAACTGGAATGCCCCTTTACACCTCGTGCGTGAAGCACGTTCCATATAATTTACTCCTAGGTTAATTCAGTTCTAGTACCCTGGATACCGTCCTGAGGAAAGCCAAGCCTTATATACGAGTTGTCCAAGACCATGCGAATGTGCGAATAGTTTAACCATAAAACATAAGAATGGAAACGTAGACTGAAGTAAGAAATATAATCTCTACTTGTATAACAGTTCAGTTCTCTCAATTCAATATTGTGCTTGGCGACCCATAGGTCCCAAACATCTCGATATCCTGTGGTATCACACCACGTTCAACGGTTCCATGGAATTGCACCACAACCATCTGCTTCCCGTATGAAATATATCTCTTGTGCATAGATACATATAACATTTACAAGTATACAGTAGTTTATTCGTTGTTTGATGACATGCATCATTATCAATTACATTATACTAGGCATCATCTACCTTTGAATGTTGCATTGCAACGAGAATTAGTGTGCTTAAAGGAGTAAAAAGAAGGGTCAGAACCATCCATCGAGCATAAAATTTGCCCAAAGAAAGGGAACACCTCCGTAATGATTAAGCCTCAGTTATACATCCCTATACAATAGCACAAACATCTGATCATTACTCTTCTTCTATGCTTTCTCTCAAAATTCTCAAAAATGAACACAAAAATTGATAAAAGTAGGCAAAAAAAAAAAAGCAATCATCGAAAACGACACAAAAACGCATTCATCAAAACTAAGAAGAAAAAACATACAAGCAAAACTGTAATAAAAGCGTATTAGAAAGCAACTCTTATATAGAGTTCATTCCCAGGACACAATCCATTGCATATAGGACTCATTCCAACAAAAGTCAATCTATGAGTTGGAAAGGCTCCCGTACATTCGTTCGGATCAATTAAATGTCGAAAGGTTTCCCCAAAACTCATATCCGATTGAGTCAAGCTAGCCTCAAGGTATACCCATGGTGTGCCGTCCGGAGCGGGGTACTACACCTTGAATAAAATAGCCTTTTATTCAGGAGTTGAATTTTCAAACTCTTTGATACCGAGTTCATGAGTCATCAGCTTGACCATAGGTATCTCAATTGTCATTGTGAACCCCTAAAATTGACTAAAATTATTTTATTATTTTAAATTTAGTATTATGTAAATACAAGTTATATATATTTAGTATTTTATTTTATTTATATTGTTTAAAAGTAAATGAATAAATGAATTTTTATATAAAAAAATGTATTTCTATCAAAAAAATTTATTACAGTATTATGTGTGTGTGTGTGTGTGTGTGTGCGCGCGCATGCACGCGCGCGCTTATTGTAGTGATATGAGTTTTACGTATTAGTGATATGAGTTTCTTTACTTATTGTTTTACATATTAGTAATATGAGTTTCTATTATATCTATCTTAAATTTAATCAAGTTACCATAATCAAAAGGAAGAGATTGTTAGCCCAATGATCTAACTATGTTTTTTAATGTGTTTATTCGATTAAGTCTAACATTATGATATCTCTAATATTTGTGCTATCACTATAGTACTTGTACTTAAACTTTGCATTGTCTTAATATGCATTAAATTTATCATACTTTCTTTTATGTATATTACTTTTTTTGTCTAACATGTATTTGCAGAAAAGCAATAAGCAAGATCAATATGAATATATGCAATTAAGAAATCATGATGGGCCAAAAGACGACGGTATACCAGGAGATTTCTCTGAACCGTCCAATGACATTCCCGGGGCTACGCACTCGGGGATTCTGCTGCCCCGTCAGCGGTCGAGGTCGAGGGGACAGCACAACCCCCCCATGGAGGTTCAGGGGCGAAGCCCCCAAAAGGTATTCAGATTTTATAATCTGGATATCTTTGGATAGCTGTCATCAAGTGAAGATGCCATTAACTATCAAGTGAAGAAGCCAAGCCATGCCATCACCATTTCAAGATTTTAAAGAAGTCTGCACCTGCTATAGTATATCTGGAGTATGTAACGAGTCTTGGGAATAATTGTAAACACAAGACATGGATGTAAAATCGAAAGGTAGGGTAGATAATAACCAGGATTACTTTTGGGCAGTCATTCGAAAGATTCAACGAATCTCCGCGGATGACCGAAGGATGATCCGAATGGACCACAGAAAACCTACTGTGATATATCGGATTATCCGACGACAGTCCGCAGACATCCATAGGTAATCCGTATTGTTACCTTCTGGAATCCGACGGTGAAAATTTGTTCCATCATTGATCCCAACGGCTATATTTATAGTTATTTGCACACTGCAGGCGGAAGATCCGACGGACACCCGTAGATGATCGACGAATCTTCCGTTCACTAATGGAAAGTGGCATTATTTGTACTTTCTATTATTTGGGTTATAAATAGCCTTGAACTCCTTCCTATCCACAAACAACTCTACCAAAGCTTTTACTTGCCATCCACAAATTATGTTAGAGTGTTCTTGAGTTGTAAAAGTTAGATCTCCATCTTTGTTGTAAGAAGATCGAAGACCATCTTCTAAAGAGGTGGAAGTTAGAGAGTCTTCGGATCAAACCTCTAACAAAATTGGAGAGGCTTAATCAAAGCTCTCGTGTATTGAAGTCGGAGAAGCCTTTGGATAAAAGCTCTCGTGTAATAAGTTGGTAAATCTTCGTATCAAAGCTCACGTTGTGCTATTTTCAATAATAATGGATTAAAGCCAGAGAGAGTTCCAGGACTGGAGTGTCCCAAGGGAGGATACCATGATACATGGGCTGTCGGTGTTTTTATTGCTTCTTCTCTTGCCCTCTTAATATTTAAATTGCTCATTAGTAATAGTTTTGTGCTTGACTAGTGGGCTTGACCCTATTTATCCTACTTCTAGCATGCTTTCAAGGATCACAGGTTGCCATATCCTTCAAACCTGAGCCAATGAGATTGCATGAAATGCATACATCCTCCCATCCCAATGATCTACATGAGGTAGACTAGTTGATTACCTATATGTTCATTTATCAATTTTAAAGATATGGAGACTGGATAATGGTCCTAAAATAACGTGCACATTAATTGAAATAATTTCCAAGCTAGCAATAGCGATTATCTATGCATCATAGTGTGCATGCTGGACTAAATAATTTTTTGTGTTGGATTATAATTAAGGTATCTGCCTCATGTTACATTCTAATACTAAGAGTTATATAAGTCCAAGAATGTAGGTAGCTTAGCAAACAACCGAAAAGAAAAGTCCACAGGACTATAATATTTATAGTATTCAAGATTTGAACTTTACTAGATGTGACCTTGCGTCACGATTAGAGTATCGTATAAAGGACTAGATAGAACTTGTGATATAAACTCGTAGATATTCTAGATGGGTGCCAGCCCGCTCAATAGGAGAGGAATTATGCGCAACAACTAAGTACAATGTTATTGTGAGTACAACCATGTCAGGGGCTACAAAGAGTTATGAAATAAGTAACATTAAATACTTGAGCATTACATAATGAATAAGAATAATTAACTAAGAACTCCATGTATAAATGCAAGATTTAAACTTCAAAGTCAAGAAACACTACTAAAATATACGAAAAAAATTCAACACAAACTGCTCAAGAAATGCACTAATTTTAGGCTAATTCAGCCTTGATAGTATAAAGTGGAGATACACACCCTAGTATATTGTCATGCTCGAAATTAGCCTGAATCATGTTGTTTAAAAATTGATTTAGCTATAAAATACATAATTTAACTCCGAATTTGATTTTACAAAGTTATAAAGTGGGTGATTCGTGACATAGTGGAAGCATTTATTTGCCCAAATTCTATGGTTACGAAGTGTTACATTAGTTTTATCCCAAAATGGGTTTAAGTGTCAAATATGACATAATGGAAGCATGTGTTGAAATTGAATATGCTTCTTAACAAGTGTCCTGGCAAGCCACTAGTGATGGGAGACATTATGAAAATTAAGGAATCATATAAAAACTCTAAAAACCACATGCATAGACCTTAAATCCATTTTGACACAAAATTCCTATGCATGCACTGAGCCCTAGTTGTTCGTGTGTAGGCGTGTCTTGTGTCCACAAACTCGATAAAAATGAATTTGCGGCACTACCTCCATTCATCGAGTAAGGTGTAATTGCCTTGGTTGCGACACTCCCAAATATACGACACGAACATGGGCTTCGGGTCTGCCTTCAGGCTGGCTCAAGCGAGTACAAGCTTCGTTCCTCTCCACACTAAATTTCAGGGAGTGAGCATCCATGATGACATTGAGAAAGGAGGAGTGAAATAGAGATATATATGAGAGAGACAAAGAAAGAGATTGGAGTATAAGAGCTGGAGAGAAGGAGAGGAGAGAGAAATAAAGTTGCATTAATGAATTTCAATGGACATATCATTATATATGTCACAAGAAAGAATCTTGGTCTTTTGATCATGATTGAACGGCCAAAAATCAAAATATCCTAGCAAAATCTACTTACAGTTACAAGAAAGAATCTTGGTCTTTCGATCATGATTGAACGGCCAAAAATTAAAATATCCTAGCAAAATCTACTTACACGGTATACCAGGCAGTATAATGTTCTCTATACTATCTGTTTAAAACTTTGCCTAAAAGCTAGGGCTTTGGGTATCCATTCTTGTCAGATCCTAGTCTGTGTTTCATGGCTGTTAACCATAGCATGTAAGATATATTTGGTGTTAAGAGCCCCCTGGATTTTAAAATTTCTTTTAAAAAATTTTAATGAATTATTTTCAATAAATATTTTATTATAGTTAGTTTTTATCATTAAATATACTTTACTGTGACTTTAATTTTTGGAGCGCGAGGGATGTCAATCTTTCGAAACGTCCTTCATGAGTTTTGACCTAGACAAGTTTATCTTCATATTGATATATCATGTCCCACTCAAACTTGTTCCCTTGTATTCTATTTATATCACACAACTTTTGGTCACACAACTTTTGGATCAATTTAGGCCATTTGACTATCTATCGAAAAATTGACCTAACTTACAATTTAATTTCGGGACTCGACATTGATCTAACCTAATCGACCCAATATATGGTTTTGATCTACTTTGAGCCTACTACGTACGTGCCACTTGTGTGCCATCCAATGAGCTCCTGCATGCTATTATTTCACCAATGATTATAATGACTAAATTTGTAGTCATAACCCTATTATTTCACCAATGATTATAATGACTAAATTTGTAGTCATAACCACACCTAGCCCAATCTTGACAAACCTGACCCAAATGAACCCAACCCAAACCACATGTGACTCCATCATGACCACCCAAACACACAACACCACTCACCCCCTATAAAACATCAAACACCATAGGCCTATATACTTCCAAATCTAATGGACAACCACATTAACCATAATATCTAAATAGGGTTTGACCAAAGGGCTACACTACTATCCCCTCATTTAATGTTAACAAAAGTAGCCCAACCATTTGGTAGCTGCCATCCTCTCACCTATTTCTCTCTCTCTCTCTCTCACCCTCTCATGTGTCACACAGAAGTAACTCATATGACTAAACAAAATACATAAACCACTCTAACACTCAACCTCACATTTTCTCTCTCCTTCCTACTTTAAACACACAAACACACCCATATTCAGCCGACAATAACCCCCCTCCTCAATTCAGCCAAACACTCTTTTTTTCCTTCTTCTTCAACTTCCTTTTCTTCTTCCCCCCATTCCTAGCCTAAGGCCTTTACCAAAAAAATCATAACTTCCCTCTTCCACACTTCTTCTTCTTCTTGTTCTTCCCCACATTCATCTTCATTTCCCTTCCTCTCTATGTTACGACTGATGCTGCCGACCCTACCGCTGTAGCAACTACGGTGAGGCTGCGACCGGCCACCACAATGCCCCCCCAGACGACCACTTTGTGGAGTCGTAACAACCACCGTGGTGCCTACAGTACCCCGTACGGCTGTGTACGTATAGCGTCGCCACTGCCTATAGGCAGTCGACTGCTCTTACGATACATGTGCGCTCGCCGTCGACAATCTGGTCCCCCGACGTGGTACTGGTCGTGCCCTGCGTGCTGCCGCACGAGCCGTGCACTGCCTTGCGTGCCTCCTCATTCTCGTACGTGCGGTCACACTCGACCATAACCCACGGAAGTTCTACCCCGAGCGGCCGTGCCTCCGTGCTGCCGTAGCACCTCTTGGGCATCGACGACCCCCCGTGCACCACCGCACATCACCCCACGGCCACCCGCGCGACCGGAAGTCGCTTTCAACGTTTACGTCAAAATTCTGCCATGACGCACAATTTTGTGTGTATTTTTTGGGCTATCCGACCATTGGATCGTTAAACCGCTTCTTTTATCGCAATATTGGTACATAGCTCTACCTCCACCTAAATTTTTAGCCGTTAATTTGTTCATTTGATAGGTCAAAATTGGCCACCAAGTTGCCCAAATAATTGTATTTATTTTTGGCAGTTTCGTGGAGCCACATTCGGTCCCCAAAAACACCTATACAAAACATGTTCTGGAGTGACAGAACTCAGACAGAACTCTTATCGAGTTCGGTCCAATATATTTGAATATTCAGTTGTCTCCAAATCTGCATACAACGTTCGTCTGCGAGATCTTCGCATCCGAACTCTGCCCGAACTCTACCCGAGTTCGGTCTCCAAAAATACCTATAAATAGAAGAGAATTTTTTATTTCTAAACACTCATTCACTCTTCTCTCTATCTATTTCTATAGTATTTTTTCAACGATCTAAAGCTTTCACATTCCACCTATACATCTCTTAGCCAAAGCCAGTAACATCTGTTCGATTTAGAGCCTTTGGTTTACAGAGTTGTAAAAAGGTTTTTCATCAAAAAATATCTCAGTTTTCGGAGTCGGCCGTGCGTTCGTTGCCAAACATGGTGTTGTGAAGTCAGTCGTGCACTTGTCACCAAGCACAGTGTTGTAAAGAGACTGCAAGCTCTCAATTAGCTTATGAATAGTGGATTAACAGCGGGCAAGGGTACCTACGACTGGACTTGTCCTCTCAGAGGGAAACCAGTATATATCGCAACATTCACTGAGTTTGATTTTCTATCTCTTGCTGCACTTACAATTATGTCTCTTTATTAATGTCATAGTTATAAACTGCTTAAATTTTTAATTGGTGATTATTTCTGCTGCACACACACACACACACACACACACTCTATTTACCCTCCTCCTCCCCTCTAGAGGTGCTCAACGGTCCTACGATTCTTTGGTATTTCCACTTACTCTTCCATGTGTACATTTCATCTTTATTTGATTCATGCTACTATCTAGCCTATTATTTGCAAGCTTATTCCCTTCTCGATCTTGCCCGAACTTGTATATTACTGGATGGCCAACTTTAATATATTATGTTCGTTCTTGATATTCGCTTCATTATTGTTGATTGAGATAATGATGATCAGTTACTTTTAATACCCTTGACAACATAGTACGTCTAGGGAAGTCCATTAAATTGAGAACTTATCCTAGATCGTATTAGCTGGCATTCTCGCGCCTCAAGTTCCTATATATTTTGGAACTGGGGTGTGACATATTTTTGTGGTGGCCCATGCTGGTCGAGATAAATCGTTTCGGTTATGTTACTGTACCGAACGAGCCTGTATTAGAATAATATATTAGAGTCACAATCCACTACTGCTATTGAAAATTCCTTTGACTTCTACTATCGCCCTTAAAACTTCAAATTTATGCTCAATCATACCATTATTAAATTCCTACTTATAAATTCTTGTCTTTTCCTCTTTCGAAAGGACGAACACTTATGTTTTACAATTATTTCAGTATTATCTTATTATATGATATGACTAAGACATATATAATATTTTGTCAGTGATTATTCAGGGTATAAAGGGGTTGGATAGACATCTTTACTAGATAGACTGAGAGTAAGAAGGGCATTTCTATCAAGGTTTAGTTTCTATACGAAAATTCCTTTGGTTGAATAATTTGTTGAGTCGCAAATTGGTGATTCGACGACAATATGTAAATTATCACATTGAGTTAGAAAGTTTACCTGAAGGATATAGTAACCCATGCTTGACAGGACTAGGTAATTGGCTAAGGTGGATAGGCTTGTATCGATACTCCACCAAGATAGGATATGGAATAGAGTACGGTACCAGGCTTAACCCTAACAAAAAATATGAGGATTATTAGACTAAACCATGACACCCTTGTCTAGGCTAGCCTAAATTAGAATAGAAGTTAACGTGATCCACCCGGATTGATTATAAGAATATGAAAATTTTTTGATCATAAAGGATGAGTTGAGTAGGAATACGACTTAAAGGAAGACACAGTTGGAATTTTAGGAATACAACCTGAAGGATGGTGGAAAATATAGTCTGAGGATTTTGACGGGATAAAAAAATTGATGAAGCATGATGAACATGACTAGATACAGACCTTTGGAGTTATGTTGCACAAAAATTTGAGGAACTTTTATGTAGAGGACATAAAAAATCAAGAGTACGATATAATGGGAAAGAAATTTTCACGTATAATGAGGAACTGTCCTAGAAAGATTAGGTATCAGAGAGAAACATGATCTAGGAATAGGTAAGACTAAGTTAGACTAGTCAACCAACTCTATATTGGCTGAGTCAAACCTTGAATGAACTATTGGAGATAGGGACTGAAAGAATGATCAATAGAGTAGCCTATGATAGAGGTATTAAATATAAGTACTTATTTGACCAAGTCCCAAATTTTTCTTAGCAGATAGTTAGACGTGCTTATGAGAAACATATAATTTCTTATGGATAGATAGGATAGAACATTGGTTAGGTTGTTATTGGATATGACTTAAGGCTCATAAAGGTATAGCATGAAGTTTCAAGGTTGATCAAGTTTAAGAATTTATCATGATCTTCGATGAATAATTACAGCCAAGGATCTAGGAATAGAGTTAGAACCGTACCTTAAGAGGAAGAGTACTAAACTCTTCGTTGATGCAAGATAGTTAGAGACACTAGAGGAATGACAACTGGAACTTTGTGTTGGGTATACAAGAAGAGAGAATTATAAGAAACAGTACGTTTAGTCTGAAAAAATAAAGATGAATAGGATTAAAATTTCAGGAAAGGTTATTGAGACGAGGATTATGACCATGATTAGCCATGATGACATAAGGAGGATTACAGAGAGAACCAAACCTTAAGCGAGATCTTGAAACTGAGACCCAATAAAGAACGATGAGACTACCCCATGAAGATAGATGATACGAAATTTATGACATATAAAAGGTTAGAAAAATGATAATAAAATACGAAAATATTGATATGAAAAATTGTAAGCACGTGATCAAGATTATAGCATAAGATGAGAAGAAAATATTTCAAGATGGAGAGGAATTGTTACCCTAAATAGATTAATAAATGGGATCTGGAGTAGTGTTGTGCATAGTGGATGATACATTAAATGTCGTGTATTTTTAAGGATAGAGGATGTTATGAGCTGCTTGATAGTGAGTTAGCGGAAATTATAATTGAGAAGAAATAGAGTTTACTAATGGAAAAAATGGATGATACTGAGGACTTTCGAATACTATGAGTTGATTCTGGATTAAGATTGGCTAGCCGTATTTGAGGGACCACATGTTGTCCTAGGAACCTGATAGATAGGCTAACCATAGTATTAATTGGTGTTCAATTATCTCAGCCCGCTTGCTTTTTAGATTATTTTAAGTGACCAAAAGTTAATGTTTTAGACATACCACTATTCTTCCTTTCCTAATTCTATGTTCGTAAATCAGGATTCGCGATTTAGCAATTTGATCATTCTAGGAATACGATTAAGAAGACCCTATTCCCCCTAGCCATGCCTTGATCTTAAATCTAAAACCTTGATTTCATACCCCTTGAGCCTAATAATCATACTATCCTAGACACTATTCCTTCTAAATCCCTGATCAAGTATCTACCTAATTCATGTCTTATTCATCCAATCTTTCTTACCATGATCTGCAACTTCCATATTCGCAATTGTAGTACTCCGCTTTCGATAGGCGACGGACTTCATAATATGCTTATGCCGAGTCAGATCGGTCGGGAACTTAGATGGCCATCTGACTCGATCGTTGAGCTTGGTAAACGATAACACCTTGCGGCATCGATCAAATCGATTTGGAAAAATATTATGAAAATCGATCCAACTAATAAAACGACTTCTGTTGGAATAAGTACTAGATACAGTGGACTGCGTCTCGACGAGTGAGCTCTATATAAGAGTCCTTTCGACGGGACCGGACTGCTGTATGGTTTTCTTGAAGCTTTTGTCGCTTGGTTTTGATGAAAGTGCTTTTGCGTCGTTTTCTGAATGCAATCTACGAATTTCGAAGCGAAGGAATAAAGAATGATCTCTAACTAAGTGTTGGTACCATTGTAGGAGCTCGCGTAACTAAAGCTTGAACGTTGCGAAGCGCTTCGACGGTCGGCATGATCAAAGTACTTGGTGGGTGATTCGGCCCCTTTTTTTCTACTCTGTCCCACAAACGAAATTTCTTTGCCTCAAATTCATTCAAATCGATGATGCCAAGTTAAATGCATGCCAATCCACTAAGGTCAAGAACTCGGAAAAAATGTATCGACTTAGAGTAATCTACTCTGAAAATATAATTTTTGTACCGAAACGAAAAAGTTTAACGTTCTAGTAAAAAGATAGACTATTTCACATGCTGTACATTAATGTAAAACGTCGATCATGGCTTATGATGTCTCGGGCAATTTGGTGCCTACGGGATGCTAAATCGGAAGTACGGGTTTGGGAAAAATGAATCGTTGCATGAGTTGGAAGAAATGATAATATCGTTCAATACTGTCTGTGCTATACAAATCTGTTTGCATATATTAAACTGTTCACGCATTGGCATGGTCATGGATAGCTTATGCATAAGTTTAATTTTCCTCGAATCGATATCCGGGGCATCGGTATCGAATCGACCTAGGAGGAATGAATAATCCTGCTTCGGCACTGATGTATTGCGGGACCGTCAGTCAGGCTTGCAACCTAGACTGAACGGGCCGAAATGCCGTTGAGATAGTCCCAAGTGGTGTGTAACACCAGTGACCGCACATATAAGATAGTCGCATGCTCACCTATTGTCTTATGTAGGTAGTAAGTATTATTTCTGTTTTTATGCATGGACGAGCACGGCCGTGGTAAGAACTATGATAAATCGTTATGTTCTACTGTATGCTTTATTATTTCAAAGGTGGCTATCAATATGAACTAAATTTATTTAGTTTTAAATAGAAAAAAAAAGCTCTAAAGCATGCCTACCTTAACAATCAGAGTCAGTTTAGATGAGTGGCTTCGTCTCGTCCACTTAGCAAGTGTGCTAACCCCCTCGTCCAACTCCCCAGGTGCGACGGAAGCTCTAAACTGAAGCTGAAGTGCGGAGAGGCATTTTGAAGCTCTTCCTATCCTGAAGTATTTTGAAGCCAATTCAATCGAAGGCTTATGTATAAAGGAGCGAATGTATGGAACGACAACTGTTAGTTCAGGCAGCTTGTCGAGTATATTTTTTTTATTGTAATCAATGTAGCCGCAATGGCATCCAATATAATTACGACTTACACTTCGTTGCAAGCTATGAATAAAAATTATATTTCTATCTTCCTGAACTGCGTCTTATATTCTGATGTGATTTGTGAAGTTTCAACTTGGTGTTTCAATATAATAATCAACGTAGCATTCTTGCCTTGTACGAGTACAACTCCAGACTCGTACGACATCACGCCTTAGCGAGGACGATCGATTCAGCATAATAACACTGGGGACGAACGGTTTGTCAACTCGGGGCGTGACAAATTGGTATCAGAGCACAGTTATGTTTCTTCGAATTTTTAAAAGATGTTTCATTGTTGGAATTTTCGTTGCGATTGCTCGATTATATGCTTGTCGACATGCTGCATGAAATAAAAGTTCCATACAGGTAAGCCCGTATATATTTTGAAAAATACAAACGGGTTTACTTTGTTTTATAGGAATGACTAAGAAAAATAAGAATAATCCTGGCACAACAACCCAAACCATGGATAGTACGTCGAGTTCAAAGAGTACTAGTCCCAGCTAGATGACAATGGAGAAAATGCTACAGTTGATTGAGCTGCAGCAGCAACAGCTTCAAATGCAAATCAAGGCCCAATTTGATGTGCAACAGAAGCAAATAGACGACCTAACGCATATCGTAAGCAAGATGGTGGGCAATACCAAAGCAACGGTCGTGGTATCCGAAGAGAGGCAAGATGTTCAAGATAAAGTCGAGGAAGAAGCTCAACCACAAATGATAAACTGTTCTTCCTTGTTCAAAGCAAAGGAGTTTCGCAAGATGAATCGACCAAAATTCAATGGCCGAGCAGAGCCTAATATGATAGTGGGGTGGCTCACGGAGATTGAAAACTTATTTAATCTGCTTAGCATTGAAGGATCCCAGAGAGTAACATGTGCGACGTTACAGCTACAACTGAGGGCTTACGACTGTTGGACAGCTAAGAAGTAGGAAATCTACGAAGCCGATACCGACACCACAATTTCCTGGAAAATATTCAAGGAAGCATTTCTTGAGCAGTACGTTCTCTGCGCCATTCGTCGTCAAAAAGAAGATGAGTTCATGATGTTACGAATTGGGAATATCACTATTGATGATTATGACTCAAACTTCTCAAAACTCGTGAAGTTTGTCGGTGCCTTTCTACCCAACAAGGAAGCCTAGTACGAACGTTTTCAACATGGCCTAAATGATGAGCCGCGAAGGGACGTCATGAATCAAAGGTGTCGAACCTACCGTGAATCCTACGATGCCGCTCTCGATAGTGAGCGTATATTTGGTCGTACGTCGCAAAGAGCCGTGCCTGTCGTTCGTAACAACTTCAACCAGCGTCCTAACGACGCCAGGGGATCGGGAGTATCAAAACTTCTGAACACATTTGATAACAGGGGCCATGGCGGACAACACCGTAACAGATGTGGTAGACGTAGGCACCGAACAACCGATTGTGTCACGAGATCTTGTTACAAGTGTGGCAAGGTAGGCCATAGAATTACACATTTTTTGATAAATGTTCCGAATCAACACAACCCATCAAGGAACGTTTCGAATCAAAATAATTTGCCTACACTACAAGGCGCAAATACGGTGCCTGTGAACCCGTAGAATCAATGCCATGGAGCTCAAGGCCGAGTTTATGCGTTAACTCGGGACGAGGCATTCACGTCTGATACTGTTGTAACAGGTATATTACTCTACAAAAATATACCTGCTCGGGTTCTATTCGATTCGGGTGCAACACGTAGTTTTATATCTGCTGATTATGCGAAAGAAAATAAAATAACCATACAATTACTAGATATGAACATTAGCGTTAGCACTCCATCGAGAGTCGATATGCCTGCGAACTTTATTTGTAGGAATGATCACATTTACATCGAGGGCAAAAATCTATCCTTGGATGCCGTCGTACTAGACATCAAAGAGTACAACATAATCCTGGACATGGATTAGTTGGGCGCTTTTCATGCAATAATCGAGTGCGCGGAGAAGAGAGTGGTGTTTCGTCTTCCTGGCGAGACAGAGTTCTCATATTCGTGTGGTACAGTCTCGAAGATGGCAATGGTGGTATCAGTAATCTCGGCAAGGCGTATGTTACGTTCTGGTTGTGTGGGATACTTGGCATCAGTTCGAGATACGAGAAAGGATATTCCAGACACAATGCAGACTGATGTTGTGGCAGATTTCCCTGACGTTTTCCCTGATGAGATGCCCGGGATGCCGTCGGATCGAGAAATAGAATTCAGCATCGATACCTTTCCGAATACACGGTCGATATTAAAAGTGCCTTACCGAATGGCTCCAACAGAACTGAAGGTACAATTACAAGAGTTGCTAGACCGTAGATTTATTCGCCCTAGCGTCTCTCTGTGGGGAGTTCCCATACTGTTTGTGAAGAAGAAGGATAGATCGATGCGGCTATGCATTGACTATCATGAACTCAACAAAGCGATCGTACGAAACAAGTATCCCTTGCCATGAATCGATGACTTGTTTGACCAACTGCAAGGCACGTCAATATTTTTAAAAATTGATCTTCGTTCAGGCTATCATCAGTTGAAGATCAAGTCCGATGACGTATCAAAGTTTGCCTTCCGTACTCGATATGGTCATTATGAATTCCTAGTCATGTCGTTCGGTTTGACGAATGCCCCAACCGCTTTCATGGTTCTGATGGAGCGAGTCTTCCGCTCCCAAATCAATAAATTTGTAGTCGTGTTCATCGACGATATCCTTATCTACTCAAAGAATCGAGAAGAGCATGCAGAACACTTGAAGACGGTATTGCAGACTCTGCGTAAAAATAAATTATATGCCAAACGGAGCAAATGCGAGTTCTGGATGAGTAGTGTGACATTCCTCGGACATGTATAATCTCTGCCGAACGTGTCGCAGTGGACCCAAAGAAGATTAAAGCGGTGGTAGAATGGAAACGACCTACCTCGGCTAGCGATATTCGAAGTTTTCTGGGCTTAGGAGGATACTACCGAAGATTCGTGCAAAACTTTTCTAAACTAGTGTCGCCTCTGACTCGCCTTACCCAGAAGGGAGTAGTATTTGAATGGAGTGACGACTATGAATCCAGCTTTCAAGAGTTGAAGCAACGGCTCGTCTCATCTCCAATCCTTGCTCTTCCAGATGGTCCAAAAGGCTTTTAGATATTTAGCGACGCATCGAAAACTGGTCTCGGGTGCGTACTTATGCAGAGAGATAAAGTCATCTCCTATGCTTCATGGCAGTTAAAGCAGCACGAGAAAAACTATCCGACGCACGACCTAGAATTGGGGACGATCGTGTTTGCTTTGAAGCTCTAGCGGCACTACCTCTATGGTGTGGCTTGCAGAATCTACACAGATCATAAAAGCCTGAAATACATATTTACACAACAAAAACTCAACTTACGGCAGCGATGTTGGCTCGAAATCATAAAAGATTATGAGCTAACGATCGAGTATTCGTCGGACAAGGAAAACGTTGTAGCCGACGAACTGAGCAGAATGTTTATGGGATCACTGGCCATAAATAATGAGATACGGCAAGACCTTGAAGCTATGGGTATAGAACTCAGAATTGAGTATCGACACCTGCACCTAGCTCAGTTGAAGCTAGGGTCGAGCCTACTTAGAAAAATAAAGACCACACAGAAAGACGATTCATTCCTGAAGAAGATGTGCGAGCTGATTTCAACAGGAAGGGCGACTGACTTTGCGGAAGACGGAGACGGGACAATGCGACTAAAAGAAAGGCTCTGTATTCCTGAAACTGTCGAACTCAAAAAAGAAATTCTGATAGAGGCACATTATGTAAAGTACTCGCAACATCCTGGAAGCTCCAAGATGTACAAGGACTTGCGTACAAACTTTGGATGGCATGGTATACAGAAAGACGTTGCTACTTTCATATCGCAGTGTATGACGTGTCAGCAAGTGAAGACAGAACACCAAAGGCCAGGCGGAGAGCTACAGAACCTTGCCATTCTCGAGTAGAAGTGGGATAATATCTCGATGGATTTTATCGTGGGATTTCTGAAGACGTCGTGAAAGAATGATACGATTTGGGTCATTGTTGATAGATTGACCAAGTTGGCTCACTTCATCGCAATTAAAGTAGGATGGAGCGTCGATCGGTTAGTGCAAATCTATATCGACGAGATTGTTCGACTGCACGGGGTACCGACCTCAATAATTTTGGACAGAGATGGGCGATTCCTGTCACTACCACATTTCTAGCTTGAGGATATTTTCGTCTTTTTGGTAAAATTTTGAATTTTAATTAATTTGTTGAATTGGTGAATTCTATTTTGACTTGTGACTCATTGAGACTAGTAGACTAGCCTAGAACCTAACCCTAGATATGGGGACCCTAGTCTAACCTAGGTTAACCTACTTTTAGTCATTAGAGATTAGTTTTGGAATGGGAGGATTAAGTTTAGTGTAATCAAGTCATGACTTATGGTTTTATGAAATGACTTATGACTTCATGACTTAAATGATTAGGACTTAAGCCCATGGGCCAAATTATGAAACCCTAACCCTAATTAGAACCCCCATGGCTGGCCACACTAGGAGCACCCCTATTTAATGTCATGTTGGTTGTTCTAGCCTCTTTTAGTGCTTGACCTAGATTTTGAAGAAAAGGTATTTTCTCCCCTTCCAAAAATCCTAATAAATTTATTTTAATTCCTTTTTAACCCTAGTCTTTTGCATTAGGATCTAATTTCTGTGTGTTTATTATTTCTGGAGGTTTATCTCAGTTTTTGTGTCATTTGGAGCTTGGGAGTTGCTATTTGGAATCCTTCCATTCGAGGATTTCTTGGAGGATTGACACTCATAGGTAAAACCCTCAAATTATGTTTTATTTTTGATTTTAGTGCATGATAGCTTAGGTATAGGTATCCCCTAGCTACAGTAGAAATTTTGTGTTATTTGCATTAGGTTTCGTGTCCGTATCGGACACGTATCACTAGTGTAGGCTAAGTGTTCGACGAAATGCCCGAACCATTTCGATTTGCTATTTTTGTAAATATATTTGAATAGAATCCTAGATCTAGGGTTTGCTTATGGATTTCTGTTATTTCTTCCTAGTTTTAGCTTCGTGTCGTGTCTACACGGAGACACGAACATGTTGTCCACGCACTATACACTGTGTCCTGCATCACGGGGTCAATATCTCCCGACACAGGACACGTAGACACGCCAATTTTGGTGAGGGTGACGGGGCATCGACTGTCACCATCCTTCTAAAATATGGGATCATTTGGTTGCGTGTGCGAGGAGGTATCCTCCCCGTACTGGCCGTACGGCCTGTCATTGCGCGTACAGGAACGCGACTGATACGCAACTAGAACGGACACGACACGTATTTAGGACACGGTACAAGCTATCCTAGGGGTAGCCCTACCCCTGGCGCACGTGTATGCAAGGCCACGTGTCACTACGTGGCCTGTGTCACGTACGGGACACGTGTGCAGGCGTACACGACGCTGTGCACTGCGGGTGCACTTGTACGGTGTTTGTGTGGATTGGACACGCTCGTGTCCACTTGGTTGGACACGGATGGGTGTCATGACACGTGTACACTCGACACTTGGTTTACCAACCAATTAATTTGTATATTAATGAATTTTTGAATTCGAATTTTAGATTTCCTATTTCAACTGATACGCGTTACTATTTTCTCAATATTCTGATGTTAATTCCATTTTAACTGATTTAATGTTCAATTTACATGTTTAAATTCATGTGCATATGTATTATCTACTGCTAGGATGGTTACATGTGTGTTTGGGTTTCGATT